>BQKN01067501.1:1376840-1430084 GCA_022839385.1 Asparagus kiusianus | reverse complement strand
TTGTTTCCTTGGTGAAACAATCCCTCCCGGCTATTATCTCCCTTTGTGGAATAATACCCGTTATATCGTGTAGATCCGACCGGATCGAGATCACGCGGTGGTCCACGGCAAACAACCCCGGCGCAGGCAAAGAACCCACACAAAGCGAGTGACCGCAAAACAGGAGCTCGCGATTCGTTCGACAAACAAGGAGTAAAGTTGTAATTTTTCTTTTTCTTATTTTTGATTTTCATTGTAACCGGATCTTATAAAAAGACCGGATCTTTTGTAACCGATAAACTGTTATCAAGAGTGTACAATGACATCAATGAAGAAAGCAACAATTTTTACCGCGATAGGCGTATAAAATTGCCTATAGGTCCTACAATACAGCTCGACGACGCCGATTCAACAAATGAACCATCGGGCGACGTATCCAAGCACGACCGTTATCCCGCCAACGCCAAAGCCAAGCCATACGCAACGGAGCAGGTTAACGAGGCGACGAAGCCAATAAATCGCACCCAAGCAGTGGAATGCATCCACTCACACGCGGAATCAAACCAACGTTTCGGGGAATCACCGAGTCATCTAAACAAGAACGAACTCGGTGATATAACGATCGAATCAAGATTGGTTTCGGACTCGAACTCAGAAGTGGGTTTACTGCCAAATCAGGAATCGGATCAAAACGAATCGAATCCGAACAAGTCAACCACACAACCGAATCGAAGTCCAAATCAACAACGAATCAGAACCGGAAACACCGGAAAACCCGAACGACGGACGAACACACCCGGGGGGACTCGGCCCGAACCGAACCAACCTGGGGTGGCTCGGCTCGGCATGAGCCGAGCCACCCCAAGGTGGCCGGCAGCCCCCCCTCTCCCCTTGTGTGTTGTGTACACGTGCATACGCACAGGTTCGTTTGGCTATAAATAGGAGGGGTGTTGTTCATTCAAAAAGGTTGGATTTTGGAGGAGGCGAAGCCCTGCTGGATTGAAGACTCAGATCTAAACAAGATTCAAACATCGAAGGCTTAGGAGACTTGGACTTCCAGATCCGGTGCTCAGCGATCGTCAACGCCAAACAAGGCAGGAGTTTGAGAGGATCGGATCTTCAGATCTACACGATCACACTCCGGATCTAAGCTTGGTTCTTAGATCCTGAGATTCGAGCGGTTGTTTCCTTGGTGAAACAATCCCTCCCGGCTATTATCTCCCTTTATGGAATAATACCCGTTATATCGTGTAGATCCGACCGGATCGAGATCACGCGGTGGTCCACGGCAAATAACCCCGGCGCAGGCAAAGAACCCACACAAAGCGAGTGACCGCAAAACAGGAGCTCGCGATTCGTTCGACATAAAAGGAAACAAATTGTAATCTTTCTTTTTCGTATTTTGATTTTCATTGTAACCGGCTCTTATAAAAAGACCGGATCTTTGTAACGCATAAAGTTGTTAACTAAGATGGCAATGATATCAATGAAGAAAGCAACAACTTTTACCGCGAACAGTCCTCGCTGCTCGCCGACCGATAATCCTCAATTCCAAGAAGAAGGGTAAGTTCGAACCCAAATGGGAAGGACCGTTTGTGATAGACACAGTCTACTCAAACGGTGCATATCGCCTCGTTTTTCTAGAAGGCGTCAGGCAATTAATGCCAATAAACGGGAAGTTCCTGAAAAAGTACTATCCCTAGTACATTCAGGATAACCCATTTATCGGGAAGTTCCTCGAAGAATATTACACTTAATATTCTAGAGGATAACCCAAAATCATTTTCACCACCAAAATCTCTCACTGATCAATTTCAATTGACAGTGAGTCCACCAAAAATGTCTTTCTGGTCCAAGCCACCAACAAATTCCCCTCTTGATTCTTTCCACGAACAAGAGGTCCGCTTTTAATTCGGAGTCTCCTTTCGATAAAAGAAAGAACTCCCCTCTTTTCTCTTTGGTTAAACCTTTTCATGGTCATAACCAAAGTTAAAATTTCATTTCGATAAACGAAAAACTCATCTAGATAACCGATCCTATAAAAGGTAAGCTTATTTAGATCTTCCGGATTCTCAGAGTGGAGATCCCACTTCTAGTTTCTTTCTTGTACTGGAAATAGAATATAAAATTCTTCCTTTCTAGAATCAAGGAATAGAATATAAAATTCTTCCTTCCTTGTTCAGGGAATAGAATATAAAATTCTTCCTTTCCCACACCAATCCTTTTCCAAGAATTTAGGATTCATCCTAGGAAGTTTATCCCGAATCCTAAGCAGGGATAAGTCTGCGCCTAACACGCGTCGCCGGTTTAGTCTTTCTCCGTAGAAGAAGACACCAGAATTCGATTCTGGGGTATTTTATCCTGAAACCTAAGAAAGGATAAGTCTGCGCCTAACGCGCGCCGCCGGTTAGTTCTTAACCGTTAAAAAGAACACTCGCCCACATATTCTGTAGGATCTGAAATAGATACACTAGAACACTAGAGGGGGGGTGAATAGTGTTCTTTTAAAATTATTGCAAAGTAGATAATAAATTGCAAAGAAAAATGGCAATCTCAGAAATTTGCAAACACAAACACAAGGATTTTATACTGGTTCCACCAAACCGGTGTACATCCAGTCCCCAAGCAAATCTCACTTGAGAGTTTCCACTATGATTTTGAATAAACTTACAAAATCAAACGCAAACCTGACCAATTTGCAAGTCCCTGCAAATTGCAATACCAATTGACAAACACCTTGCCAATTTGAACACCAATCTCTAAGCCAAGAGATTAACCCTCTCACATCCGAGAGAAAACTTGTTGAAGTAATAACACAATGATCCTATAAGCCTTGAATGTGTAATCAAGTGCAGCAGTGGCTTAGGATTCTTTTAATCTCTGTAAAATTGCCTAATTGATTTGTATTTGATGAAAGTATATAGGCAATTTCAGAAACTCTTCTTTTTCAGAAAATCAGAATGTTTTTCACTTGAAAAATTGCTCAAAAATCAAAGCTTATGGGTATGTAAGTCTCTACAATTTTTTTGAACAAATAACCTATTTATAGCCCTTGAAAAGACAAGTTTTTAAACTTTAAAAACGTTTAAAAACGGCTATAAACAGTCAGATATTCAAATATTGAAAAACTGGAAAACTGTCTTTGTAGTCGACTACTGTAGTCATTAGTCGACTATACTGAGTTCAGACAGATTCTGTGTTTTCGGAAAATTCTCTCAGTAGTCGACTATAATGATCATTAGTCGACTATACTGTAATTTGACAGAAACTTGAAAACTGAGATTTTCTTCAGTAGTCGACTACTGTTAACATTAGTCGACTATACTGTAAACAGACAGAAACTTTTATTTGAGTTATATACAGGAGTAGTCGACTATTATCCTAATTAGTCGACTATTAAGATCAAATATTCAGAACTAATGAGTTTTTATAATTAAGTTTTAACTACTATTCTAATGGTTAACATAGGGGATTTCTATAGTTAACCAACACACTAAGCCTGTGTTAGTGTGTTCTAAAATTGAGTGTGTGTACGTGTGTGTGTGATCAAGGCTTGTACAAATATTCTAAGTAAAGAAAAAAATTCAAATACATTATCTTTTGTTCTTCATTTTCTTCACTTCAAAATGCCTTGATATCCACTTGCACTTGTACATATTCTGATATTAAAATCTGCATATGAAAGTTAGTGCACACACTTTGTATAAATTGTTATCATCAAAACACTATCATGGAGATATGATATTCAACATATTCAACGTTGTGGCAGGTTGTTATTAATAACACCAAAATCCATGCCTCACACGCATGGGGAATTTCATCCTGAATCCTAAGAAAGGATATGCTGACGCCTAACACGCGTCGCCGGTTTAGTTTTTCTCCGCAGAAAAAGACACCAGAGTTCGATTCTGGGGTATCTTATCCTGAAACCTAAGTAAGGATAAGTCAGCGTCTAATACACGTTGCCGGGTAGCCTTTTCCCGTAACAATGGCAAAGTCTACGTATTCGAAGTCGTAGCACAAAGTCTAAGAGAGTTCATTCCATTAGCACAACGTTACATGCAGAACGGATTTAGACAATCCGCATGCTAGCCCGACTCAAACGGTAGTCGGTAAAGGCTAATCAAATCCGTTAAGGGCTGAGGATTTGCCAAAAATCCTAAGTCAACGTCTCATACACGTTGCTGTTTAGTCTTTTCACAGGAGAAAGACGAAGTCTACGTATTCAATATCGTAGCACTAAAAGAGTTAACTCTTTTAGCTTAACGTCACATGCGGAACGGACTTAAACAATCCGCATGCTAGCCCGACTCAATCGGTAGTCGGTAAAGGCTTATCAAACCCGTTGATGGCTGAGAATTTGCCAAAAATTCTATAAATACGAGTCATTAATGCATCAATTCTGTGGATTGGTCTCGTGACTCAAGTATCTGCCGCGCTCCAATACCTTAAGAGCTTAAACTGTGTATACTCCAGTAGACGTACGAGTATAAACTGTGTCGAGCGCCGGACAACGCGTCACAATGAAGCTTGGATGCCGGACAACGCATCGCAATGATGCTTGGACGCAGGACAACGCGTCGCAATGAAGCTTGGACGCAGGACAACGCGTCACAAGGAAGCTCAAACGCCGGACAACGCGTTGTAAATGAAGATTCAACGCCGACGATCGATTGTTAGTTCTATGTTGAAACAGCAAACTCGAGCTAAAAAGTCAGAAAATCAAGAATCGACTTCAAGTTCAAAATTCCGACAGACGGTCAAACAATAAATAGAGCACCGGAACCTTTACAGACATTCGACAAAGTACCGAATAGCCTGGAGGACTGAAGGAATCAAGAACAGAAGCCACTCCAAATATCCCGTCATTACCGATTGAATGATGGGACAATCATATCCAAAGTATTCCAGACTCTTCTATAAAAGAATGAGGCTGAAATACTTTGGAGGGGGTATCTGTAGACGTATAAAACTGCCTATAGGTCCCTTAACACAGCTCGACGACGCCGATTTGACAAACAGACCATCAGGCGACGTATCCAAACACGACCGTTAGCCCGCAAACACCGAAGCCAAACGATACACGACGAAACGGAGCTACGAGGCTAAACGAACCGCACGCAAACAATGGAATAAATCCACTCGCGTGTGGAATCAAGCTAACGGGTTGAGGAATCAACGAGTCATCCAACCAAGAGCGGACTGGAACGAATCACGACCGAATTAAGATTAGTTTCGGACTCAAATTCAGAAGTAGATTTACTGCCAAATCAGGAACCGGATTTACTGCCAAATCAGGTCAACGAATCGAGTCCGAACAAATCAACCACAGAACCAAAAAACGGATATAACGACGGAAAACGACAAAAACCCAACACCTAGAGGGGCTCGGCCAAAACCGAGCCACCTCAAGGTGGCTCGGTGGCCGAGCCACCAAGGTGGCCGGCCACCTTGTGCCCAAGGCACAGTAAGGGTTGCCTATAAATAGGCCCCCCTTGGTTCATTTGAAAAGGTTGGATTTTTTAGAGGCGAAACTCTGCAGGATTCAAGGCTCAGATCTAAAAAAAGATTGAAGCTTTGGGACTTCGAGGACTCGCTCATCCAGATCTGGTGCTCGGCGATCGTCAACGCTAAAAAAGGCAGGAGTTCGAGAGGACCGGATCTCAGATCTACGCAGGCGTACTCCGGATCAAAGCTTGGTCTTTGATCCCGAGATTAGGGCGATTATTTCCTTGGTGAAATAATCCCCCTCGGCTATTATTTCCTTGGTAAAATAATACCCGTCGTACTACATAGATCCGACTGGATCTAGATCGCGCGGTGGTCAACGGATAAACCCCGGCGCAGGCAAACAACCCACGCAAGCGAGCAACCGAAAAACAGGAGCTCGTGATTTGTTCGGCAAAAGGAGAAAGTTGTAATCTTTTTAATTTCTTTGATTTTATTGTAACCGGATCTTATAAAAAGACCGGATCTTTGTAACTCGAAAAACTGTTATTCAAGATAGCAATGGAATCAATGAAGAAGAAAGCAACGAATTTCACCGCGAACATATATTTCGATGGAGCTTCACGAGCGACCAATACGGCAAGTGCACCCAGTAATTCTAGGATCTCCGCAGGAGTTGGAGTCGTCCTAGTCTCTCTAGAAAAACATGTGATACCCCGAGCCTACTCATTGATAGGCAGGTATTCTAATAATGTGGCCGAATATAACGCGCTGCTTATCGGACTTAGTTTCGCCAAAGAGTTGGGGGTCGAATATCTCGAGGCTTTTGGCGATTCTCAATTAATAGTCAACCAAATCTGGTGAGAGTACGAAGTCAGGAATCAAAGCTTGGTACCGTACCATAAGGCGGCTATCGAAATGGAAAACTCGTTCGAACAATTCTTCATCGAGTACATTCCACGTCTCCAGAACGCATACGCAGACGCGCTAGCAGCACTATCAGTATCTTTGGCACAACCGCCTAATTCGGAACAGTCCATTACCGTCAGAACCCACCAATTGTTTGTGCCAGAGCGCACCATTAATGTTAAGGAAGCATATACAGCTAAGGTCGATCCTGAGCCTCGAGACTGGAGATTTCCTATAATTGACTACATTGTGCATGGTATTTTACCACAGGATGTAAGAGAAAAGGATTCGGTTTGAAGAAGAGCTCCGAGATTCTATTATAATTCAACAACCCATACACTATATCGTCGTGCATACGATGGGCTGCTACTCCGATGCCTCTCAACCAAGGAGGCAGAAGAAGCTCTGGAAGAAGCTCACGACGGAATCTGCGGTGCACATCAACCCGGTCCTAAACTCTGCGATCGGCTCAGAAGGATGGGATACTATTGGCCAACCATGGTCAAAGACGCGGTTGGCTACGCTCGACGATGCCATGCGTGTCAAATACACGCGAATTATATACATCAACCCCCGGAAATCTCCACCCCTCGACTACTTCATGGCCATTCGAGACCTGGGGGATGGATATCATTGGTCTTATCTTCCCACCATCAGTTAAAGGTGACCGCTTCATTTTGGTAATCACCGATTATTTTTCGAAATGGGCCGAAGCAGTCCCACTCAAAGAGGTGAAGACAAGCGATGTCGTCAAATTTATCAAGCACCATGTCATCTATTGATATGGCATTCCAAGACGAATTATACATGACAACGGTCCTCAATTCGTAAGCAACGCTTTTATCAAATTCTACGAAAAATTCAGGATTGAAGACATCTCCTCTACAGCGTATAATCCTACGGCAAACGGGTTAGCTGAAGCCTTCAATAAGACAATCATAAAGATCTTGTCAAAACTCGTAAAACTAACAAGCGAGATTGGGATAATAAACTTGGCGAAGCCCTTTGGGCTTATCGTACCACGGTCCGTACGCCTACCGGAACCACTCCGTATTCACTAGTGTACGGATGCGAAGCTGGTCTCCCTTTGGAAATTTAGATTCCATCCCTTCGCATCGCTCTCGCAACAGGGATGACAACAGAAGAACAGCACCAGAAGCGCCTCGAAGAACTTGAGTTGTTAGACGAAAAACGCTTGCAGGCTCAACAACAAATTGAGTTTTATCAAGCCAGAATCTCTCGTGCTTTCGATAAGAAAGTTAAACAACGAAGCTTTAAGGAAGGAGATTTGGTTCTGTCCGTCCGGCGGCCCGTGATACTCAATTCTAAGAAAAAAGGTAAATTCCAACCTAAATGGGAAGGACCGTTCGTGATAGAGACAGTCTACTCAAACGGTGCATATCGCCTAATCACTAAAGACGGTGATAAGATCATGATGCCAATAAATGGCAAGTTTCTGAAGAAGTACTACCCTTAGTACACTCAGGATAGATTCTTAAATGGGAAGTTTCTGGAGAATACCACATATGATATTCTTAAGGATAACCCGAAACCAACCAGCTGTTCTCTGAATGATTCAAATCTGGTCACAGAGAACCCCTGCTGTAATCTTCTAAACACTCTCTTATTGAGATGAGATTTGATTACTCTTTAGAATCAATCTTTTCTCATAAAAGAATTCTCATTGTCCCTCGCTATCAGATTAGTTCATGACGAGACTAACAAAGTTCCTTGGGCCAAGTCTGGTCAAACTCCCATTATGATTTGTATTCACATTCCCACTTTCGTACGGTCAAACCTTTTTTATAGTTAGGACCACAGCTAAAATCTCCTCTCGATTCCTTCCATGAACGAGAGGCCCACTTTCAAGTCACTTTCCCTTTTGATAAACGAAAGCCTTCACTCCACTTGAACGACCAAACCTATAAAAGTTAGGGTCGTCTCGATATCCCTTTTTTGTCAAACTGTCAAGCCATCCTGGCCAGGATCGGATTTCTCTTTGATAAATGAAAACATTTCATGTCTGTCCCTCCAGCCAAACCTATAAAAGTTAGGGCTAGAGTTTGAATTTTATCTTGATAAACAAGAAAACTCATTTTCGGATCAGATAACCTAGACTATAAAAGATGAGGTTAACTGAATCCCCTCGATTCTCAGGATGGAGATCCCATTCTTAGTTTCATCTCATAGATTCTCGAAGTGGAGATCCCACTTTTAGTTTCTTCTGCAACCAAGGATAGAATATAAAATTCTTTCTCTTTGGTATCGGGTTCACTTCTCCCTTAAAAGAAGGACTGAAGAAAGAATATAAAATTCATCCTCTTCAGTATTTGGTCCTATAAAAGGATGCTACATGTTTATTAACTCCGAGATTCATGCTTTATCCGTATGGGGAATTTTATCCCGAATCCTAAGTAGGGATAAGTCGGCGCCTAATACGTGCTGCCGGTTCGTCTTTTATCGTAAGAAAATGACTAAGTCTACGTATTCAAATTCATAGCATTAAGTCTAAAGGGGTTCATCCCTTTAGCACAACGTTACTTGTGAAACGGACCCAGATAATTCACAAGCTAGCCCGATTCAAACGGTAGTCGGTAAAGGCATATCAAATCCGTTGATGGCTGGGGATTTGTCAAAAATCATATAAGTATTATGGTTAATTTTTCTAAACAGAATGAGAAATCATAATGAGAAGGTTGAACAAAACGCGCGTATCATTAACAAAAAAAAGAGTTCAGATACAACGGCCACAATCACTTTACATTGTATTTTTCACTAATAATTTCCTGCTCAAGTTTGTTTAACTCTTCAGCATAAGCACGTTCAAGCTCACGCTGCAGCTCGATCTTAAAGGAATCCTCAGAAGCGGATAAGAGTTGGGCGGCTTCTTCCTCCATCTTGACTAATCTTTCCCTCGAGAGCATCACTTTGCTGGATATCACGGCCTTGCTATGCTCCTCCCCGGCCTTGGTCACCTCCAAAATAGTTCATCGTTGTTTGGCTTCCCCCAGTTTCTGCTCAAGCTCTGCTATCTCGGCATCAATAGAGGTTAACGACGAGTCGATTTTGCGTAAGTGAGCCAACCTTTCGGAAAGAACTCCCTCCGCTTGGTCGGCACGTTTTCTCTGCGCCTGGATCCCAAGCTTGACAGATTCTCGAGATTCACGCCATGACTGTATACGAACCTCCATTCACGTAGTAACGTAGCCAAAACACCAACAGATTGGAGCTCTTGTAGTTTCGTAAATCTACGCTCAAGTCGATTCACATTGTCGGTCAAAGCTTCAGCTATGTCGAGAGCACCAGTATCCTTTATTAAGGCTATCTTACGCTCAAGGAACGACCGGAATTGGTTAAAAGGGAGCCTCTTCTCCAGGAGTTTGTCAATTAGTGACTCTACGAAGTTAAGAAAATTACCGACTTCCAAGCAGAGGAGGAGCTTATCTGGGTCGTCATCAGACAATAAAGCATCAATGCGCGCGCGCGGGGAGAGATGACGATCCTAGAAAAGGAAAACGTAAAAAAAACATGAATACCCAGTAATGATAAGTCAAAAAAAATAAAAGAAAAAAAGATAGCACACGAGATTTACCAGTCCCTGAAGAGCTCTCCGCGACCGAACGCACTACACCCGCTTCTCGTCGCTCAACTTCATGTGTCACAGGAAGCACTATGGGTGTAGTAACCGTTGAAGCACCAACTCCTTCAGTTGGTCTCACGATCAGTTCCGGTGAACTCTCGCTAACAATTGTAGCAGGCACGGTGGTCGGCATTCCCAAAGAAACCGGGAGTTGTTACGAAAAGCATGATGACCGAGCGTCAATAACAACTCCTGCCAAAAACAAGAAATCAAGACCCTCAGATTCATCAGATTTTCCGTTAGGAGTAGTTGTATCAGTTTTTGTGACTGGTCCTACGATTTGAACCCTCCGATGAGTAACTGAAAAATCACGAATGAATAAGTAAAACGTGGGAACAAGGATCTTACTTGCGGGCGAGTCGGCGGTGATTATCGGATCGGCGGCCTCGTACTGGGCTTGTTCGCGCAACATATCGTCTAACAACATATCTGTAGGCGTATAAAATTGCCTATAGGTCCCTTAGCACAGCTCGACAACGCCGATTCAACAAACGGACCATCGGTCGACGTATCCAAACAAAACTGTTAGCCCACAACGCCGAAGCCAAGTGATATGCGACGTAGCGGACTAACGAGGCTAACGAACCATACGCAAACAACGGAATGCATCTATTCGCATGCGGAATCAAGCCAACGGTTCGAGGAGTCAACGAGTTATTCAAACAAGAACGGACTCGGATGAATCGCGATCGAATCAAGATCAGCTTCGGACTCGAACTCAGAAGTGGATTTACTGCCAAATCAAGACCACACAACCGAATCAAAGTCCAGATCAGCCACGAAGCAAATCTCGGACAAAACAACAGAACAACGGACGAAACGAACAACACCCGGGGGACTCGGCCGAAACCGAGCCACCCCAGGGTGGCTCGGCCCAAGCCGAGCCACCCTGAGGTGGCTCGGCCAAGGCCGAGCCACCCATGGGTGGCTCGGCTAAGGCCGAGCCACCCATGGGTGGCTAGGCTCAGAACTGTGCACGGGCACAGTTCTGAGTGCCTATAAATAGGTCTTCAAGTTGTTCATTTGAGAGGTTGGATTTTGGAGAAGGCGAAGCCCTGCTGGATTGGAGATTCAAAACATAAAAAGATTCAAACTTTAGGACTTCGGGGACTCCCTCATTCAGATCTGGTGCTCGGCGATCGTCAACGCCAAATAAGGCAGGTGTTCGAGAGGACCGGATCTCAGATCTACGCGTACATACTCCGGATCAAAGCTTGGTTCTTTGATCCCGAGATTCGAGCGATTGTTTCCTTGGTGAAACAATCTCTCCGGCTATTATCTCCCTTGGTGGAATAATACCCGTTATACTGCGTAGATCCGACCGGATCTAGATCTCGCGGTGGTCCACGGATAAACCCCGGCGTAGGCAAACAACCCACGCAAGCGAGTGACCGCAAAACAGGAGCTCGCGATTTGTTCGACAAACAAGGAAACAAAGTTGTAATCTTTCTTTTCTTTTATTTTAATTTTCATTGTAACCGGATCTTATAAAAAGACCGGATCTTTGTAACCGATAAACAGTTATTGAGATGGCAATGATATCAATGAAGAAAGACACAATTTTTCCCGCGAACAATCTGGCGACCACAGTGGGAGCCACCGATCTCGCTGACGAGATCGTTGCGTCGCAGCCGCGGATCTCAATCCCGGTCGTGGAGGAGGTCGAATACGAGTTCGATCAGCAAAAGTTCGAGGTGTACTTGTCGTCCTCGTCCGGATCAACCTCCCCCCACAAGTCCAAGAAGTTCTCCTCTAGGAGAAAAGTTCGTTGGTACGAAGAAGTTGAAGCTACCAACGAAGATCTCGCCCCGCTGGATGCCGAAGCTGCATTGGGTGAGGTCTCTCCAACTTCCAACCATGTCAGATCCGCTCTGGCCAAATCCTCCGTTGCCGAGGGCGTGGTGACTCTCTCAAAGAGAGCCCGCCAAAGGCAACGTCAACGCCTTGCGAAACAATTCGCAAAGGCAATGGAATCTGTGGACGGGATCCGCTACAACACAGATCTGAAGAACAGAAGAGGCAAGCAGCCTCAACAACAGATGAGTGGCAACTCTCCAAGCCGCCAACCAACGAATGGATCCGTGTCAAACGGAATCGTTCAACACTTGAGGAGCGCATTCACAAGCGCCACGCACTCTCAGCGCAAGCACGGGCTCAAGTCCAAGAAGCCCGTAGAAGGTTACAGAAGGAGATGGCCAAGAAGCCGCCACCAACCCGCCAAATATGGAAGCCGAAGTCTGAAACCGCAACTCAGGCTAAGGAACAATCAATACAGCCTTCAAAACGAGTTCAACCTCCCGAACCATCCCGGAGAAGGAGGTCAATCTTGGAGCGCCTCGGTCCAATTCCCGATGAGCGCGGCAAAGTTCATGAACGCTTGGGCCCGATGAAGAAGCCCCGAAAGACTCAACATGCTGGGGGTCACTGTCACTTTCAGCATGACAAGGAGTTCAAAGCAGCTGCGCAGGCCAATTTGCGCATTGAAGTCCAGGAGCCCGCTGAGAGCTCACGTCCACAAAGGCAGGTTTCGAGGCGCGTAACTTTTGAAAGCCCAAAGAAGGCAGGTCGCCCTCAGAAGGAAACGTTGTCGTCCGATGACGATGACGTTATACCTGAGAGATCGTACCAACACACGATAGGTTACTCTAACTTTCATACGGACGAGCTGTACTATCATGCTGGGGGTACGAGCAGAGCCAGAAAGAGAAGTCCTCATAGGCTCGAAGCTCAATGCCCCTGTTCCAAACTCATTCGGGCGGTATTGTCTGAATGTAACTGCATCAAGACGGTCCCCGAAAGAGTTTCGGTGTTCGAAAGGCTCAGCACTGAAACCCCAAAGCCAAGGCCTAGGCGTTTCCGACGAAGAAGAGTGGTGGATGAAAACAGAGAATTTCTGAGGGTCACCGCTAATATGACCAGCAAAGGGACACCGGCACGGGATGATCTCGAGTCGATTCTGAAAGCATCCCGGCGTCTAACCCGTCTGCAGTCCAGAGCCATCGCACGAGGAACTTATGGTAGGGTTCGGATAAGACCACCTTCAGAAGATGAAGAATCGGATGCTTGCTCTGCGGTTGCGTCTGACAACACCGTGTCCAGCGAAGGAGAACCCCGCGAGTCATTCATGATAAGCGCGGAACAAGTGGCCAAGATGCTCGAAGATGCTATGGCCAAACAACAGGAGAGCTTCAGGCTCGAGATGCAGATGGCCATGCAGACCATGAAAGAAATGCATGACCAACAAATCCAGGCATTGAGGAACCAACAAGGCGAACCAAGTCGTCATAACCAGAACAATCTGGAAGATGAGGACACAGGTGCAAATAAAACTCGTGACGCCAATAACCCTCTCGTCAATGCAGGGGGTGGTAACGAGGATGCCAACGAAGGTACAGGTGAAAACCTGAAGATCAAAAACCTCGAGAGTAAGATCAATACGTTGATTTCTGCTCAAGAGGTGAAGAAAACGGGCATTCCTTGTCCATACCCAAGAGAGTGGGAATCAATCCCCTATCCGATGAAGTTTAGTCTAATCAACTTCACGCCGTTCGATGGGAAGGGTTCCCCCACTCAGCATTTGATTTATTTTAAATCGCACCTGGGTGTTATCTTTGATAATGAGCCTCTGATGGTGCGATCATTCGTTGGCACTCTTCACGGAGCCGCCTTCGATTGGTATCGCCGCCTCAAGCCAGGTAGCGTGAGCAGCTAGGATGATATGGAGACCATGTTCCTCACTAATTTCTTCGACGATGACACCGAGATATCCATCGGGTCATTGCTCGACGAGAAACAGAAAGACGGGGAATTAGTGGACACCTTCATCAAGAGGTTCCGGAACAAAGCAATAAACTGTCGGGACCCGATCACTGAGGAGTTCATTCTCCAGACTTGCCACAACAACCTCGCATTGGACGTGTTGGAAGCAATGGGAACAGTACCGTCCAACACTTGGAAAGACTTGAAGGTCCGAGGGGAACAAGCCGAACGCTTCCTCCGAAGGAAGAAGGCCGAGAGGAGTCAATCGATGACTAATCCTCCAAACTCGAACTTCGCCTCCCGTGGTAAGGGCAAGACACCCGCAACGACTGTCGATGCTAATCAAACATCGCAACAGCAGTCCCGGAGGCAGCAAAAGACTTCGGATCAGAGGCCTCAAAAAGAGTACTCCTTCAAGGACGAAGATGTTCCAGCCATCTTCAAATTCCTCCTTGATAATAACAAGATCAAGCTCCCACCGATCACGAATCAGGAGGAAGCTGACGATATTGCGGATCCGAAGTACTGCGCATACCACAGGAGGATCCTTCACCCAACCAAGGCGTGCTTTACACTCAAGAATAGCATCCAGACCTTGGTTGAAGCCGGTGTCATAACGCTAGAGTGAGCCAGTTGAAAACGGCAAAACTCCGACCGGTATAAGAGTATAAACTGCTTCCTGACACTCCAAAGAGTATACGAGTATAAACTGCTTCTCAATCCTCCGACCGGTATAAGAGGTTAAACTGCTCCCTGATACTCCAATAGGTATATGAGTCTAAACTATTTCCACGGGAAGTTCCTGGAGAATGCCATGCGGGGTATTCTTAAGGATAACCCGATCATGCAGCTGATACAATGATACACCCAGTTTTGCAAAGAAAGCTGGGGGTGGATAATTCATGTAACGGGAAGTTCCCGAAAGAATGTTAAATGTAATATTCTTAGGGATAACCCGGTCATGATGAATAAAGTGATAAACACTAAACTCCTAATTTCCGAACACTCTTTTGCTGAGATGAAATCCGATCACTTCATTGGATCAATTTTCCCTCACAAAACTCTCATTGGTGTTTGACGACTCATAGTCTCCACCACAGAATCCCCCACCGATCAAACTAATTGACAGTGGGTCCACTAAAATTCCTTTCGGTTAAATCCACTCAAACTTTTGATGTATCTATGCACTCAACACTCCTATTGTTAGAGTCCGGATATAATACTTGGAATTTTGATATTAATCCTTGACGAATTGTCAAAACCCTTGGTGTTAAGTCCTTATAACTTAACACCAAGAATACCCCCTTTGAGTGATTTGTACGAATCAACATTCTTACAGTAATTTGTACTCTCACTCTCACTTTTTACTTGGTCAAACCTTCCTATAGTTAGGGCCAAAACCAAAATCCCCTCTCGATTCTTTCAATGAACGAGAGGCCCACAAATCGAGCGATCAAACCTTCTTACAGTTAGGATCGTTTTAAACCCCCCACTTGGCCAAACCTTCCTACAGTTAGGACCACAACCAAAATCCCCTCTCGATTTCTCCAATGAACGAGAGGTCCACTTTCAAATCGAGTGATCAAACATTTCTACAGTTAGGGTCATCTCAAACTCTTGCTTGATCAAACCTTCCTACAGTTAGGGTCATCTCAAACTCTTGCTTGGTCAAACCTTCCTACAGTTAGGACCAAAACCACAATTCACTCTCGATAAACGAGAAATTCATCTTTACCTCGGTAATCAAACCTTTCGACAGTTAGGGTTATCCGAATCTCTTCGATTCTCGGAGTGGAGATCCCACTCTCAGTTTCACCTTTCCGGATTCTGGAGGTGGAGATCCCACCTCGAGTCTCCTTTCCAACTGGGAATAGAATATAAAATTCTTCCTTCCCACACCAATCCTTTTCCAAGAATTTAGGATTCATCCCTAGGAAGTTTATCCCGAATCCTAAGCAGGGATAAGTCTGCGCCTAACACGCACTGCCGGTTTAGTCTTTTTCCGCAGAAAAAGACACCAGAGTTCGATTCTGGGGTATTTTATCCTAAAACCTAAGCAAGGATATGCCGACGCCTAACACGCACCGTCGGTTAGTTCTTAACCGTTAAAAAGAACACCCGTCCGCATATTCAACATTGTGGCAGGTTGTTATTAATAACGCCAAAATCCATGCCTTATACGCATGGGGAATTTCATCCTGAATCCTAAGAAAGGATATGCCAACGCCTAACACGCGTCGCCGGTTTAGTCTTTCGCCGATTGAAGAAGACACCAGAATCCGATTCTGGGGACCTTTATCCTGAAGCCTAAGTAGGGATAAGTCAACGTCTAATACACGTTGCTGGGTAGCCTATTCCCATAACAACGGCGAAGTCTACGTATTCAAAGTCGTAGCACAAAGTCTTAGAGGATTCACCCTCTTAGCACAACGTAACATGCGGAACGGAGTTAGACAATCCGCATGCTAGCCCGACTCAAACGGTAGTCGGTAAAGGCTAATCAAATCCGTTGAAGGCTGGGGGTTAGCCAAAAACCCTAAAGTCAACGCCTAACACGCATCGCCGGGTAACCTATTCCCGTGACAAATGGTAAAGTCTATGTATTCAACATCATAGCACAAAGTCTAAAGGAGTTCATTCCTTTAGCACAACGTTACATGCGGAACGGATTTAAACAATCCGCATGTAAGCCCGATTCAAACGGTAATCGGTAAGAGCACGTCAAATCCGTTGAAGGCTGAGGATTTACCAAAAATCCTAAGTCAACGCCTCGTACACGTTGTTGTTTAGTCTTTTCACGGGAGAAAGACGAAGTCTACGTATTCAATATCGTAGCACTAAAAGGGTTAACCCTTTTAGCTTAACGTCACATGCGGAACGGACTTAAACAATCCGTATGTTAGCCCGACTCAAACGGTAGTCGGTAAAGGCACATCAAACCCGTTGATGGCTGAGAATTTGCCAAAAATTCTATGAATACGAGTCATTGACGCATCAATTTTACAAATTGGTCTCATGACTCAAGTATCCGCCACGCTCCAACTCCTTAAGAGCTTAAACTGTGTATACTCCAGAAGACGTATAAGTATAAACTGTGTCGGACGTCGAACAATACGTCGCAATAAAGCCTGGACGCCGGACAACACGTCGCAATGAAGCCTGGACGCCAAACAACGCGTCGCAATGAAGCTCAAACGCCAGACAACGCGTTGTAAATGAAGATTCAACGCCGTCAATCGATGATCAGTTCTATGTTGAAGCAACCAACTCGAGCTAAAAATCAAGAAATCAAGAATCGACTTCAAGTTCAGAATTCTGACAAACGGTCAGACAATAAATGCAGCACCAGAATCCTTACAGACGTTCGACAAAGCACCGAATAGCCTGAAGGAATTGAAGGAATCCAGAACAGAATCCATTCCAATGTCCCGTTACGCCGACTGAAGGTTGGGACAATCACATCCAAAGTATTCCAGACTCTTCTATAAAAGAACGAGGCTGAAATACTTTGGAGGGGGTATCTGTAGGCGTATAAAATTGCCTATAGGTCCCTTAGCATAGCTCGACAACGCCGATTCAACAAACGGACCATCGGGCGACGTATCCAAACAAAACTATTAGCCCACAACGCCGAAGCCAAGCGATATGCGACGTAGTGGACTAACAAGGCTAACGAACCGCACGCAAACAACGAAATGCATCTATTCGCATGCGGAATCAAGCTAACGGTTCGAGGAGTCAACGAGTTATTCAAACAAGAACGGACTCGGATAAATCGCGATCGAATCAAGATCAGCTTCGGACTCGAACTCAGAAGTGGATTTACTGCCAAATCAAGACCACACAACCGAATCAAAGTCCAGATCAGCCACGAAGCAAATCTCGGACAAAACAACAGAACAATGGACGAAACGAACAACACCCGGGGGACTCGGCCGAAACCGAGCCACCCCAGGGTGGCTCGGCCAAGGCCGAGCCACCCTGAGGTGGCTAGGCTCAGAACTGTGCACGGGCACAGTTCTGAGTGCCTATAAATAGGCCTTCAAGTTGTTCATTTGAGAGGTTGGATTTTGGAGAAGGCGAAGCCCTGCTGGATTGGAGATTCAAAACATAAAAAGATTCGAACTTTAGGACTTCGGGGACTCCCTCATTCAGATCTGGTGCTCGGCGATCGTCAACGCCAAATAAGGCAGGTGTTCGAGAGGACCGGATCTCAGATCTACGCGTACATACTCCGGATCAAAGCTTGGTTCTTTGATCCCGAGATTCGAGCGATTGTTTCCTTGGTGAAACAATCCCTCCGGCTATTATCTCCCTTGGTGGAATAATACCCGTTATACTGCGTAGATCCGACCGGATCTAGATCTCGCGGTGGTCCACGGATAAACCCTGGTGCAGGCAAATAACCCACGCAAGCGAGTGACCGCAAAACAGGAGCTCGCGATTTGTTCGACAAACAATGAAACAAAGTTGTAATCTTTCTTTTCTTTTATTTTGATTTTCATTGTAACCGGATCTTATAAAAAGACCGGATCTTTGTAACCGATAAACAGTTATTGAGATGGCAATGATATCAATGAAGAAAGACACAATTTTTCCCGCGAACAATATCGTCCGAAGCCGATACCAGATCACGTGAAGCTAAATCCTCTTCTTCAAAAGGTGCGGATTAGGAACCCCCCTCATCACCTTGAACCTCTGTTATCACATCTGTAAGAAAGAGCAAAAGTCAAAATACAAATTGTTGCAACTCACCAGACTTACAACAAAAGAAAAAATCAAGAAGGATTTACCTTCAACGGCAACTCTAGGCTCCTGCACCCGTTTGCTTCGATCCACCTCTTGCAGCTTTTCTAATAGAGTAAGAAGTATAGAAACAGTTAGCGGGGATACGAAGTCTCCATCGTTCAGTGCCCGCCATCCCAAAGAGGCGTTACTGGTTTTAAGAATATCTGGACTCTCAGCCTGTCCGGCTAAACCTGGCTCGACATCGTGACCCTCGTCGATCTCGTCGAGAATATTAGTCTCAGCATCAGTACACTCTTCCGGCCTGGTTCCCGGAGTTGGTGCTGAGAAATCAATATCAGGCGAAGAAGCGTCGAAAATAAAGTCGCTTGCAAAACCCTCTTCTGCGGAGTGCGAAAATTGTTTAAGTCCGAAAGCTCAACATATATCAAAAAAAATTATAAGAAGAAGTATTTACCCCTTTCAGCTGCAACTCCTTGAGGCGTTGGTTCTGTTTCAAGGTTGCTCCGCTGCTTAGAAGCCAGTTTCTTACGTTTAGCCGGACGTCCCTCTTCTGGATCAACAGGTCGCTCCTTCGAAAATTTAGAACGTAATTCCTGCCTTGGAGTAACCTGGGTGGCGGATCGGGACCGTGTCCGAGGAAGAAGGCTGGACTCCTCTCTCTCCTCTTCGGAAAATTCACCTGGGATTTCAACCGACATCTTGTTAGGATAAGTAAACAAGACTTGCATCTTTGGCTTCTTTACGGGATGTGAAGATTTTGACGATTGAAAGCGGCGAGTTCTTTCAGCAATTGCTAATTCAAATAACTCTAAAGAGAGGGGATCTAACACACCTGTTTCCGGCTCCTCTTCTCCACCATCGCCACCAACCTCTTCACCACCCCTAACAGGAGGTTCCGCAGTTGGCCCCCTCTGCGCCGAATGACTAGAAGGATCCACCGGTTCCCTCTTTCTCTTCTTTTCAAGCTCGGATTCATAGACCCTGCGAGTAGCAACCCGAGAAGCTTCTTCATCGGTTGACTCAGCGATTGGTTGGACTGGTATGTGTTCATTGGCCGCCAAAAGCCACCGGCACTGTAGAAAAGTTAGCTCTAACTTGCGCTCGACGCCCGGAAGGTTAAACTTAGTACCAGTACAACCAGTGATGTTTCAAAACCATGCTCGAGCTCCATCCACTAAGCCACCACGGGCCCGGAGCTGTTGGTTCGGGTTCCCGATATAAATCTGATCATATCCAAACTGATGAGCAAACCGACATGACAAGTAGGGTTCTATGTAACAATGGTTCTGAACACGAAAGATCACATAGCCCGGCCGAATATTAACCAACCAATCGAAGCAACTGGAGTCAAGGGAAGTACGACCCGTACCCGGCTTCTCTACATCCATCAAGGAGTCGCCATACTGACCTGAAAATCGTGGGAAGCAAGTAGGGAAGACCCAGTATTTATGATTCTGAAGCTGCTTCCTAACCTCTGCGAAACCCCGTCCCTTCCACTTACAATTCTCTATTATTTGAAGAAAAGGAAGGGAGGGATCCACCGAGGTTGGCGCCGACATCATATCTGAGCGATGAAGCACCAACCAAGCCATTAAATAAGTGTACGGAAGTTCCACCTTCGTGAGCGGAATCTGAGTTGGCGGTGAAGTCCCCCTCTGAGTGAATGTGTTCACGATCCGGCGAAGCCCCCTGTGAATACCAGTGGTCATTGCTGGAAGAAGACATAAGTTTTTCCAGTGAGCAAGTAGGACCGCTAGAAACAATACTTCTAGGGGAAGTGCGTCAGAAGATTGGTATGGCACCACACACCTTTTCAGCCAGATAGCGAGATACCCAGCAAGTAATGTCATGGGCCGGATTGGTTTAATCCCATGCCACAAGAAAGTTTAGAACTTTGTTCCGGCAGCAAAGCCGTCCTCAATACCACCGGTGATGTAAGATTAAGCATTTGACTTCTTGATTAGCTCATTCACTTCAGAGATGGTTAGCGGTGATAATTTACGAATTGGTTCATCCAAAACGCTGTCCGTATTCTTGAAAAAATAATCCGCGAACTTCTTTAAACTAATTTGCGATCGCGATCTCTTCGCTAACGGATCAACACCCGCAAGAGCTATGTGATAATGGCAGGCAAGATCCCAGAAGGTGTTGTAACGGTTGGGAGTCCGCGACTTCAAGTGCTGTAGCTCCCTATTTGTAGGAAAGTACTCTTGATAAATCATGTTCCCCATCGGAAGATCGGAGATCTTATACATCTCGTGCTGCGCCAATCCTAGCTCCCCGTGCTTAGTCAGAAATGTGTTAGCATCAGGGTTGTAGAGTTCCAGTAGCGCCAAGAAATGGGGAACGCTCATGGTCAGTCCGTAAGTGGTGGCGTGAACAGCTGAATATAAACCATTAGCCTTCAAATCTTCACCAAATCAATCTAAGATGTAATGGCTCAAACGGGTCCACCATAGTTTATCCGACGAATGTACCCAGCCGTAACATCGATGGCCGGTCGCTGGCATTTCTCGACCCAAAGCTGCAAGCCGATTCTTCACAGTGTTAGCAATAGTGAAGATCTCGCCTTTGGGTGGGTCATTCAATCCGGTAGTCCCCGGATGTAACCCTGATATCTGATTCTGATTACTTGAGCCAACCGTACCGTGGGTAATATAGCTGCATTGAATACGCTCATGTTCTTCTGTTAACCTCCATGACATCTCCCGAGGAACAGCTTAACACCGAAGCTTGACGAGTGAGCGATGGCGAGGAATCGGAGGAAGGTATAGGTGGCCACCGTCGTCATGATGCAGCCACTGTTCCATTCTAAGAAAAATAGCGGCGGGATCTTCTACGGAATCCCCAAACAAATAGTCTGGCTTTCTTAGTGGATGCATGGAACTTGGGTCCTTCACTAATGGCGCATCCGTGATAAGTTGCCTTAAACTGCGGCGCTCTCCCTTTCGTATTAACCGTGGAAGCTCTTCTAGTATGCCCGGAGCAAACTGAGGAGCTGTCGGAATGGGGATTGGCTCATCAGTAGAGGCATAAGCCTCACTGCAGCGGTCCTCTACTGAATGAGTATCAAACTCCCTTGAGCGAAATTCAACTGAGGTAAAACAATAGGTGTTTATCAGATATAGTCATAAAGGTGTGTGTTAAAACAGTCTGGGCGTCGAACTCACCTCACAAATCGTGAGGTAGAGTCACGGCCTTATAAATAGTGAGACGATCTTAATTATATCACACACACAAATGACAAAGCATATTAACGTACGAACAACACGATAGTATACCCGAGTCTATGTGGTATGACACAACATGAGATCGCCCCATATTGCCTTAAGACGTGTCTTAACCAAGCAAAACACGACTTGTAAAGCGTCCACCCCCAAGAAGGAGAGTAGTGGCTCTTCTCAAATGCCTCACAAAGGAGAGCAAAGCGAGGATATCATACCAAATACATATTCACGATAGATTACTTAGGTGAGACGATTAAAAGCCACACTATACACACGAAGCACGGAATATATTGCCGCATGAATAATGCGACGATATACCTATCCTTCGGGATATAGTACGACAAGAAATCGCCCCAAGATAATTCAGTCATGTCTTGGCCAAGCAAAACACGACTTATAAAGCATCCACCCCCACGAAGGAGGGTGGCGGCTCTTCCCAATTGCCTCACCAAGGAGAACAAAGCGGGGATGCAACATGTAGCGTGATAGCTCAAATATTTAACGCGTGAATGAAAGAAGTGATGGCGATATACCTATGTAGCTGAACGGCATCGGCTCGGGCGACTGGGTCGCTGAACGACCTCGAATGACACGAGATCTCTTAGGCGACATGTCTGCAGAGAAAGTTAACAGGTCAGCTACGACAAAAAAGAAGAAATATCAGATTAATGCAAAGAAAAATGGCGCTCCGATCAAACTTAAGTAGTGGGCTTGAGGCAGGTTCAACTTCGACCCACAACAGGTCGTGCAACAAATTAAACCGGAACTGCAGAATTTCGGCCAAGTCATCCACATGACCAACAATAAAGCACGACGTGCCCACAAATCATGGCTAGTGTGTATGCTAAAAGCCCAATATAACAGTTATCATGCACAATTAAAAGCCCAAAAGTGGTAGACCTTAGCTTGGCCAAATTCGTGCATGCAAACAGAGCTAAACTCCCAGCCACGACTACACGTGAAATTATGAGCTAAAAATTAACAATTCCTAAATATTAGGTTCCGAGCTCCAAACAATCACAACAGAACCCCAAATACAAGAGGTTCCAGATCAAAGTCAAGAATTGGGATCAGTCGCGGTTCAACACTAGGCGTTCGGTCATTATCCAAGTTTGAAACCTACATTTTGGTTTTCATCCGCAGCCGAATTCAAGGATCAAGATTCAAGGATCAAAACTTAAGTATTCAAACTCAAGGTTCGACCACATTAAAAAGTCAAGAATGTCCAAACCAGATGCTTCAAAACGGCAGGTCAGACCCCATATGCGACTAAGCTCAATTTTGGATTTCTATTCCAAAACCGACCAAGAAATCAAGAATTGGGGGTTTTAGTTTAAAACCCTAGATCTACAGTGAGGATTTCGACCATAAATCAAGTGTCTAAAGACGAAAAGTCGATCAAAATTGAAGTAAGGAGGAGCGGTCTTACCTAGAATTCGCCAAGAACAGAACTCGAACCCAGTTGACGAAGAGGTGAAACCCTAGGTCTAGAAGTGGAGTTTCGGCCATGAATCAAGCACTCAAAGATGAAGATTAATTGAAATTGAAATGAGGGCAATGGGTCTTACCTGGAATTCGTCAAGAACAGAGCTCGAACTCAAATGATGAAGAAGTGGAACCCTAGATCTCGAAGTGGCCTCGCTGTTCGAAATCAAAGCTTCAAGAACACCTTTAAAGAGAAAACGATCTTGAGAGAGAAAGCTTAAAGGTTCTCAGAAATGGGGATTCTTGAAGAAGTGGCTTGGAGAGAATATTTGAAATGACGAAGACGAAAAGAAGAAGAGAGGAAGATGAACAGTTCGTTTTAAACCCCCCAAAATTGAACCAAGATCCGAGCCACCATCAGCTGGCTCGCAATATCCGAGCCACCATTAGCTGGCTCGCACGACCCGAGCCACCATCAGCTGGCTCGCACGACCTGAGACACCATCATCTGGCTCGCATGACCCGAGCCACCACTAGCTGACTCGCAAGTCCCGAGCCAGCGTTTACTGGCTCGCATACGACGAGTCACCTTTTGCTGGCTCGCATGTGTGGTGAGCTGTCTGGCCAATTCACAGGTGTTTTGGTCCATCGTCGATCATTTCCAACATATACGGTATCCGTATTCGTACTCCAATGGGTATACGAGTTTAAACTGTTTCCCACCCTCGACGGGAAGTTTCTGAAGAATATCGTGTAGAATATTCTTAAGGATAACCCGACGACCTCCGATGGGTATATGAGGCTAAACTAATTCCCGAAACTCCTAAGAGTATACGAGTATAAACTGGTCCTCTCTGCTTTAACGCAAGACGTTGTCAACAACAAAGATAGTCAGCTCAACGACACCATTTAATATATAAGTTTCAATTCAAGACTTCGACAGCGGTCAGACGATAAACGCAGAACCGTAAAAACTTCATCTATTCAACAAGACACCGAATAGATTGAAGAATCAAGGAGTCAAGAGATGAAGCCCATTGCAGGTCCTTTTGCACCGATTGAATGTTAGGCCTATCACATCCAAAGTATTTTAGGCTCTTCTATAAAAGAAACGAGACTGAAACACTTTGGAGGGGGTATCTGTAGGCGTTAAAAATTGCCCATAGGACCTCAAACACAGTTCAAGACAAGGAGAATACGATAAACGTTATCATCCAGGTCGAGAGAATTTACCCAACATCAGTAAGTGAATGAAATGGATCAATAGAATGCACAAGTCAACGAAGCGATGAAGCGTGCGCAGAACAAGGGAATTGGAAGGATCATGAATCATGAAAATATTAAAAAGATGGACGAAACACCACTCGGAGGCCCGCGTAGGCGCGAGTCACCAAATGGTGGCTCGCACCCATGCGAGCCACCAAATGGTGACTCGCACAGTTGCGAGCCACCAAATGGTGTCTCGCAACTATACGAGCCACCAAATGGTGACTCGCACAGTTCCGAGCCACCAGGACTCTTATTGAGTACAAAACCTCTCCAAACACGGATTTCGATGATTTTTAAGGATTCTTTCCTCCCAGAACCTCCCTAACTGTTTTAAGGTTATCCCTAAACGCGTTTAAGTGGTTATTAACTGCAGATAACGTTTAAACACCAATTCTTATTCAAAAGGACCTCTCCAAAGGCTTATAAATAGAAGCCTAGGGTCCTCTTTCAAGAGGAGCTGAAATTTTGAAGGCGATGTGCTGTCAAATTGTCCAGTTAACCACGAATTTCAGAGGAGAATCATCAGGTCTTGGCGAACACTTTCATAAAAAAAGTCCTTCGAAAGGTTTGTGATTCTTTCCCCTTCTTTCCTCCGGATTAAACTTGGTTTTAATCTCGAGAAGAGCCACAATCTCGCTTGGTCGTGATTGTCGCTTCCGCAATTGTTTCCTTCGTGAAACAAGAGCGTAATTAATTGTCTATCGGGTTTGATCTGCGGCGGTCCACGGACTAACGCGTCCCCGACACAGCCGAAGATCCCACGCAAAGCAGCGGGAGATAAACTACTGTTGTGTTTTGTTTGATAAAGTTGTAATCTTTATTTTTTTCGTTGTAAGAAGATCTTATAAAAAGATCAACTTTCCTTTCAGTTTGAACTTATAATCGATAAACGGTGTAACAGGTTCGAAAGCAATAGAAAAGGTAACTTTTGACACAAACAGCACTATGCGATATGGCAAAATCTTGTGTCAAAGCTAAAAAAAATTTCATTTGTGCAAAAGGTTTACACTTTGTTTGTTGGATCAACACATCAGTGTGATGTTCTTAAAACATATGTAAATGGTCTGACACCAAAGCCATTGTTGGTTACTCATTGGGAAAGTCATGTTAAAAGTGTTAAAGTAATCAGATATCAAGCACCGGAGTTGAGAGGCGCTTTGATTGAAATTGCAAATAGTTCTAAAGAGGACATTGTGATGACAGAAGCTAAAGGTTTGTGTAAAAATGCTTTGAAGGATTTTGAGTTCTTGATTAGCTTGTGTATTTGGTATAAGATTTTAGATAAAGTCAATCGATAATGTGATATACATTGCACTAAATTACAAAGATACTTGGAACACAACCAACAATGTGATATACATGGGAAAGATTTATTCAATGACCTACGAGCTTTGCAAACAATGTTGCCGAAGGAAGTGACTAAATCAATAGACATCATTGACTTCATAAGATCTTATTGGGATGATGGTGGCTTTCAATGTGCGTGGGTTGCTTATCAGATTTTGTTAACTATCCCAGTTACGGTTGCCTCGGCGGAGAGAAAGTTTTCCAAAGTTAAAATTGATAAAAAGTTATCTTCGCACTACCATGTCACAGGAACGATTGAATGGATTGGCAATAATATCAATTGAAAATGAATACTTTGATAAACTTGAGTATGATGACTTAACTGAAGAATTCGCTTCAAAAAATTCAAGGAGAAGTATTTTTTTCTTTGAATCAAATTGTAGCACAAATGTAATCTCTTCTTATGTGAATATTGATTTTGCATGAGAATATTATCAGTTTGAGCCTAATATAGAACGCTAAATTGTATTATATGTATTCATTTTTATTATTATTGTTCGTACCAAATTTTTAATGTAAGGGGCAACCAAAATTGGATTGGGTTAGTGCAACCCAAAGCTCGGGGCCGGCCCTCATTTTAGTTCATAATTCTTCCATAGATCAATATCAAATTAGTTTTACACCTAGTCCGGTCACAGAGCCCCGTCCGTATATTGAGTATTTGGTCGGTGCGCAGCAGAATACTCTTTCTTTGTGTTCCTAGAAGTCGTTCCTGCTCAGGGTCCTTGCACTGTGAACGCTTTAAGGAGGACGTTGGAGTGGTTCACAACGGCTCCACTGAACTACAGTTAGGAAAGTTCAAATTTCGTAGTTCAATTCGTGTCATTAATTTTCTACTAACTTTTCCAGAAAATCCAATCCAACATTTTCCTTATGGGAGCAGGTTTCGGTGGCATTCGATATTGATTCGGGTTCTGGTTCTCGATGAGTTTTGTATCGGAGCAAAATGAACGTTGAGGGGATCCGATCAAATCGTGGCCGCGTCCGACCCAATTCAGTCCTAACTGAAGAATGCAGAGGGGGAGGGGGAGGGGGAGGGAGAGAGGGCAGTGGGCGCCCGTCGTTGGTGTCGCCAATGGTTTGGGAACAAACAAGAGACGTTAGGTCCGATGTTAGCTGCAGTCCAATGAACAGCAGCACACATAACTTTAACTGACTTCCTTGTTATTTTTCGAAGCAATTCCTTATTACTTTATTACGTCCTGACCATCTCCCCAAGAAAAAATAAAATAAAATAAAATAAAATCCTACTTTATTTTAATTCCCTCCCCTTTTTATTGATTTACTCCTGTCTTTTCTTCCAAGAAATTAAAAACTGACGAGTAATCCTGACTACAAAAGCTTTGGAGACGGGCAGGTGGCTTGTTTCTCCCTCCTTCTCCCCCTCTCTCTCATCTCTTTCTCTCCCTCGCAGAACTACTCTTGCTTACGATGACTACGCCATCTCTCTTCCTCTCATAACAATGGTATGGGCACGTCAAGGCATCTCTCTCTTTTCTTCTTCACGCATTTCCTCATATTAATTAATCTCTCTCTCTCTCTCTCTCTCTCTCTCTTCTTGACGCATTATTTTGCTCGGACTAATTTTTTTCCCCCTTTCTTCTTTTTATATTTGGAAACTAACTAACCGCATAAAGTATTGTCAACAATGTGATGACACTGACATATACACGCATGCATCCTCTCGATCTATAGTTGCGGTGAGGAGGACCGAGAATTGTGTATTAACCCGAAGCGTATCTTTCGTGACTAATGATCTTGATTTGCTTCTTAATTAATTATCTGACTAAAATGCGGACGACTGAAAAATAAGAGTGATTTAGACTCTTGGGGGATATTGCGTCCTTCACATTTTGGTTCTGATTGATAATGAAGTACAACCAAGATCATCGAATTCCGATGAGTGGATTAATCATGCATGTAATTAACTTGTCGTTAGCAGTTCATGCGGCTATCTTTTATTTGTATAATTTGGGGGTGCATGCAGCCTCTAGCTCCGGTGTTTGGCAAGTGGCTGGTGAGGCCGTTGGGTTCTTTGATAGGAAGGCCTGCTGCGTCCGTGAGCACCATCTTGTACTACAGCGACGTGCTGCCGAGGGATAATGAGAACCTGCAGAGACTGGTGCGCGACGGCCTCCTGCACTACGACGACAACTACCTGTTTCGCTTCGTCGTTGCTTTTTTGAGATGCTTCTGCTAGAAGACTCTCACTGCTCATGCAAGCCCATGCATGCGTTGAAACCAAATATGTTTACTTTGGCTAATCAAAAGTAACTCTGCCCCAGATCTCTCTCCCCCATGACAATTTTGTGGGTGACAATTGTTGTCCCATGAACTGTGGATCAAAAGCAAGTGCTCCTCCTCATGTTGATCTCTAGTTAAAAGCGTATGGGATTTAATGACTTGTTTGGTCTGAATCATCAAGAGTACTAGATCTCTAAATGAATCCTTAAAATTTTTTCCTTCTTTCCTTTTTCTCCCTCTTTTAATGAAAGGGACTTAGCCCAATTATTTATGCAAAACACGAAAAAGAGCTAAAAGTAAGTAGATGCAATGTGGTCTACTATGTTCACAAGAGTAATGCAGGCATAGATACCCCGATATGATGCCACCAAAAAATCAATAGGTCAGTGATGAAATTTCTTGATTCCTCTCCTTCCTTAATCAATCATAAAAGGGCTGGATCCTACTAGTAAATAGTAATACAAAGGAAAAGGAAACCAAATGTGAACTACGCCTTGAAACCAATACTTGCTTGTCCACAATGGGTAAGCGAGGCACGCCTCGATGATGTAAAAGCATTCTAGAAGGCCAAATAGACTATTTAACATGGTTGCAAAGATATTCTTGATGTTTCACCGCACAGGTAATGAGGACGTTATTATTATATCATTCATATAGCCTTCGGTTGCTCCTGCAAACTCTTAGTGTCACTTAATACTTAGATTCTTACAAGAAGCATACATTTCATCTGGATCTACATGAACCGTAGGCAGCAAAAAATTAGTCGATCCAAGTTACTATCTGACCACTGCACTGAAAAGTCAAAACTGGACAGAATGCCGATTTGAAAGTTAACCTCCAGGTTTTCCTGCAAGCGCCAGAACAACAATAGTCAGATGACCTTTCTAATGTATTAAAATGGTTAACAACAAAAAACTTAGTTTGAAACCCTTGCAACTGGTTGATCCACAACCATTTTCTCTTATAAATTTTGGCACTCTTCTCTGCTTTTTTCCTTGCCAAAAAAAAGTTAAAAGAATCTTAAAGAATGTCTACCGTATGATTGAATCTCATAGAAACGTAAGATAAACATAAAAAAGGACTTGCCTTTTTGGGAGAGAAATCAGGGCAAGGCGCCCTCCTCATATTAAAAAAAAAAAAATGAATGAGATTTGTACAAAGCATGCATGCATACACAGATGTATCAGTATATAGATATGGATATATTACCCTCCTCACCCTCCTCTGTCTCATCTGTTGAGTAATTTATGCTCACTATCAGCTTTTGCTTTGTTAGCTCCCCATCTCCCCGCTTGTGTTCTGTTGTTAGTATAGCCTGCACATAATGCCACCGGACTAAATTAGATGTTCACTGTCAGCATTTTCAGCAAGGTACACTTCTAATGGATGAAATACCTCAAAAGAGCCCTCCACTTTTCCTTGTTTAATTCTCACATCAGTGTGCTTTACAGAAAAAGTATGCGAGGATTCTATGCTGGACTCAGTATAACCATCTTCAGATTCTACCAAAGATGATAGCTCATACATCAACAATTTAATCCTGCATTTTAACAAATTCTGATTTAATATATGACTCGTCTATTTGCTTTACAAATATAGCAGTAATCACATTGAGCAGTAAAAGCTTTTCATCACAGAGCCACACTGTAGATGAAAATTGCCTAGAGCTGAAAGTATCATTTAACCTAACCAAATATCTAAAACTAGTTCCAGCATACAGAACAATTAACACATAACTCTCAATAGTTTCTTCCAGTGAAAGTAGGTGATAGTTTCTGTGTTTAAACCAAATCGACCATATTACTCAATGCACCGTCACTAATAGAACAAGCAGATAGTCCAAAATGATTTTGATCAATATTAAGTTGAACATAGGAATTATAACTCAGTGCCCAAATTAAAGTGAGCTATGATAAGATAATTTCAGGAAAAAGGCACCCTACCTGTCAGTGCTTTCACTATCTATCTCAGGAAATGAAGCACTAATTTCCTCCCCAGCAATTGTTCCCGAAACCTCACGCACAGCTGTCTGATTGATCAAAGATTTAATATGTTCAGAAGCTTTTCTCTTCTTCGAAACTTTTATCTGTGATCTATGATGGTCAGAAGCTTTTCTTTTTTTTGAAACGTTCACTTCCTTGGAAATATGATGTGGTTCCCTGGTGCATTCAGATTTTCCACTAATATGATGTGGTTCTTTGGTGCATTCAGATTTTCCACTGCAGTTGTTATCCACTGCATGTGAAAGCTTTTCAATCAATTTATATGGTTCGACAGAACTTGGCTCTTTAGGCAAATCCTCAGAAAGGTTTCTTTTCCTCACAGGAAGCTTCCCTTTGTTCTTTACGGATACTTTCTGGCAAATCGAAGTCTTGCTCTTTTTAGGTGTTTCAGTAAATATGGTATGATTTCGTGAAGGTTCCCCAAGGTTTTCATCGCTCTCATGTTTCCTGGGTAAATGGAAAATCTTGGTTTTGTTCGTTTCAGATGTTTCAGGGTGAACCCACTTTTTGCTCTCATCAGATATTTCCGGAAATATGATATGATTTCGTAGAGGCTTCCCAAGCTTTTCATCAATCTCATGTTTCCTGGGTAAATAAAAAAGATTTTTTTAATTAAAATTAAAAAGTAAATCAAAATGAGACGTTAACTAACAGGAAAACCAATTAATGAGAACATACAAGCAATATATCATAATGCGCTTATGAAGAAGTTCATTCCAAGCCCTCTGCAAGCTGCCTTGTCCGTGAGCCTCAAAGGAAATTGTCCTAAGCAATGCAATACATTTGACCAGCGATGAGAAAAGGAACTAACTTAACCCAAGAAGATTCAGAACATGGGTAGAGAGTAGGCACCTAGGCAAGCATTTCCTATGATATGACCTTGGGCAGCGTCTACAAATTGCAAATTGCAGCTCATAGATATTTTTGGTTTCTCCTTGCCCACAAACAGTACAATAATGGTGAGGGCATGTAAATGATTCCCCAGCTGCAACCTTTCTATGAAAATTTCTTGCTTCTGCTTCATTTCCCTGAGAAAGTAATTCTGCAACGCACTCTGGGTGGTAAAAGTGGCCACAAGATACAAATGCACAACGAAATACCTAAAAAAGATAAAATGCTCAATGTTCAGGAATGATATTACTTATTATGCAAGATATTTGTTTGAAGGTGAATTTTAGGAAGGAGAAGCTTTGAGGAAGAAAAAGAAAATGCGAAGAAAAATATTATTTAGAGGCTTTTTTTGTGGTTGTTTGTTAGTTAGTGTTTTTTTTCCTCCCCCCCCCCCCCCCCCCGGCGCTTGGTGCGGGTTGTGTGGAGGTTGGGGGAGCCTTTTTTTTGCAAAGTAGCTTTTAAGCTAGCTAACTTTTCCATATCTATCTGTTTGGTAACATCCTAAATAAGCTAGCATATAAGTCCATCTAAAAATAAATATAGGATTCCCCAATTTATAAACTTTATAATAAAAGTCGAAAGCTAGCAAAAGCTAATTTAGCGTATAAGCATCTAAAGATAAGCATTCCCAAACAAAATTATGTAAATATGTAATCTATTTGCTTTGACATAAATAAAAAAATGATTTTCTCTCTAGAGGATAAAGTCACTTTCCGAACAAAACAATGTACCGGTGAAAATTCATACCCTGAAAATGTTATGATACACGCCAACAAGAACGTCTCGAACAGAGACGCAATACACACCCAAACTAATGTGAAATCACAAAATAAAATCAGCATACACAAATTCAATCACAGTACTCACAGATATAATGTGGTTCACTCTTACGGAGTTACTCCACGGTGCAATGACGACGCCCAATTTCTTTATATTCCTTTTCGAAGTTACAAAGAAAAGATCAAAGAGAAAACCCTCTCATAATCAAGATACTCTCCAATAATTCTCACAAACTCTCTCTATGTTTTCTCTCTCTTCTATATGAGGAGTTGTTTCTGGGATGATTTTTTCTACAGAGTTTTGGGCCTATTTATAGTGGCTGAAAAAATACTATGCACTAATTTTATATTATTTTTTCCCTGTAGTACGGCCCGCTACTTTTTCAAACTCTTCCTAACTCTGCTAAAAAATCGGTGCCTAACACACGTCCCTTTCAACACCTAACACACGTCCCTTTCAACAGAAAAATGGTCTTTCTGAATCCTAAACCTCAGAGCCACCAAGGAAAGGGGGTTGCCGACTCATGCACCAACTCCATGCTTCCCCTCTGTGGCTTTGTCGTCTAACCATCAAAGGCTTCTGCCAATTAATATCTCTCATCTACAACTGTTGATTTACTTCTATTATGGCTTTCTTTCTATTACATGTCTCCATATTTGAGACCAAATGTGTTCACGTTTGTGTCCCTACTATATGTCTCTGTCTAAGATCCTACTACATATCTCCAAATCTGAGACTTACCAATCTCTATCCTTGGACCAGTGATATCTGTGACCCCGTAGGCATTCAGATTACTATCAGTTACTTCCTTTCAACCGCTTCTTCTAACATGAAGTTAATTGATATTATTGCTAAAGATGATTTTAACTATTGATAACTGTGTTGTTCATGACAGAAAAAATAGCACTTCTTCAGTTAATTGATATAATCAGGTTAGTGATTGCAGACGTCAAAAATTACCTACAGGTTCCCGCACGCATCTCGAGACGAAGCGAAGGCGATGAACGTCATCATCTGAGTCAAAAGAGATCATTCGTGCCGAAAAAAGAGCTAACGAGCGCACAAAACGAGTTGGCGAAGCATATGAGTCAACGAAGCAATGAAATACGCAAAACGGCGGAACAAGACCAAACCGGAAAGACAGGAGAAGCCCCTGACAGCCGAGTCGCATCAAAACGACTCGGCCAAGCCAGAAGGCCGAGCCACCCTAGGGGGTGGCTCGCACAGTGCCAAGCCACCATAAGGTGGCTCGCGCCCAGAATTGCTTGAAACGCGTTTTTAGATAGTTTTCTCAGGATTCTTTCGTTCCAGAGCCCCCCCAACTGTTTTGATATTATCCCTAAATATGGTTAAACGGTTATTAACTGAGGATAAGATCAAATCATCAATTCCTATCCTAAAACGCTGCATCCGGAGCCTATAAATACAAGCCTAGAACCCCAACACATAGGGAATCTGAAATCAAGAGGCGAGGCGCTTTCAAATTGGAGAGTGAACCATGAATTTCAGCGGAGCGCTAGCAGACATTGGCGAACTCCAACATAAAGAGGGAGCTATTCGAGAGATCTGAGGCTCGTTCCACAATTCCTTGAGATTAGACTTTGTTTTGATCTCGAGAAGAGTCGTAATCTCACTTGGTTGAGATTATCACTTCTGCGATTGTTTTCTTTGTAAAGCAAGAGCATTGAAATTTTGTTCTGTCAACCGGATCTGATCCGCGACGGTCCACGGACTAACGTGTTCCCGTCCATGTCCCCGGCACAAGCAAAAATCTCATGCAAGCAGCGAGTGATAAACGTCATCTGTGTGTGTTTCTAGAGAGTTGTATTTCTTGTTTTATTTGTGTAAGCGAGTAGTCTTATAAAAGGATAAACTCTTTTGAATTCATTGTAATCGATAAATGTGTCATAGATTCGATAAATAAACAAACTTTCGACCCAAACAGTGATATTTTCACTAAAAATTATCTAGACAAGTTTTTCACTTCTATATAAGCCAGGCACGATTGGTGAACATGCTCCAATTTGAGGAGCAGTATTAGAGAAGCTAGAATCTTAGGAAAGTTTGAGAAGATTATCTTGTCAAATATTGGAAGATTCTGTAATTAAAGTATATTTTCCTCTTTATAAATAAAACCTGTCTCTGGATAAAGTCACTATCCCAGCAGAAGAATAAGAAAATGAGTTAAATTAAGGAAACAAAATAAACCAAAAGAGAAATATCATCAGGTTCTTAAGACAGTAGAGGAAAGAAACATCCAAGTGAATGCAAACCCCTGAAAATTCAAATCTGAAAATTGTAGACACAGCAAAACCAATTTTTTTTAATCCAGAATGTTTAAACCAGCTTAACGGCTAATTGGATATCTCTGATGAATGGTCAACATACTGCAAGAGAATTTAGTCTTTGTTTCCTTAACCTTAAGATGTGCTTATCAATGTCTGACATGACTCGAATCCTTGATATATCCAACTCCCTGGAGCTATCATGACTTTGGAGCTAAACATAAGGGAGTTAAGTTAAATTTCAAAAAGGGCAAAAAAAATTTAGGGAGCAAATAGACATGTTGAGACCCAAAATGGGAAACTCCAATAGCAGTTTCTGAATATTTCCTAAAGTAAATAGAATTCAAATTAAAAGAGGCGGTAAACTAGAATTGCTTGTCGAGGATAAAAATAATGACCTCAGCTTCAGCAGTTTCATCAGAAGAGCCCAACTTTCCACAAGCAAAACACTGGTGCTGTTTATATTCGCAATTCTTACAAAAGAATTTCTGCATTGCCTGCACGTGCCCAAAAGAAATAAAAAGAAATATTAAGAGCAGATAATGACTTTTAAACAAACCAGGGAATCAAAATAGATATCAGAACTGTGATAAAAGTTAATCTTATCAATACCTCGACTTCAGTTTTAGAGTAGCCCAGGGATTCACAACCTACTTTCCTACCAGCAGGTTTGGTTGCATGGAAGGACCTTGAGCAACTCCCATCACAACTGCATTTGATAACATACAACAATTTACATGCTAGAAAAAGAGAAAAATATTAGGAGAAAGATAGCAGTTTGAAAACTCTAATAAGTAGACATTCACAGATAGAACATAACTAGAACTAGTGAATATTTTACCCAAAGATTTCAACAAATTTATTTTTCCATGATGTCAATTTAAACGAAGCCAAGAAGACAAGTTTATTCTTAATTTCTAATAACTACTGAGTAGGGCATGTGCATTACACGTGCTTATTATGTGTAGTTGTTGCATAAAATTGAAGAATTATATATAGAGAAGGTGCAAAGTGAAAGTTAGAAGTCATATTTTACCTACTCAGATGCGGAAACAGAAAGATATATTTTATTTACTACTTATATGTGGAACTTGCATTACATACAAAATTGAGACTTTAATTTTAAACTACACTTGAAGGGAAGACAACTATATCTTACTCTTACATTTTACCATTAAGAAAATTATCAACAAATATTACCAAACAGAAAAGCATTTTCCTCCATCTTTTACCTTGTTGGTCTTGTAGTTTTGTTCTACTAAAGGTATCCATTTTGAAAAAAATGCAAATCCTACAAAAGGTCTTCTATAAAAAAATCATATAAAGAGGAAGAATAATACAATTGTGTCCTGCTATCAATTTTAATTCAATATAAACACTATAAAAAACCAATATCAACAGGAAAAATAATTGAAAATGGCATGCTGAATTAGCGCAAATAATAAAAAAATCAATATAATCCCCAACTTTAGAACTGATGCTAAAACACAAATGTGTCAACTTTTGCTCCTAATCCATTGAGATCGCTCAAGAAACGATCTTGAAATTTTGTTTTTAATCTTCTTCCTAATTTATTTGTCCCTCTTAAAACTTTGATGAAAAAGAATGATTTTTGTGGTTATAAATGAAAAGATTTATTCTGATGACTTTTGAAAACATGCATATACAAATCAACCGCAATACTAAGTCATGAGGTGTGAGGTTGTGGTTTAAATTACCAAACACAGTCACATGCATATAAGGAATAAAGCAAGGGAAGGGTCAAAAAGAAAATCTATGGATCATAATTAGCATTAACAAGGATCACTTAGTTGGTCTCTTTCCTCCTGAGCCCATTGATCACTTAGGTGACCTGAAGAGGTGATGGATGAAAAATAGAAGAGGCCTCGTTGTAACTTGAGCTATTCCCATCTGATAACTGGTTTTATTTGTTCCTTGAACTGAAGTTGATGGGCCATGCATACAAAAGGGCATGGGCTAATATCATAATAGTAGGCCTACCTCATACATCCCAACTCTAGTGAGAAAAGCACGCAGTTGCTGGTGAGCACAGTCTTTTCGCCACTATACTGATAGCCACATGTCTTCCTAGACAGTACCGGGTGTTATGCAAAACCGAGAGGAGTTTGTTATGCGAAACCGTAGCTTTTATCGAAACAAAATTCACATGTTAGGGCTTTTTAATATATAGTGAAATTGGGAAGAATAAGTACTCCCACTACCTCTCTGGACTCTCACTATGAATAAAATTATCACATTTTTGGTTTCCTCAATATGCCTTCTTTGCATCCCGTTACATGTTCTGCTCATCTCAAGATGTACAATTAAATCACCTCAAGTTTGTAACAATCGCTTAATATCATATAGCAAACATCCATTAACGACTCAGAATCAGGACCAAGTATAAATCTTAAGAAGAACTTTCTACTTTGCATGCAGCAATATTACAAGGCTGTCAGCATGGTTCAGAGCGGGTTCCAGTTACTAACATCAACTGCATGGTATCGCTATGTATTATACCAAACTGCAGTCACATGGTACAGATAGACGTGTAAGAATATGATAATAAATCTTAAATAGAGTGTGATCCCTCCAAAGACAAGCTTATTATTAATACAACAGAAAATAAAAAAAGAATAAAGAATATTAAAGTATACAGAAAAAATGTAGTACTAATTCATTGTTATTATATAATCCATCAAAACCCTACATAAATTCGTAAATATATTAAGAATTTGCAGGGGCATGCTATTTTAGCAACTTGAAACAAGAACTTGTACAGAGAATAATCATGGGAAAATTTCATGCATGCACATTATAAAGAAGGAAATTTTTTACTCTTGTGATAGACGACAGTGAGGGCCACGCTCAAAGGAAATTAGATTTAATTAGTAGCTTCCCAATGTTTCCTCTGATGTCTAACTTTAATCAACTTATTTATAACTATTTCATATAAAAACAAAAAGTTCATCCCATATGAAGATAAATAATTCACTTGGAGTGCAAGTAATAGCGTACATTACCATATGACGGAGCTACCATATACTAACAGGACAACGGCACAAACAAAAAAAATTACCATAATATGTCACCACCATCATCGCAAATAGCACAAACTGGATCAAAAGTTCCGGGCTTTTCTTCAAATTTATCATCTTCAATAGCTTTCATCTCCTCTTCAACATTGTTAGCACAACCAATTGAAGGGTTTGTTTCACCTGCCTCAGTTTCAGAAACCTAATATAAAAGTGAATTTGTTCGTGCAAAAGATATGGGCCTATGGCCATTCACTTTAGACAATCGAGGAAGAACAATAAAATTCACTTACCACACAGGAAGTTGGTTCCTTTTCATGCTTTTCTTTTAGAAGCATAGATAGCAACTGGTAGAAAGCAGAGTAGCAAGATAAATAAGGATGTATTTTTATTATAAGAATAGAAGATAATACGAACATTGACCACCATATGAATCCAATATACCAGAATGCAGAAATATAAATTAACTTGCAACAGTTATTTTAGCAAAAGTTTTACAAATGTCCAAATGGGAAGGCATTGAGGCAGCAACTACCTTATAGAAGAGAAGTAACACGTCAAAAATGCGGATGAAGAAAACATATTCATGCAATTGAGACCTCAAATTTCGGAAAAGTATAGAGTTGTCATTTTCAGTATTGCTTTTGTTCATTTAAACCCTTCATTGAGCAAAGAAAATTGTCCCAGTAAAACTCGATATGGTTAGAAAGGTTTATATACAACATCATATTATCTCATATCTTCCTGCAATGCAGCTCCCTTACGCCACTATGTTAAATTATCCATTATGTATGATGATTAGAGCAATTCTATTTCAGATTATTAGCATTAAGGTCAACAAGAAAGATCATTCAGGCCCGTTTCATTCAGATGATTATTTATATCTATTTTGTACATAACCATAAGATCAATGTTAATTTAGTTGAGGAGTCCTCAGTGAATGAACTCCTTTACTTATTCGTTTCAAATGATTCAAAAAAATCTAGTGAAGTCTAACTATGGAAACTATAGGATAAGTGCAGATACTTTGGCGCTCAGGTTCATCTTATCATTCATTGTCTATCTTCCTATGATTTTGAAGGCTGTGGGCTGTGTACTTGTCTTTAATGAGTATTCATTAATAAGATTGCAAATAGGGGTAATTAAAGACTCATCTACTGACCAATTCCACCATGGTACATAATTTTATAATTCAGAATTATTATTACTGCTTCGTCTAAAAACAAAGAAAAAAAAAAGAACGTATGCTGGAACTGATTTAGATGATACCCATACCTTAGAATTGGCTAATGCCTGGTCTCTATCAGCGAAGAGCTTAATTAAAGAAACATGATCCCTGAGATCATCCTTAGAGGGTCTCACGTCATACGAGCTGTAAAAACAGAAGCAACACAAAGCTTAAAGTGGATAATTTCAACCCAAGAGGGGCAATAGAGTTATGACCAACCTGAAAACTTCATGATGCCAGATAGTCTTATCTGAGACTTCAGGTCTTCTTTTCAAAACATGTAGACATTGCAGAGTGATCATTAAAGTCCTGAATCTGCTCCTATAGCTATTCCTCGGTTTTGAAAGCTTTATCCATCTCCCTTCCATTGAGAGCACCCAAATTTGGGGCTCCTCATTTTGAAGCCTCAACCTCCAAGAAGTAACCTGCTTGTATACTTCTTGAGAGCCACCATCAGCAGTTCCACATAAGAAGACCTTCAAGTTTTCATTATCTGATCTCTTGGCCTCATGCCGGAAAACAGGTAGTACAGCAAATGAGATCAGTGAATCCCTTTCGTCAATAAAGTAATAGTTTTCAACCAATCGTGTGTCGGTCTCATCATACAGAGGTACCATGATATACCTAACATCATAGCGAGGACAAATGATGAAGATTATAACAATGATACAGCCCCTCAAGAAGTTAGAGAAGTTTGTTAAAAATAAAAATTCAATTCTTTTCCTTTTTCGGCCCGAAAAAAGAAACATGTTAAATGTTGTTGAACTCCTCAAAAAAAGAAATTGTATCTTTGAAGTTGCCTTTGATAGGTTGAACATAAAATGGCTGGACTATCTACAAGTGTTATTTTATCTGTTTACGAAATAAATGTGTCCCTAGATAGATTGTCATATGTTCACTCGATGACTTGCGCTTATCATGTACGTTGGCATATGTGAAATACCCTACAGAAACAAGAAGAAAGCGAAGAACGGGCTTGATATTTATCAAGGGAGGTGCAAAAAACAAATTGAAATGGCTAAGGTTGAGAGTGGAACCTTACATGCCACATATTTATTTGCCAATATAAAATCCATCAAAGGAGCGGACTAGTTGAGAACATACCGATATTACTACTATGTCATTGATATATGCATGTTTAAGTAGTTTTCGGCAGAACAAATCTAGAATTGGGAACTAGAAAAGCACTTTCATAATAAGATAATTGTGTTGTCTAGTTAAACAAAAGCATAACCCTAAATTTAAACTCCTAAGAATACACAATCTAAAAAAGAGGTATCCCACGACTTAACGTGCTATCAAGCTACGCTACATGCTTCAATGGTGGATACAATTTACAACATGGTATAGCTTATTGACTTTTGGGTCTCTTGTTACAAAGTTACAAAAATGTGTAACCTCTATTCGGACATGAGAAACCTTTCTCACACGGTTCAACCATCGTATCCATGTCTCTGTACTAATCCTCTTAATCAATAAGTTGGGGTATGCCCCATATTTTCCCAAGGGGATAAAAGAAAAGCTACATGACATTTGCCAGAGACCTGTTCTTTTTTATTCTATACTTTAGCTACATGACACCAACTCAGACTGCACCGGGAACACCAACCCTAATGTTCCCTTACAAAATGTCAGATTGGATTCTCCAACTTGCGATCCTGCTCCTCGAGTAGTTAAGCCTAAAACAAGCATTGAAATAGGTTTTACTTTTTTTTAAAGATGTTTACTTTTTTTTTAACATCTAGAAGAAGAACGCCCAGGACCCAAATTGATATGAATAATAAACAGCAACAATCTTTTTTCCCCTTATTTTTTTTCACAAAATAAAGAAGGAGGATTATTGTTCAAAATCTAAATCAAGAGAAAAGGGGGGGAAACGCACTAAGGACCACACTAAAATTACTGTTGAAATTTGACACAAAAAGCAGTAAAATCGACAGTAAGAAAACAGAGAGGAAAGAGATTTCGCACCAGAAAACCAATCTCTAAAAATCTTGTAGAATTAAGCAAAAGGGTTTTGTTGGGTTAAAACTTTAGGGTTTAGGGCGGAGAGTAGATGGTTGGGAGAGGGAAAAAAATCCTAACAATTTTAGGTATTAATTACATATTTATCATATGTGGAACTCATCATTACTCCGATCCGATGGCCTTTGTATCGCTCGAATTGGAATTTTGGGTAACTGCAAAGTCTGAAGTATGAAAGTTCAAAGAGTTGCATATTATTCTTAGAGACTATTTGGTTCGTCCCTAAAAATCAAGAAAAGGAAAATAGTAGATGGAAATCAATAAAATATTATTTTCATCCATTTTCATCCCTAAAACTTACCATAACATCCAATAAAATATTATTTTTATTCCACAACTCATCTCATATCATCTCTTAAGGGTCTGTTTGGTACATTTCTGAAAAAAAAGAAAACAGAAATATAGAAAGGAAACCATTTCTTGACATTTCATTGGGGTTTCCCAGTTTTTTTGTTTGTTTCACAGTGAAATCAATGGATTGAAAACAAAGTTTCTTTTTCCACATGTTTGTTTCAACACTATGAAATCAAGAAATCATCTCCCCTTTTTACATTTCTTCAACTTCCAATATATGGTATGTACAAGAGAGAGACTGAGAAACCTTGTATAACAACACCGTGGTGAGCTTACCGCTCCCAAAGAACCACCAATCTCCCAATGGTAATATATTACCAACGGGCAGAAATTCAAAGAACGACACAGTGAAAAATAGTTATTAATCAGTCACAGTAACCATGGGTGCTCCTATATAGTAGTGATGCCTGATGAATGCTCCTTTGCAACAAAGTCATTTGCTACTCCAACCTGAGCCTCCTCAAATTGATGTATCCTTTACAAATAAATTCTCAAAGGGCCTCCTTCACTTGCTGAGCTGAGCCATGGCTACATCCCAAAGATCTCATAACAAATCTCTTGAGGTAACTTGCTTTTGTAATATATCAACACCATTGAAGCTGTGCAAAATTGGTTCAAGCAAGGGCAAATACTTTTGGGGATGTGCCAAATACCCAAATAGATCATGTAAATTCTTTAGGTGGGCCGAAGATGAGCATGAAATCAAAAAGGGTGAAGCCAAAAAAGATGAAGCCTCTCTTCAATCAATTTCAGAATTAAAAGAGCTGGAAACAAAGCATTTGCGAAGAGAATTGAAGCATGCAATTCAACAAGTTGATTACTTGAAGAAATGTGTGAAAACACCCTAATGCCACTAGGTAAGAACCCTAGAATGCGGTGAATAGGGTTTATGCTAATCTAATCCGATTTATATCAATTAAAAACTTATTAACAAATATATCCTAGCAAGAATGATATATTACAAATAAATGTGCAAGGATATACAAGTAACACAAGGGTAAACAAACTACTAAAGTGATAGGACAATATAAACAACAAGCAATTGACAAAGGCGATATAAATGATAAGCACGAATATAAAGGAACGCCAATGACAAACGCAAACAAATGATATGATCATGGAGTTCGGTCCCCACGACCTACGTCTCCGCTCCTCACCTTGAGGAGTTTTCCACTATCACAACCGGGTTTTTTACGCTCACCCGAATAAAGTTTACACCTCGCACTCGGTTTTCTAGCTCAACGAAAACTTTACAATCACTCACAATGTAAACACACTAACTACCACCTCAAGTGTTGGTCTCTAGCCCGTGTCTCCCTCAAGTGTTAGGAATTACAACCTCTCTCTAGGCATTACCACCTACCCCACTACTCTTGGGACGACTCCGTCTCTCACCACACACCCCTCTCGGTGTACAAATATATTATAAAGTGTAACTCACAATAATAGCTCACAACAAATGATTGTTCTCTAAACAATGCGAGAACTCAATTAAGCACAACTCAAGGTTACAATCTCTCACACCCCAAGTTATACTATGTATGTAAATACTAAAAGCTCAAGTGAGTGTATGTAACAATGAGATTAAATTAATGCTAAACTCAAATAAATCTAGCTTTAAAAAAATGAAAAACAAACAAATAAATAGTTAGATAAGAGTTTAGAAAAACTTCTCTATTGATAACAAGAGAGAGAAGGAGAAGAGTTGAATGCTCAAACACCAATAGATGATCTCTCCAAGCTCTTGTGAAAGTTTCTTCACAAACAAACTCTTAAACAAACTTAAACAAAACTTAAACGCCCTTTTAAAACTTGTTTAAAAACTTTCTTGGATGCATTTTTGGTCTGAGGAATGAGGGACATTTATAGAGACCCCAAGACAAGAGAAAATAAGACAAAAAGACCAAAAACCCAAAACTGGAATATGCTGGAAAAAACTAGCCGTTACATCATCAGTCGACTAACGGGTTTCATCAGTCGACTGATGAACTGACCGTTGTAGGCATTTTCCAGCTCATCAGTCAATTGACGACCTTATCAGTCGACTGATGACCTCATCAGTCGACTGGTCAGTCGACCAAAACAAAACATAAAGTTTTTTTTATTCCAGACGTTTTCTTCAGTCGACTGAACACATGTATCAGTCGACTGATAACACTTTATCAGCCTGATATGAATAGAAAAAATGATTTTTAAAGTACCTTTAAAAATAACAAATAAATTCCAAAAAATATAAAAATTCGGGAAATGTTTATAAACATTTAATGAACATGTTACAAAAAGATTTTTTTTTGGAATTGCACTTCATATTTGTGAAAACTCATTATTTTTTAAAATAGTCCAAAACATGAAAATGAACATACTTGAAATTTAATGTTTTGACTAAACCATGTTTTGAAAACTCTTGTATGGCTTTATAGACTAGATAAAAGGTATGACCTATTGTTTTAAAGTCTATAACTCAAAAACATAATATATTTCCAAATATAATAGAATATAAAACATATGAATGTGTGTATGAATATATTTTTGTTTCATATCTACAAAACTAAACCAAAACATCTTAATCATATGAAAACAAACATGTATATATATAAATATGTATATGTTTCATATTTAAACTTGAAAATCAAAAACCAGAACTTGTGTGTGTGTGTGTGTGTGTGTGTGTGTGTGTGTATAGAGAAACCAAATACGTGTGTGTATGTGTGTGTGAGCTTAAAGTATCTACACACAAATATAAACCTAAACTATTTACCCAAGCAATGATCTTGATCTTCAATAAGCTCTTTTTGGTAAACTTGTGCATGAATCTTAAACTTGGATCTTCAACTTGAATTGCATGGCTACACTGATATTCTGCTAACCTCCATTGGATATGATCGTGAATGCTTGATTCCATCCATCCTCCAACTTGTTGTTTATCTACAATAAATACAAAAACACAAACACTAGACAAACAACATTAGTTATAAATTGTTTGTTAAAACATCATCAAAACAAAAGGACCAACAATCTCCCCTCTTTTTTATGATGACAAATAATTTACATAAAGAGATATACATGATATACAATAATTATATAAATTATAAACATCATGTATAAAAATAAGGAATTATATACTCACAATATTTCTCCCCCTTTGACAACATCAAAAAGGGAAAAATGATAAGATAGTGAAGGCTCCCCCTACCTACAAGCACGGTGAGTATAAAAATAAATATAGGGAAAACTCCCCCTATCAAAATGCCTTATAGAATATATGAAATGAAGTACAAGACAAACATGTGAGCAAGCATAAACATGCTAAACAAAACTCATATGCAAAAATACAATGAGGACACATATTAATATACCATTGAAATAGCGTGTCTCAAAATATAAATAAAAAAATCATGTATAAAATAGATTTGTGAAATCAAAAGAAGAAGAATATGAGAATCATGCAAAAAAGTTTTCAAATGAAAACAAATCAAGCCAATGAAATCATAAATCAAATAAAATCCATAAAAGCAAACCATATAAAGCAAGAGAGGCGACAATAACAAGCTCTTGAGTTTATTCCAACCCATATAAAAGATTTTTAGCACCCGGTAAACAAGATTTGGGAATAAACACCCAATAAATCCAGGGGGTTACATAAACACAAACCTCTCATCAAAACAAAGTATATATATAAAAAAAGATGTTTGACCACGAAAGCAAATTTTCTTTAAAATTTTTTATCAAACCATATAAAGAATACATTATAAAGCACAAATAGATAATCCATAAGCACAAACACATAAATATTATCATATAAGTGATTTACAATGAATCCAAAAGTGCATATCAAAACAAACTCTTCATAGTTCAAATTAAGATTTCAAAACATACAAGAATCATGAACTATGGATTTAAAAAAACTAAAAATCATCTTTAAGAACATGAAAACAAAAAAATAGAAAAAATTATTCTTAAAGATCAAACAAATTTTAGTACCAATTTACTCTTGGTACCTAAGAGTCTAGAGATGTGACCCCTATCATTTAAGTTCAAAGCCCTTGGGTTATGAACCCATTTGGCGTATTTAGTGCACGAACACGGTCAAAACAAAAAATTTGTAAATGACCTTTCCGATTGCAATAAGTACAATGAAAGAGGCCCATTTGATTTTGTTGACTAAGTGGCTGTGCACGAGAATCATTTGCAAATATAGATGGTCTTTCAAAATAATTTTGCAAATGAGAAACATTGTTAAACAAACATGGTTTATTTGAAAATTTTGGCAAGTTTAAATATTTTCTCAAATCAAAGCAAAACTTTGCCAAATGGTCAAATCTACCACAAAAATCACATTTAAACATATTAACATGCTTATAATGAACTTTATGAGTATGAGTATGTGAATGTGTATGTGTACATAAAGATGAAGTTTGATGGGATGCACAAGGAACATTAGATTTTAAGGGTTTACGTACATCATAGCAAAATTTAGCAAGATGGTCTTTTCGGTCACAAATAGAGCAATTATAAATTTTGCTATACATGTGTGTGTAGGCTATCTAAAAATCACAACAGATGGCTGATCCCTATCAAACTTTGATCAACATCTCGACAAAGAAAGTTACAATCCGACAACTTTCACGTCAATAAATGAAAATCGCGACCAGAGGATTTTTCACGTAGATCAAGAAAAGGTTATAATTCAACGGCCTCCACAATGTTGATGAGAACCCTGATTCAATGGTCTTCACAATCAACTGTGAGAGTTACAATCCGACGATTTTCACACCCCAAAACAGCCAAGGCGAAGATCACCCAACAATGGTCTTTACAACGCTCTATAGGGAACTTTCTGTGATGCGGCCCTCGGAGAGACGGGTGCACCCTCACTTGATCCGACACTAGCCCTTCTGGACTCTGACGACAAGCTATTTGATGACATGCTGTCTGAACAAGCCCAACGTGAGGCCGCCGAACCAATAAGACCAGTTGGTTCGCCTACAAGTATGATTCTTATTCTCATGTTACACTCATTCATTTGTCAGTTTTCATTTAACCATAGGAAAGTCCCAACCGTAGGACTAGTCATTGAGACTGATACAACTACTCTTACTGGAAAGTCTGGTGAATCTGAGGGTCTCGACTTCTTGCTATTGGCAGGGATTGTTATCGAGGCTCGGTCACCGACCTCTTAGACATAACTACCGATTCCTTCAAAAACGCCTGCTGCAGTAAATACTACAACAATTAGCAAGAGCTTGACTGAACAAGTCGTGAAACCAACTGAAGAAGTTGGTACTTCAATGACTGCTACACCTGTGGTGCTTCCTGCAACTCATGAAGTTGGGCGAACGGAATCGGGTGTGGTGCATTCGGCTAAAGAAAGCTCCACAGGCGTTGGTAAGTTTCGCACTATTTTTGACTTAGAATTATTTCATGTCCCAAGAATATTCATCACTTTTTCCTTTTTTGTAGGGTTGTCGCCTCAACTCCGTGATGCAGTTAAGGCTTTGTTGTCGGATGATGATCCGAAGAAGCTCATCCTTTGTTTGGAGGTCAGCCACTTCTTTAATTTTACAAGGTCACTGATCGATAAACTTCTACAGAAGAGTCTCCCCTTTAATCAATTCTGACCATTCCTCGAGCGCAAGATAGTCACGATAAGGGACGTTGGCTCACCGAATATTGCAGATGCCTTGACTGATGACCTGAAATGGTTGGAGCATGAGTTTGAAAGGCTGCAAGAGCTCCGATCCGTTGGTGCTCTTGTTTATGTTGTTGCTCAGATGGAGACCCGCCTACAATCATGGCGTGAAGCTCAAGCATCTGCTGGGCTCGGGATTCAGGAACAAAGAGAGCAGGTCGACCGGATGAAGGAGGTTCTCTCCGAGAGATTGGCCAATCTACACGAGCTCGATTCTTCCTTAGCTTCTACCGACACCGAGATAGCGGAACTTAAGCAAAAGCTTGCAGAGGCAGATGGGCAAAGGGCTATTTTGGAGGTGGCCAGGGTCAGGTAGGAGCATAGCAGGCTTGTGATATCCAGCAAGGTGGTGCTCTCCGAGGAGAAGTTAGCCAAAATGGAGGAGGAGGCTATGAGGACCTTATCTGCCTCTGAAGAATCTTTCAAGGCGGAGCTGCAGCGTGAGCTTGAGCAGACTTATGCTAAAGAATTGTCCAAATTAGAGCAACAAATCCTTAGTCATAAGCTTGATGTAGAGTGACTGCAACTATTGTATCTGAACACTTGATTTCATTAATGATATATATTTTTTGTTCAGTATACCTTCATTCTTATTATGATTTCTCATTCTATTTAGAATAATTAACCATAATACTTATAGGATTTTTGGTGAATCCTCAGCTATCAACAGATTTGATGTGCCTTTACCGATTACCGTTTGAGTTGGGCTAGCGTGTGAATTGTCTAAGTTCGTTTTACATGTAACGTTGTGCTAACGGAATGAACTCCTTTAGACTTAGTGCTACGAGTTTGAATACGTCGACTTGGTCATTTTTACGGGAACGAACCACCCAACAGCATGTGTTAGATGCAGGCTTGTCTCTATTTATGGATCGAGATAACATCCCCCAGAAGTGAATCCTGGCGTTCTTTTCACGGAGAAGGTTAATCAGCAACGCGTGTTAGACATTGACTTATCTTTACTTAGGATTCGAGATAAAATTTCTCATGCGTGTAAGGCATGGATTATGGTATTATTAATAACGGCCCATCACGATGTCTGTCACGCCCCGCTTCCCAAAATACCCGGGAATCGGAACGTGAACAAGCCCGCGACGTATTAGCTCAAGGAGAATAAATAAAATAATCATTTCTCCTCAACCTAATACGCTAAGCGTCTGGAAATAAATACAATACGAAGTCACATGTCCTCGATCATAATCAGCAAGAATATAATGAACAACACAAAATAAAATAATACATATCACAATGAATATTCATCCTAGACATAATAATCGGGTCAACATGCCCTTATACAAAACTATCTGAATGAAACACTAGAGAATATAAAAATACACTGATCAAAATGAAATGAAAGTGCTACAAAACAAACTGAAAGGAATGACTAAGCTTCAACTTCTTCTTCTGCTCTGTCCGCTAGGCACTCCTGTTAAGAATACTCGGCTCTGGCGTATCTCCAAGCTAGACCTGCTCTTCCTCTAAATCTGACGTACACCAGAGAAAACTGGTGTACGTCAGGGTGCATGACACACGGCAAGACCCCACATGGAAAAATATAACGGTCGTAGGACCAATGCGAAAACCGATGCAACAACGGAAATAACAAAAGAAGCATGCAATTGGGAATATAACCAAAACAACATGTAATCCACTACTAACGATAACAATCAGAAGAATCCATAAACATCCGAATAACAAAGTCATACAACTAGATGGAATTAATACTTAAAAATCTACAACTCGAGACGTAGTACGTCGAGCGAAATAATCCAAACAAGGAAACCCTCATGTATATACTATATGTCTCGAATTGTAAATAATTAAATATTAATCCCGATCTATGTACGAAGAGAAACATAACTGGCCTACATCTCACAAGAAATCATACCTAGCTAATAAACGAGGTCATATAACTAGCCATTCTATAACAGGTCACTGGTCATATCTCACACAGAGTCAACGCTCCTGTCATCGGATACTAACTGTTCACAAATCCCATACGTGCATCCAATCCCGCTACACATGCGGCCAGAGGACTACATGTAAACCGTTTTCTGCCTGGTTCGAACTCAAGCACAACTCGGGTGACGAAACGATTTCACTGACTAAAGTGATGTACACACTTCACTTTAGCCCTACAAACCAACCCCGGTGGCGACACCAACCATGGGAGCGAGCCTGAAAGATACATCAACAGTCTTATCCGATCACATGAACATTAACTTCCTCATCCTAACTCTTCTCGTTTTTCTAAGTTAATCATAATCTCATTTGAAAACTCGGGTTCACCACCTAAACTCGGTCAACACACCCACACATGTCACTAGGTCTGTTCATGACGCACGAGGTCATTAAGTCATGAACTACTAATGTTCTCAATCACAACAAGGAGATAATGAATAAAACTAATTTCATACAACAACATCATGGCATATCGAATAATCAAAATTAATAGGTATAAATCATAAATAGCGTCTGCATAATTCAGAAGAACAATCTTTTTCCAAATTAATTCATTTTAAATTATTTCTCTTATCCGTTAATCTAAAAATAATTCATTTTCTAAAATAAATTCCTTTAAATTATTATAATTATCTAAAAAATGATTCTTTTGCCGAACTAAATTCTTTTAATTCATAATAATTATCAAAAATATAATTCTTTTGCCGAACAAATTTCATAATTTACTATAACTCTTCTAAAAATATTATTCATCATATTACTATAAATTATTTAATATTAATCATCAATCAATCCTACACAGATGATTATAACACAAATTAATACGCAAATAATTCATAACAAGAATAAAATTCTAAGTGATGACAAGATGAGCAAGGGATCTTGCCTCGGGTTGTGTCGAACGAATCGACGCTGATGGTGCGGGTCAGCGGTCTGATCTGGACGCGGGTAGGAATGACGGTGAGGCGTGTTGGCGCTGCTGGAGACCCGACGGAGGTCGACGGGGCTGAGGGAGGCTGTGGTGTCGGATCTGGAGCTTGGTGGCTGCTCAGGAGGTCGTCGGGGACAGAGAGGAGGGGACTGTGGGCGAGTGGTATCTTGACGGGGAGGAGAGAGGGGGCTAGCGGCGGACAGATCTGTAGGGGGTCGTCGAGGCAGTGAGGTGACGACGAGAGGGATTCGGATTTGGGCGGCGCGGAGGGATGTCGTAGGGAAAGAGGAGGCTGACGGTGATGGACGTGGTCGCGCGGTGTTCGGCGACGGTGAGTGCGGAGTGGCGGTCGGAGATGGATCTGAGGGTGGTGGCGAATGGTGGTGAAGAGGCGGTGCTTGGCGGGGTTGGCCAAGGGAGAAGGCGGCTGACGGGGAGGGGTGGTCGACGTGGGTTCAGGGAGAGGGGCGACGCTCAGGCGGAGGCGGACAGCGAGATGGGGTTGGGGGTTTCGTCGTGGTCGCGGGTGTTGGGTGGTGCGGACGAAAAACAGAGAGAGAGAGAGAGATGAGAGAGGAGGAGAGAGAAAATGTTGTGTGGCAGCTGGGTTTTGGGTGCTCACGTGAAAAAGAAGAGAAAGAATTTATATAGAGAGATTAAGTTAGGGTTAGGGATTAAAATAATTAAAACAAAATAGTTACGGGTATTTAAAAATTAAAGTAATTATAGAATAATTATCTATAAACAAAAACATACATGTTGTGTTAATACAATAGTTGATACGAAATAGTCGAAATATACCCATATTGTACAATTAAACGAGAATAATTAATAAATAAAATATATTTACTTATATTTAAAATCAAACAATTATGGGATAATTATATACATAGTAAAACGTACAAGTTATACTAATACGACAGATAATATGTAACAATAGAAATAATACAGTAAATTATACAAATAATACGTAAAAATAATACAACGTATTATACAAAATAATACATAATAATAATAATAACACATCATATTATTCAAAATAATTCGTAATAGTATCAATAACACAACGGATAAATTTCAAAATTTTTTACTGCACTAAATATATTTATGAATATCTAAATCATTTAAATAAATATAAAACTTAGACTTTAAATCATAGAAAATTCAAGAAAATTGAGAAAAATACAAATACTCTTTTAAAAATAACAATTAAATATTTAAAATACTAGAAAATTATTTTAACTATTATCAAAAATTCATGGTCCTTACAATGTTGAATACGTGGGCTTTTGTCCTTTTTACGGTAAAAGATTAATCGGCAATACGTGTTAGACGCTGACTTAATCCTGCTTATGCTTCGAGATAAAATTCCCGATGTGTGTAAGACATGTATTATGGCGTTATTAATAATGGCCCACCACGATGTCGAATACATGGACTTTTATCCTTTTTACGGCAAAAGATTAACCGGCAACGCGTGTTAGACATTAACTTATCCTTACTTAGGATTCGAGATAAAATTCCCTAGACTTGGATTCTAATATCTTTTTCACTCGGTGAAAGACTAAACTGGCAATGCGTGTTAGGCGTTGACTTATCTCTACTTAGGCTTCGGGATAAAATTCCCCATGCGTGAGAGGCTTGGATTATTATTGTTGGAATGTTGTGTCTTCTCTTGGGGCAAAGACGAACCTAACACCGGAGAGGGAGAATTTTATATTCTATCTTCGGGTCTTATTTTGGGGTAGAAGTGAACCCAATACTAGGGAGGAAGAATTTTATATTCTATCTCCGGTTGCAAAAGAAATTCAAAATAGGATCTCCACTTTGAGAATCTGCAAGGTGAAACTAATAGTGGGATCTCTACTCCGAGAATCAAAAAGATTCGGATAACCCTAACTTTTATAGGATTGGTTACCTGACCTGAAGATGAGTTTTCCCATTTATTGAGATGAAGTTCAGACTTTAGCCTTAACTTTTATAGGATTGACTGAAGGGAAAAAGATGGGAGCTTTTCGTTTATCGAAAAGGAATCCCAGTTTTAGCTGTAACCGTTCAACGATTTTGACCGACAGGGGATATTAAGACCACCCTAACTTCTATAGGTTTGGTCGTTCAATTGGGGTGGAGGCTTTTCATTTATCTAAAGGGAAGTCCGATTTGAAAGTGGGCCTCTCATTCGTTGGAGGAACCGAAAGGGGAATTTGGTTTTGGTCCTAACTGTAGGAAGGTTTGACCGAATGAGGAGTTTGAGATGACCCTGACTTTTATAGGTTTGATCACTCAATTTGTGGACCTCTTATTCATTAAAGGAATTGAGAGGGGATTTTGGCTGTGGTCCTAACTGTAGGAAGGTTTGACCGAGCTGAATAAATGGGAGTGAGAGTGCAAATCACAGTCGGACTATTGATTTGTAAAAGTCACTCAGCAGAATTTTTTCAATGTTAAGTGATAAGAATTTAACATGAAAGGGGTCTGCCGTTTGCCATGAACTGGCAGCTAAACTTTAAGAATACTGCATTGGGACTTAACCTTAGGAGTGTTAAGTGCGCAAATGCAACAGGAGTTTGGCGGATTTAACCGAAAGAACTCTGATGGGCTCACTGTCAATTGATCTGATCAATGAGGAACAGAGGGAGCTTCGTGAGGAAAGATTAACTAAACTAAATCTCGTCTTAATGAAATAGTGCTTGAAAATCATAGCGAGGAGGTTTTAATCATTATGATAACGATTAAATAGCTATTGTGGGAGGTTCTTAGTCACTTCTTATTTATGATTAAGGATGAGTTGTTCAGATGTCAGGTCTTCATCTTGAATAATCCACTAATCTCGTGTTATCCTTAAAAATAGCTTGTAAGGTATTCTCTAGAAACTTCCCGTTGGATAAGTTGTTCTGAGTGTACTAAGGATAGTACTTTTTTAGGAACTTTTTGTTTATCGGCATGAGCTTATCACCGTCTTGGGTGACTAAACGGTACGCACCATTGGAGTAGACCATCTCTATCACAAATGGTCCTTCCCATTTGGGTTGAAACTTGCCTTTCTTCTTAGAGTTGAGTATCATTGGCCGCCGGATGGCGAGAACTAAGTCTCCTTCTTTGAAGCTTAGTTAGTTGACTTTTTTTCAAAAGCATGAGAAATTCTGTCTTAGTAAAATTCGATTTGCTATTGAGCTTCCAAACACCTTTCGTCCAACATCTCAAGTTCTTTGAGACATTTTTGATGTTGTTCCTCCATTGTCATCCCTGTTGCGAGAGCGATACGAAGAGATGGGATTTGAATTTCCAAAGAAAGAACAGCTTCGCATCCGTACACAAGTGAGTACGGAGTCGCCTCGGTAGGTGTGCAGACTGTGGTGTGATAGGCCTAAAGGGCTTCGCCGAGTTTGTCATCCTAATCTCGCTTGTTGGTTCTCACGAGCTTTGACAAAACCTTTATGATTGTCTTGTTGAACGCCTCAGCCAATCCATTTGTCGTAGGATTATATGCCGTCGAAGAGACGTCTTCAATTCTGAACTTCCCACAAAATTTGATGAAGACATTGCTCACAAACTGAGGGCTATTGTTGTATATGATTCGTTTTGGAACTCCATATCGGTAGATGATATGGTGTTTGATAAACTTGACGACGTCGCTTGTCTTCACTTCTTTAAGTGGAACTACTTCAGCCCACTTTGAGAAATAATCGGTGATTGCTAAAATGAAATGGTTACCTTTGACTGATGGTGGGAAAATAAGACCAACGATATTCATTTCCCATGTCTTAAATGTCCATGAAGTAGCCGAAGGGTGCAGATGCTCCGAGGGTTGATGCATGTAATTTGCGTGTATTTGACATGTGTGGCACCGTCGGGTGTAGTCAACCGCATCCTTGACTATAGTCAGCCAATAATACCTCATTCTTCTGAGTTGATCATAGAGTTTGGGACCAGGTTGATGTGCATCACAGGTTTCGTCATGCGCTTCTTTGAGAGCCTCTTCCGCCTCTTTGGTTGAGAGGCATCGGAGTAGTAAACCATCGTATACGTGACGATATAATGTTTGGGTTGTAATAGAATCTCGGT
>BQKN01067501.1:1358416-1376440 GCA_022839385.1 Asparagus kiusianus | reverse complement strand
TATATATATATTGCATTCTTGCATAAATCCTTGTAATGTAACAAATGCAAGTGATCTAATATGACATATGAACATTTATAGTAATATCCATCATAATGCAATAAAGGAGATAATCTTTACTTTTGAAGATTTAAAATATAATTCACCATATAAATTAGAATTAAAAGATGCAAACTTAGTCCTAATTTTTTTTTCAGACTAATGAATTGCCATGTAATGTAGTTAACAAATTCATCAAGATACATATGTTTGAAAAAGTATGTGAATTCCGCAAGAGTCAACTTTCTGATGCAGGCATGGGTAGTTAAGAGTGACCAAAACTTTAAAACCAATGAAAGCACATCATGACATGACGTATATTGGCAATATGTATAATGCTATACTAGGATAGCAGATATGCTATGAATAATTAGTAAAATACAAATGGATAACCATAACAAACAAGAATGTTTCACAAAAGGTGTAGCAGATCATTATATACTTAAAATAATTCAAACCTTCTGTTTATAAAAGAGAGGATGGAGTGGCATTAGCATACTATGAATTAGATGCTAGTTTCCATGTTTGATTATGAAAGTGTGCAGACGGCATCTGTGCATAATGTGTCAAGAGATCATTATAACTTAAGACACTCAACCCATTGTGTAGGAATCATAAAACCTTATATTATATCTCATAATCACAATAGTATGAGTTACTGACAATTGTAGATTAATATATGGTGGGTGAAGAAATAAAGTAAAATTAACAAATTTCAACCCAAAATTTTTTACACGAATATATTTTATTTCACATCTGAGAGAAGTTGCAGAAGAAGATTGCTAAACTTAATCTCCAAACATATACCACAAGGATAATAAATTTCAAACAAAAGTTTATTAAAATCATTCCGATGTTACTAGTTCCTATAGGCAGAAGAACTTACAACTCATTGTATATTTTGAGAAATATTTGAATCAAAACATATAGACAACTGTAGAACTCTATGTAATTGTACAGAAGTATACTACTGCATCTCTATTTAGTTAGCATGCATCAATTCATCGAGATTTTTTTAAAATTCTCTTTCGGATGAACAGTAACAAATAAACAATAACAATTAATTTTTTAACAGTAATAGAAGAATTATAAATTATAATTATTTGGGCTTTAATACTTAAATGCTATAATCACTCAATCTTCTAGATTGTTGGAAAAAAATATCAAATAAAAGTTACAACATGTAAATTAAATCCGAATTAAATAAGTAAGAGATAAGAAAATCAGGCCTGAACAGAAAGCAGTCGTGTAATCACTGCCCTAGAAGATTGAGGACCCGCCTATCGCCCTGGCGCAGTCGGTCCCCTCCCCATAGCGGTAAAAGCCCTCGGAAACAACCGGGCTCTGTACTCGGGCAAGAGTACAGAGCTTCTGCTCAGATGAATAAGATTGCCCAAAAAGAAAAGTAAACTGTGATAACGATTTACCAACGTTGATTGATATGGATAGCTAGACGAAGAGATCTTGCTAAAAGTTGTTCGCTCCCATTGCTTTGACAATCGCGTGCCAGGTGACAGGGATGATGAAGACAATCTCCCCTAACCCCTCTCTAACTTTCTCTCTCCTCTCTCATTTTTCTGTCTTTGGAGTTCGGAACGTGGGAAGGAACAGCGGCAGGGATAAAACCATGAAGAGCTTGGGGACTTAGGGTTTTATTAAATGTGTTTTATATTAGTGAGAGGAGAAAGAGTCCAAAGAAGTGGCTGTAGTTAGAGGGGAATTAGGAATTTTTAGCGGGGTTAGTGGAGATTAGTTAGATGTCAATATTGACCTTTTCAAAATATCCAACAGTCGTCACCATCTGATGTGGCGGTGGTCTTCACTTAAGAGAGAACGAATGATAATGATGACGAACAAGATATAAAAAGAAAAGAAAAATTGCTTCTTTGTTCTTTTTCCAGATTGGACCGGGCCGTCCGCTGCGATGGGCCATGCTTTATTAATTTTTCAAGACAGCAGCCCAAGACATCAGGTAATCTGCTGCGGTTTGATGGCCTCGTTCCTAATCGGATACCCCGGCACTTGGGAAAAAACCCACCCGCAATCCCAGCCAGGGCCCAGAAGGAAAGAGATCCTCTCTTCTCTCGGGAAGAATTTCTTCAAGAATCCCTCGTCACTTCCCATCCCCCATGCCCCCGCCCTCGAACCAATTTTAAAGAACTTGAAATAGGAAAAAAAATGGACCCCCCTCCTCCGATGTCCATCGATATCATCTCCGACGACGACGACGACATGTCCTCCTTGTCCCCGACGCCCCTCCGCCCTGCCAAGAGACCCAACAACACCAGCATCATCACCGGAGAAGAAAGAGGCGGAGCGCCTCCTACTCTTCTCGTGATCGACGTCGACGATCCCACTCCCCACAAACAAGTCCCTAGAACCACCCCCTCTTTTGTCGCCGATACCCCTCTCTCCTCCTCCGACGTCTCCATCGTAAAATGCTCCCTCCGCCGTCCTCAGACCTCGGAGATCGTGCCGCCCTCGAATTTGCAGGACAAGTTCGCCGGTAGGTCCTCTTCCCCTTTTTCTTTCTCACCCGTTTGCGTAGGTTAAAAAGCGATTCTTTTGTGGCGTTTTTGACGGGTTTTTTTATTTATTTAAACTTATGTTATTGAGGGTCTAGCCGCAGCAACAACAATCACAGCCCTAAGTTACCGATCAAATGCAAATGTACAAACTTGGGAGTATAGGCAAGAGAGGCGCGGAGAAAAAACCCCGGACTTGAGCGTCCTTGTCACTGGATTTGAACAAAAGATACAAACTTGTGCGAGTCTGGAATTGTTTGTTGATGGTCTTGCGCCTTGTTTACTGACCCATTTTAAGAGGCCAGTTGAGTTTAGAACAGTTGAGCAGGATGTGCTCAATGCAAAGCATGGTTTTAAATGTCGGCTGTCATGTCGGACATGTCGGCCGACATGCTGGATAAGAGGCTGGAGCGACACGGATATGGCCATTTCAAGTTGGATATCGTTTTCGAGGCCCACGTCGGACAAGTCGGGGTATATTGTGGATATATCGGCCAATTTTCAGCCTTGAAAAATTAAAAATCGGCCAATTTTTTTATTTTTTATTTTTTTGAGTTGATAAGTATTGGGGTTTGGTTTTAAAACTCAAAAGTCTAACCTGATTAATTCTTTTTTTAGCCTTTTGTTCCCATAGTAACCCGATAGCATATAATACAAATTAGGCAAAGAAAAAAATATTGCTCTCTTTTCCGCCGCGATCTCCTCTCGTTCATCTTTGTCTCTACAAATTGAAAATGAGAATTCATAAAAGTGTGATATAAACAATAAGTTTGAACCGTAGCTTGAAATCAATTCAAAGTCTAGCACTTCATGTCAATTTTATGCAAGGCACTTTACTTTATGTTAATTTTATGCAAGGCATTTCGAAAGTTCTAGTTTGACAATGTGTATTTTATTTATTTGTTGGCATAATATTCTAATGTTTCCCTTCAAAAAATGGAAAACAACTCGTGTCTTGATGATGAATACTCAACTCAAGTAGGATAAGTTATAACAAAACAAGTGCATTCCCTCTTGGTGACCAAAATTGAGTAGAAATCCATCTGATATGACAATCCGATATTTAGTATGTCCCCCCATATATTCCCAATTTTCGCTATCTGACATGAATTTTAGCTATCCGACATGAACGTGACATCCGACATTTAAAACCTTGATGCAAAGACGGAACAATTTCATGCTCTGGATTTGAGGCTGAACAGTATGTCATGCCAAAGATCTTATTAAACTCTTTGCTATGTGCTTCTGTTGCTAATTTTCTCTTCTAATAGGAGAACCATCTAAATCTGTGGAACCAATACATAGTGCGCTTGATACACCATTAAAGACTTTGATATTAATTTCAGAAAGGGTAAATATTTAACGGATTAGGTCATATGTCATTTTCCATCATAGTGAGGAAGGATATGGAGAGCAAGGCTTCATGAAAGATTTGAAACGTTTTATCACCAACTATCAGTTTGATCCAACACTTCAAAATGAGGCCACATTCTTGCTCATCCATGAAGTGTGGACATAAGAGGATCTCTCTGTTAATGCTAAAAAGGTTTCCGGAGAGAGATTTTCCTAGGTAAAAGGTTATGTCTTGTAGTTAAATTTATTAGACTTAATTTACAAAGATAGAACAAATTCCCATATTATGTGGAGATGAAATAGTAGAACAGTAAATCTTTGACATCATGCAAACTCATACCGTCAGGTCAACGTATCATCTTAAATTACAAGAACAAGGAAGTTACTCAAAATTAGATGGCTGTGATCGATGATTAGCACGAGGGCAGCGGGGTCCTCTCAGATCTTCTTTATTCTTCCGTCAGAAAAAACAGTGTACTCTGTGAGTAGGAAAACTTTTAATATCTCTTATAACCTTTTGCAGGAGTTTCTGGTTTCATATGTTTGGAATCAGATGATGAGTCTGAAGACGGTTCATGCAAAGGGAATTTTACCACACAAAAACATTGTGCTGCAAGTTTTGGACTGGTTGGCTGCTCGGCGAAAAGGTCTAGCTTTTCTAGGTCCCCAAGTCCAATGCATTATCTGTCCGAGAAAGAATGCATTGGAATTTGTTCTCCACTAAGACAAGAAACATCAGCCAACAGCGAGGACAGTGTGAAAGTCACTGCTAGATGTTCTACAAATGGATTGCCTAATGGATGCATGGGTACACATCAAAACTTTATTGTATTAAGGTGGAGAGAATTGATAGTTCAGTTATATGGTTTGCTTGTCAGTTAGTTGATCAAATGGCAGTTCCGTTTCAGGTGCCACTAGTTCAATGCAAGGCTTAGAAGACAATCCTCATGTTGACTGCATGGATGAGGATGTTATGCTGCATGTAAGTCTACAGTATATCTTTGTCATTTTATATCTAACTAATAGCACAGATTATAATTCTATACTGGTCAGTCATATCATAAAAATCTGTACTCATCTTTACATGAAAAGTTATATTTTTCGTAACTTAATTACAACTTCTGTTCCTTTCTTATAGAATGTGTTTATGTAGTTCATAGTTTACTATTTTGGAGACGACTAATGCATAATAGCTTTCGATACATGATTTACACGTGTATGGGCAGTGTACTCAGACAAGGTACGTGGTTCTTGACATGGAACCCTTGAACTCTGTGAACATTATGACAGCACCGTATTTATTTTAATCACTACGACGATTTGGTGAAATTTCCATCAATTTAGTCAAATATGCCATAGATTTGGTGGTTGATCGTGTTTAGGACAGCGACAGTGCCCTAACACGAGTTGAAGAGGTAATTTGGAAAAGAAAATAATATGATGTCAGCCTTTCAAGTTCCACGTGTGGAATTTTCATTTTAAAAATTAATTTATTTGTCATACATTGTGGGCTCTTCTCAAAGTGCAGTGATAAGCATGCACTTTTCTTGGAAAACGCTTGATGCACTAACTCTATTGTTTATGGCTGTGCTTCAAAGCATGGACCCTGCAGTTTGATACGAAGTGCACTGTGTAGTACACTTCTTAAAAGTTAAAACACAAGATTTTCAGTATAGGAGCTGAATTTATTAAGCTCCTTTGTGGAAGATGTCCAGGACCTATTGCCTAAATTAATGCATGTCTTAATATTTAACTTTATCAAATGAATTTTTTTGTTAGTCATCATAAACAAAACAGTATCATTGTAAACATTCATCTGTTCTTTTTAACTTTTATCTTTTCTCCCTTTTTCTGTTCTTTCTGAGTGGAAGTTAGAATAAACTTGAGAGCTAAAGAAGATGCTATTTAAATTGAATTTTTGGAGGAAGTCTTTAACCTAGAGGTTCTAGTTTCGTGAGCAAGAAATGTTGAATATCTGAAAGAAATTAGGGACTACTTGCGAATTGAAATGGGTATTCAAGTCAACCTCTGTGTAAGATTGTTTAGAACCCATGTAGAACTCCTAGTCTCAAATAATTTCTCCATTTGAACCATGTTTCTATTAGGTTCTGGCATTGAGGTATAAAGGCACTGTTCTTTACTTACCTTTATGGATTTTCACCAATTAACAAGACGTTATTGCTGACTGAAATTTCTATGCGTACAAAATTATTAATAGTTTCTGTACATGGATGTCTCCATCTCCTTTTTTTTGAGTATTTACATGTTAGTTATGGATTTTTTGAGTTCTCCTTCTTTAAATGACTTTTTATTCACATTGTGATTGTGAATAATTTCTTGAATCAACTTTACGAACATGTTCATTTAATTACTTTAACAATTAAATTGAACCAGGGTGAAATGCGTGTATCATTTGTAGGTGAGAAGCTATAATGATGAGGCAGGCAACATGTTTGAGCAGGTAAATAAAACTATCAAGCAGAAAGGAAAACGTGCTTCATCTGAATCTGATAAAAATAATAAAAAAAGTGAGATTGCTGCCAGAAAGAAGACAGAGAAAGAAGAAAAAACTCGTATGCTTGAAGAAAAAAAGCGTAAAAGGCAGGTTAGGATAAATCTGGATTGCTGCATCTTTGGTGACTGCGTAATTGAATGACTAAGCTTAGAAAGAAAATTATTCTATTCTGCAGGAAGAGAAGTTTCAAAGGGACGCTTTAAAAGCTGAAGCAGCAGAGAAGAAGAAACTGGAGAAGGAAAAGCAGAAATGGGAAAAAGGGAAACTGGCAGTAAAGTCTATTGTAGCTGAAATTGATGCTAAAGTTGTTGAAAATGGTTCGGTTGGGGGTATGCAAGTTTTATGTTCTTTTTTACGAATGGAATCCAAGTCTCTGTAATTTACTAATGTGTGGCTTGGTTTAAATTCAGGTCATCTTCTAACTCGACTAGCTGAAAAAGGACTTTCTTTCCGCATAACTTCAAATCCTATTGAAAGATCTATATTGTGGCAAATGAGTGTGCCTGACCAAATTGCTCAGGTACTGATTTTAGGAATTACATACTTTTCAGTATAGGAATTTTTTGCCAATGCGCAAAGTTTGTCATTTTTCAATTTTCATACACTTGGTTTTTACTTCTGTATATAGTTAAAATGCGCCTATCTTAATCTCGTTATGAAATTTCCTATCATTATACTATTCCTCATAATGGTTCAATACTTTTTAAAAGAGCGTATCTTGTGTTGGTTTTATGGTAAACATGCGAGGTTTATCGTTATTCTAATTATGACATTATTATAAAACTGTTTTCCCCCATAAAAAAGAGATTATACAGTTAAAATTCTACAGGAGTACATTCTATGGCATGTTACTCACCCAGTTGGTATGCTGGTAAAACTGTTTCACTTGATGGGCGTTTTATCTGGGAGGCTACATTCTCTGCAAGGTAGTAATATACTTTATAATTACACGTAGGTAGTAATATACTTTATAGTTACAAGTCAATGTTGACTTTAAATTATCAAAGTGTAAAGCTCAATGCCGGAACTCTTCATAACAAAATGAGCAAATAGCGCAATCTTTTAAGTCATACAAACAATTCCCTAATAATTTAAATAAACAAGGAAATCATCTTAAACATGAAAAATCTAAAATTGAACTAAATCCTCTAAAATTTTTATAACATAGTATGAACATGAGCAGATATGGCAATTAATGCTGATGTGGAAGAATATATGACATTGCCTACTTATCAACGAAGTTGGTTTATCAACCCTACTACAATTTGAGTGAAGCTTTCCATGATTATAAAGTAACATCTCCCACAAAACCATTTTTCAGTAGATAATATAGTTCATATGAAGGTAAAATAGTTAAATGGATAGGACGGATGAAATCTACTTATTTTTTTCTATTTAATTCCTTGAACACTTTTAACTTCATCACTGCAAGTTTGAAATAATCTGTCTCCTTTTTTAGTCCATGCCATTTCATTGCAGATATATTCATTTCTAATTTAGGTGTTGATTTTTTGAGAACACATGCACACGCTGACACACATGCCCATGCCCACACATTCAAACGCATGCACACTTAAACAAATAGGGGGAGGCTTTATTGTGCACAGGGCATAACCAGTTTCCTGGGGGAAATGACTTATTGTGACCTCTCTTTTTATGATTAACGTGAGGATGTTGTTAGTAATTTTGAATGAGAACATATTAATTAGTTACCTCTCTAAATCTCATGAGATGTCAACTAAAATTTATCTTCTCATTCGTTTAATATAAAAATGCACCTATCACTTGTTGTGCTTATTACACTACCGTTTCATGTTTTTTATATTTCCTCACCCTGATTTTATCTGTCGGGTAAATTATAAATTTCATAAATACCAATTATTTCAGCTACACCACCATATTAGATTAAAAATTATAGTTTCTTGCCATTGTGTTGAGCTTAAACTTGGACCCAAGAACTGCTCCAATAGGCAAATCAACAAGATAATAGCATGTTGTATTTATAAAAGCAACCGAGGTTTGCCAACTAGCTCCTATTGATATTCCTGCATATTTTAAAGGTCTAGTAGAATTCTCACCTGTGCGAGAGAGAACAGGTTGAGTGCTGCTTAGAATGATTGAAGCAGCCATTAATACCCTCGTCTGGATGCTTTTCAAAACTAACATAACCTCCAAATTTGCAGCTCTTCGACAACCAGCTCCAAGTTCATTAGATACTCATATAGTGCAGAATGTGAAATATTATGAATCATCCATAAATAAATATATTATTTACAACACCCATAAGATTAGGTTGAGATCTTTTACAAAGAAAATGAAGAAAGGGCACTGTGCACAGGAAATGAGGACAATAACTGATGTGGTTATATTATATGAATGTGAAGATAATTTGATTGACACCTTATGAGGCGTAAATTCAGTAGCATGTTCCCGTCTAAAATTACTAATAGTATCCTTACTTTATTTAGAAAGGGAGGGCAAATAAGGTCATTTTCCACTGGGTGCAACTAAGCTAGTTATGCCCTGGGAACGAGAAAGTCTTCCCCGTATATTTAAATGGTGTTGTACTGTATTGTATTCTAGTGTAGTATTTTTTTATGTATGTGTGTGTGCGTCACTGCGTGTGTGAATATATGTGTGTGTATGTTCATTTGTTCTGTTTGGCAATAAATATCTTCAGGAAAAGTGTTGTAATGTACGGTCTCGTGAATAGCCTTCTTTTAACAGTTTGTTTCTAACTTCTTCTATGGATTCTTTCTTTTTTTGCTCAGGCTGAAAATGGATTTGATGAGTATATTAATCTTGGTATCTTAATTTATGAGTATATTAATCTTGGTATCTTAATTTATTTAGTGGAAATGTTGTTTAGCAGATACAGGTGGATATCATTATTATGAAAAAAATGGTTATGAAAACCTGTATGTATATTTGTTTTTATAGGGCACAAAATGGAACGGATATTGGTCACTTCAATACACGCTTAAGATAAAATAATACAAATCAATTCAAAAACAAATAAATTTTCTATTCTATAATCTTCCTTGAGTTATAACCTTTAATAACTCAAAACTCTCAAATAAAACTATTTCAAATTTTAAGATTTGTTAATAATTTAAAAAATGTTTAGTTAGAAAGTCAAACTTAAGGAATTTGTGGACAAGAAAAGCTTATAATACGGAAATGTGATGTATACTAAAAACTAGGAAGGGTTAGTTGAAAGATTCTCATATGTGAAGTTAATATCAGGATATCGTTACAAAGGTGGTTCAACTTTAATAGAAACATTCTTCAAGATTATATTTCATATTAGTTATTTAAGGAATTGGTTCAAATGTAAAGTAATCCGATATATATCCACTATCCAGATATTATGATAACTTCAGAGGTCCAATGTAGATATCATTATATAGAGGTTTTAAAGAAAACACATCCGATCTGAATCCATATTGATGAGAGAATGTCCTTCTGAATGAAAAATTGAATACAGATGCCGGTTAGTTGATACATGACCCATTATTGTCCCTGTTTATTGCTTAATGGTTATCAATCCTTCATCACATTTTGTATAGGTTCTCTTCTGAAGTTTGATATTGATTTTCTTTTGTTGTAAGTCATACTTATTTTAAAATTTACATCATCATTAGATGTTGCAGCTACTTGAAATCCTGTAACATGATTTGACAATTTCCGGGTTAAATTATAAGTTGGAGTTCCAATAAGTGGTTTTTCAAGTTTAGAAAAATTATTTCTGATTTCTGGCGAGGATAAAGATGACTGGAGCAGCTCTTTATTCATCTTTTAGGATCAGCATCTTCATTTGCTCTTTTTAACATGATTGATATATTGTTCTCGGTATTCCTGATTAAAATTATTCTAAAATTTAAGTGTAAAAAGGGTGGCATTGTTTTTTTTGGCAGTCTTTGTAATAGATTTAAGTGACTGTTCACATAATTTATTTTAAGAAAATAAAGTTAAACTTGTTGCTATAGGAATAAATAGAGTTGCAACAACCACTTGTATCTTGAAAACCCAACGAGAAAATGACTAAGAATAACTCAAAAGTTTAATATGAAAGTCTTGGCAAACGAAAGCCAGGCGTTTCTTACATTTTTATGTTACTGATTGTATATTGATGGTTTACTTTTGTTGCATTTCTGATGCAGCTCTCAAGCGTAAGATCAGAAGTTCCATACGTGTTGCTTGTTTATCAGGCCGAAGAATTTTGCGAACTTGTTAGAAGTGACTCTCTTATGGATAATGTCCGAAGAGTTCAAAGTTTCCATCCATCATTCACAGTTTGCTACCTCACGAACAAACTAATGAGTTATATCAATAAATGGTCAGTCCTTGTTAGTAGTCATGCTCTGCAGTTCTCTTACAATGTCTTCTTTAGGTTTTCTATATCTTTGTTATGATATCTTACAAGTTATTTTAAGGGCTCATCTGCGGAGAACCCTATGCTTGTGTTGCTTCTTTACAATATTCTGCATGTCTACATATTTTCAACATGTATATAGATATTATATGGTTTAATTTAGGGAGAAAATATTATGTGCTAGTCTTGTCTAATCCCTTTCTTGGTAGTGAAACTTATCTGTGGAATTGGGCCAAATGTGGGAGAATGATTAACTGTACATCAGTTGCATTTGTGATCAATTTTTTTGTTTGTGATTTGTTGATTCTACATGACATGTTTTGGTTAGTTTAGATATAAAGAGATTTGAAGTCCTACGAGGAATTATCGATTTTATATCTTTGAATGTTTGTCTCGTTATGTCTAAACTACTGATTTAAAACTGTGAGATTTTTCTCTTCTTCAGTGAACTTATGATGCTCATGAATCAACTGAAAGAAACTGGAGTTGAGAATATTTTTAGTGGTAGAGTATTTGCTCTATCTTCTTTTGTATCATTTTCTCCCCCAAGCTAACAATTATTAAGTTTCTCTCTTATGTGCAGTGTTCTTTTGAACTTTCCTGGGCTGGTCTTTGTTAATCTTTGTCTAGTACTTTTCTAGAGAGCCTAGATTTCAAGCACATAACTAAAACCTCGAAACTTAGTTTTAACTGGCTTCTAGTTTTAACTGGCTTCAAATTTTGTTATTATGATAGCCTTAACTGCATTACCTGTACTGCAGTAGATTTTCTAAGCTATTCAGTGGCTTAAAAGTTGCATTAATCCAGTGATGTCCCAAAACTTAGCCTGTTATGGTGGGAACAATTAATATCATGAGAATTGTCTTTTGATAAACTGCAGATCACTTGATGGTCCTCAGGGATCAGCCATACTGCTGATTTGTTCATAAGTTTTTACACAAATCCAAGTTAATACTTTTCAGGAGCGAGAGTATTATATTCATTTTAGTATCTTATGATGTGTTAATGACTGTTCATTCTTGTGCTGCCAGGTCTTATACCTATGTTATTTACGTGGTAAAGGAGCATCACAAGATTCACAACCTAATTTAATCAAGTTGAAGGTTTCAGTCATTCCTTGTTCATGTTTTCTACCATGTCTCAAACGATAAGTTGAAAATTTCTGTTCAAACAAATAACGATGTTCAGGTGGCTACACGGGCATAAATATACCCGAAAGCTTCTAATAAATGGTAGAATATAACAGACGTCATACCATGGGTTTTGTGTCGATGTTCCATCAGAAATCCTAGATCTCATTACATATAATATAAATCAAGAGGTCTGAGGTCCACATGGCTTCGTATGGTCATTTCTGATCCACGTACACTGAAGTGAACAGACCAAAAGGCAATATCAGGTATCCTTTGCATTGATTTGCTCAAAATAATTTATCGTAGTTCTTACGGATGGGATATGACGGAGTTGGTCTGTGGATTTTCATTCCTTTTGCCACATTTCACTTAAAGCAAAGGGTTGAAGGGAGATGGTACGTCAAGCTATTTGTAAGGGCCAACTTGATCCTCTTCCCCAGGGATCCCAAATGATGGAACGCTAGGAGAACTGCTGACTCCAACAATCGTCCATGTATGATCCATACTAGATCTGACCAACTGTCCATTCTACCTCTACGTTCTTGACAATAGTCTTCAATTTGATCTTGTATTTACTTTAGATCTTGTATATACAAGATCAAAAAAATATCTATGCAAACACAGTATAGAATGGCCATTCTTTATTCAGCGCAATCCTTTTTTTTAAAGGATCAGGCCGAGTTTAATTGCAATCAATTAGGAGAACATACAGAAATCACTGTTGTGCGCGCTTAGTTCTTATACTTTCTGTTTGTCTATCTTATTACTGGTTCGACCTCGAATTTGATCTCTTTCCATATGTGTCAGCTCCGCTGATAATCTCATTACTTTTTTAAAAGTAGATTGCGCTCCTCATTATGAACTTGTATACATGATTTTACAGCTACCTGATTAGCTACCGCACCTGTGCATTTCCCCAAGGGTGTCCTAAAATTCCTCCACCTAAGTGTAGTACAGAATCATCTCCAAAGATTTCGGTTAGGGCAGGCATGTGCCAAACATGAATACTTCTTGAAGTCATGAGAATAACACCTGTATAATACATGTAGAAAAGGAATATGGAGCGGGTAGCAGGAATCAGATTCACATTGTTAGCTTGTAAGGCTAAGGGCTATAGTCAACGTTGATTGATCATTTTTAATGTCTCTAATTCAAAACCGAATTCGAAATTTTGATTTCATTTGGCTCTATGGAGGATCGATGTATTAAAAGCGAGATTCATAACATCTGTCGGCTTTTCTTGGTGAAGCATCCAAAGCTACTCACTTTTAGATGATCCCTCTAGAGTAGGGGGCTTCTACCAAATCCATCTGATTAGTTCTTTCCATATTTCCACTCGAAGGATCTTGAGGAAAAGAATTTGGCTTTCCACCGAGCTAAAACAGTATGGTGATGGTTCTAGTAAACTAAAACTATTGTTTTATAGCTATTTGGCTTCAATCTTCCCTTTACAACACAAAAATTGTAGATACCTTGACTACTGCTTATCTAAGGATCTCAGACTTGGGACCTCTAATCACACTCCTTTCTCTGCTTCTTTTGAACAAATAAAGAAAATTTTGAACAAAATAAATCATTCTTTACACTTCAATTCTTATTCTTGCATAGTTTTAACCTGTTTAAAAGTGAAATTGACAGACTACTTTTTGTAACCATTTACAATATATGGTTTTAGTCATTGTTATCCAGACACTTCATGTTTCAGCTTTCGGTATGCTGGGCATTCAGATATTTTAAGGAGACTTCAGCAGCACTCCACAAGCGTCCATCCATAACAAGCCAATATACCAAGATATGTTAACTTCCGCTAAGATTTCATCACCTCATGTGCTGACTCTCAAGCGAAAACCATGTCAAGATGTCTCTCTGGTCAACATGTGTAGTAGATGGCGAAACCAATCAAGCCATTGTTCGATAGTAACTTTTAATATTTAACTACAGAGGCATTTGTATAGACACCTATAGACTGTATCCCTGTCTTCAATTTTAGGGGCTGCCTATTATGGACAATTCTGTACATTAGGATGCATGATGCATTCGATGTGATTCTTCCAGTATTGGATTCATCGAAACGTTTCCTTTCCAATGCATTTACGCAAATTTACACTATAATCATATAATATCTACAATACTATATATCTTGATATGCTTTGTTCACCATTAAGTTTCCTATTTACCAACTCATTTCATGCATGTAATGTTTCTGATGTATAGCGAACAGAATCAGTATAAGAATCCTTCACATGCCAGCTCTTGGACGCGTCCTCCAGTTGAAGAGGTTGTTATTTAGTTGAACTACTGTTAGTTTTTTCAGCAAGTTCCATGTATAATGACACCATTATGTCGAAACTAATTTGATTGGGAACATGAGTTGCAGGTCTTATCAAAATTAACAACACATTATACAAAAGTGCACTCAAGGCAATGCATAGATGAAGCTGAATTAGCCGAACACATTGTTGGTCTGACGTCTAGCCTTGCCAGTTGCCAGTTTAGGTGAGTAAAATTTGACTTGTTCGTGATTTACTTCAGTTTTTACGTAATGAATATATCCATATAATGTCGTCGAATTTTCCTGATAGTGACTCTAGAAAGTTTCATGTGTTCCCTCCCTGACATATATTCAATTCTAATTTCTCATATTGTTGATAACAAATCAAATTTCGGTCTAAAATGCTTTTCTGACATTTTTCTTCTCTAGATTCTATATGATTATTTTTTTTTTCCGACAGAGGACAACCTTATCTCATTGATGTAGCATTTGTTAGAACAAATTAATAGGAAGTATTGTTAGAAATAAACAAAGCAGTCTATTTTAGAAATGACGATTCATAAATTTATTAACAGATCCTGACCTGGAATAGGGTACCACCAAATAATCTCAGAGGTGCCAAAAGCCTCTACCTTAAGCACAAACTGGTGGACTCCTTTACTGTTATCAGAACAGAAGACTGGGTTTCTTTCTTCATGATAATCAGTTTATCCTCTTCCTTTCCTTTCCCTTGCCTCTTTTCTTTGATGAATAATCACTTCTTTTGTCAACTATAGTTGATACTTATGACCATGGATGATCTTTTAACAGCCTCGTTTCTTTCTACTTTCTTGGCACCTTTCATCGGGCAGGCCTAATTGGTCCCCTCCTTGTTGATTCTTACTGGGCTACAGCTTGGCTCAGTGCTCCCGAGGAAATTAGGTTGGTGTGAGATGATAAAAAGGTTTCCTAGTAAACAAAATTTTCCTCTTACCCTGCGATGTCCAATTAATTGATATTTTCAATATCTGTGCCTTCATCAATCTGGTTCATTTCTTTATGGTCATCTCTTTTAACACATTCTGTTTTCCTTTAGATCTAAAATGCATCGTAGACTTATTCTCTTATTCCCACTACCATGGTCTATGCCAGTGTGCAAGGTTTCTAGAGCCACCTGAAGGATTATAGACTATCATGCACCAAACATTTATGTCAAGATATGCCTAACCTGAAGGAACTAAACTGGTTTTTGCAAATTGCAGTTGCAGGTGTAGTTGTAACAGTTTTACCAAATGAAATTGCAGTCGCAATTGCAGGCTGCGGATGCTTATGTATGATGGTTTGAATGTGCATCCTAAGCTGGATGGGCCCCCTGTAACGTTGCTGATTTGCACTTCCTTTGCCCCTGAGTGAAATATTTGACTCTTTTACCCTTAGAGAAAGAGGAAATTGTTTCTTGTTTTTTTTAATCAAATAGACCACTTGAGGATAAAACAATGACAAAAAATTCACTCATGAGGGCTATCTGCAAAAATAAATCTAGGGCAGGAAGTTCAGAACAGCAATGCTACAGGGGGTCTATCCGCAAATAACCCTAGTTTTAATTACAACCTGGGAGTATTTTTACTAGATCTCTTTTTGAGATAGATGTTAAATAATCTGATTTTAACTTTAATATGCCTCCCTTTGAAAGTAGTTTTAACATGGAATTTAAAAGCAAGAGACAGTCAGTAAACATTTAAAAGGAAATGTAATGCATGATTTTTAGGGCATATTGATTTGAAAAATGATTCAAGTTTTAGATCATAAATGAAATAAATCCCAAAATTTAATGTCTGCTTTGGTCTCCGAGATGCATATATAGATTAAACTAGAAATTCCAGTTAACTTTTGAACTGAAAAACAGATGGATATTGTTAGAAGTTTGTTGTTTTTGTGCAAGTGCGTGCGTGGGTGTGTGCATGTGCACACATGTTATTTATATATTTATTATTTTTTTCCACAAAACGAAATATCAGATTTTTTTAAAGATTTTTATAAATTATGTTTTTGTTACGTCACTGCATGGATAATCTTTTACACAAAACAAACTATTATATTTTTATATTTATAAATTATGGTTTTGTTAGATCGTCACATTTTCTAGACAAACCTTCTCTGTGAGTGATTTTGGTTGCACTTGATGTTGATCCAACTTTAGTACCGTTCCTATGATTTCCTTGCATATTTTCCTGTCATGTTATATTGCATTTTTAATACCTCTGAAATCTTGGTTGTTGCTACATTTACTGCAGGAAAAAGTTGACACATCTTTCTGTAAATGCTAATGGGTCTATTGTTTCTAAGGATTTCATCGATAGAAATCTGATAAAAAAGAATGTTTGGTAAGTTTTTTGTTTGTAAATATTTAGACAGTTAAAGGTATTCATTTTCTGTTTATACTTCATTTTAGGTGTTATTGTGGGCTACAATTTTAAGACGAAGAAGTAGCTTATGAATTCTAGGACTTTGACTTGGTCAAACACAGGCATTACGAGGCAATGACATTTAATCCCTTCTTATGCACTTTTTTTGGTGTGAAAATGTAAAGAGCATGTTTTCCTGCATAATTTCTGTTATTTTGCGCTATTAAAAAGCTGTTATTTTAACGGTTTTATAGTGACTACAAGAGCCCCATAACTATGTTCTGTGGTGCAACTGCATTTAGAAATTGCTGTAAATAGTCATGGCAGGAATTTTGGCTGCATCTTCCATAACAAGATGGAAATGGTCTTTTTTTGAAATGCTACCCCATAGTTGCTATATTTTATTTTGTTGCGCCGTCAGCGGTCACCTCTCACTTAAACTGCCTTCCCCCGTCTGTTGACCAATTATCCATTGTTTGCAGGCTCAAAGCCCTGGTAGCAATTCCTAAAGTACAACCAAGGTATGCTATAGCTATTTGGAAAAGATATCCTACCATGAGATCTCTTCTGAATGTATACATGGATCCAAATAAATCAGTAAGTGGCACCAAATAGCAACCATGGACATCAAATTGGTCACTAAAGAAACTTGAGTAAATATATAAAATCCTTCCGTTTTCTCGTGACAGGTTCATGAGAAGGAATTCTTGCTCAAGGATCTGATGCTCGAGGGGCTGTTGGGTAAGGAAGACAGGAGATTGGGGGAGATGTGTTCGAAGAGAATATACAGAATTCTTATGGCACAAAGTGGTGGCATCAAAACTGATGATGTTGAGGATGGTGCTGATTCATTTGGTTGCTGAGATCTTGTGCCGATCATATCAATTGGTTCTTAATTTTTTAGCCAGAATTTTGCATAATGTTGTAAACTTGTAAAGTAATGTTTTATTTGAAAGGGTTTTTTTTACCCCAAAAATATCTTGCATAGCTCTATTGTCTTCGGGGAAGGCTTGTACGTGCTGTTGCAAGTTTTAGATTGAATTGCTGACTACCAAGTTTTTCTCGAGTTAGAGAGGAACTTCCTACCATTGACTTCCAAGAGTCGTAGGGACCTCCAGTTCAAAATATAAAATATGTCTATGCAGTGTTCTTCCCACACCAATTGATTGAAGGTATTTATTTCACCAGCTGGAGTTGCTTTATATGCCGTGACAAGTTAAGAGCAAAGGGGGCTACCGAGTCAGGCAATCAGTGGATGCAGCTGAGATTTGTGACTGCCCTATTTCATACGGTGGAAAGCCTTCAATCAATTCATGATAAGGCAAAGCATGTGTATCTTTGAATCTATCCAAGGGGAAAAACATGGTCGTGAATATCTCTTTGCCATTAATGGTGAAAGGCGATGGTTTTGTTTTGTTTTGGTCCCGC
>BQKN01067501.1:1333748-1353416 GCA_022839385.1 Asparagus kiusianus | reverse complement strand
TTCAGCCCCTAATTACATTTCCAATGCAGCACAGTGAGAATATTTTTTCCAAAACCCAAAACTACCCTCTACCATTTACCCAAAAACTTTCAGCTTCCTCTCTCTCTTTCCTCTCTTCTTACTCTCAAGTCCTACCATCATCTCCTCTTCCAAGCTGCTGGCAAACAGAGGGACGAGCTCGAGGAGGAGGGGGAGGGGGCTTCGAGTCGACCTCTTCACGCTCTTAGCGGAAAATTCTAGGGTTTGCTCTGATCTCAGGGAAAGAGAGGACTTTTCTTGAAGGTCTGAAATATTTCCTCATTTTGAATCTTTGATGGCTTTTTGTCTCCGCTCACTCTCGATTTTGTTTGCTATTTCGCTATCGGTTCATGGGTCGCTCGTTGATCCTTCAACCTGCCCTCGATTAGGTGTTGTTTATTTAGTCAGTGGCATCAGGTCGCAGTGCCTTGTTTGGATCGAGCGGTGTTCGCCTGAGGAGGTAATTTTCCCCAGTTTTCTTTAAATTTTTTGATCAATTTGAGCATCTGGGTCTTTGTCAGAATTGGGGTTTTTGTTGACATATTGGAACATTTAGTTACTGTGATAACTTTATTAACACCTTATCCTTTGCCCCAAATTGGTTGTCTTTTTGGTTAATTAGTTCACCTCTAAATATTAAATTTTCGTTATTGAAATGATAATTATTTGAGTCGAATAATAATTATATTTCTCATGCATGCTATGTGTTTCTATGAATATTGGAGAACTTAATAAGCTAGTCTAACATTATGATTTGAAATGAGTGTTGTTACTTGCAAATGCCCATATTTAAGTAGTTGAAATCCCACTTCTCCTTAGCATTGAGCCTAATCCTTGCATTTGAATGCGTGTAGTTAGGAATATTTTGCTCTCTTATAACCTAGGTAACCCATAAAGAAGATTTGATCAGGTGATATGAAGAACTGTTATCTCTTTTCTTAGCATAGACGATGTTGATGACTAGATGCTTTAGTTGGAGATTTGATACAACATTCACTGAACAATGGTACCTATCCATTTGGGTAACTTAGCTTTTTTAATATTTAGCAAGATAACCATGTAATGTAGGATCTCGTTCAAATCCATTTCTTCAAGTAGTTGCTTATAAAATACTCAATAGTATGTTCTTCAACATACATACATAAAGTCTTACCCCTTAGCTAACTTAATAATGCTTCGATACTTTCATTAGCCATGAGAAAGGTCTTTTTTTCATCCAAGAAGTGTCTTAAGCATATATCTTGTCAATTTTTAGTAGCATAGAACACATATGCACTTTATCCAAGAAGTGTCATAAGTTCTTAACAAGGTGTATGTGGATATTGTCGGAGATGCAGAGAAGTATCAGATTAAGCTATCGGAAATATTTCCAGGTGTGAAATTTGTAAAAAGTTGATAGCCTCTATCCGATAGTTGGGGGGAGGAGGGGGGCTTCGAGTCGAGTTTTGTTCATGAGGTTTAGAGTGTGAGTATTACACTTTTATGACTAATGAAAATACTCATGTAAGTAATCTTGAATTTATTATTATTTTTGCTCAAGTAGCTGTGATTTATGATTCATGATTCATGATTTAAGTTGATTTTGATTTTGTTTTTGTGAATAATTTCAGAATGATGGTTGTAGATTTCGAGAGTGATTTGACAACCCCGTGTATAGTGTGGAAACTCAATTATTTCCATTTATGAGAGAAGAACAAGAATTTAAGTTGAAGAAACAAGAACATGAAGCTTGTTATTGCTTGGATGAGGTTGTGAAAATGAGGAGAAGAAATGAATTTGATGGGTGAGCTTGCAGAAGAAAAGATGAAGTATATGTTAAATTTTATAATGGAATTGATTGTACTCTTTATTCTTGTGTAGTTTCTCCAGAATTGCTTGTAACATGTCATGTTTTATTGTTCAGTTAGTTATACTATGTGTACTCTTTATACTTGTGTAGTTTCTTGAGAATTGCTTGTAACGTATCATGTTTCATTATTCAGTTGATTATACTATGCGTTCTTGTGGTTTGGTTGTACATAGATCAAAAATTAATGAAATATATTCTGTCTATTTAGTGATCAATTGGTTATTGCGATTGTTTGTGAAATGTATTTTGGCTGTCATGTGAATATGTACAAGTTCATTCAAATAGAAATTGATGTGCATAATAAACTGAAGATTATATATAAATTATGTGTATCAAAACATGAATATTATGGTACATAATATGTACATAATCCTATGGTTATTGTGTACATAATATATACAGATTATATACATAATATTCAAGTTACGATACATAACATGCTAACTCTCCTTATAACATGTTAACATTTCAGCTGAACATGTTAACTTTCTTCGTAACATGTTAACTTTCACCATAATATGTTAACTTTCTTCGTAACATGTTAACTTTTAGTTGGACATGTTAACTTTCATCATAATATGTTAACATTCAATATTACATGTTAACTTTCACCATAATATATAAACTTTCTTTGTAACATGTTAAATCTTATCTGAACATGTTAACTTTCATCATATTATTATGAAAGTTAACATATTCAACTAATAGTTAGCGAGGAGAGCTGAAATATAACATGTTCATAATAAAGTTAACATATGCAGATGAAAGTTAACACATACAGCTGACAATTAACATGTTCACTTTAAAGTCTATAGAATTTAAATGTCAACGTGTACAGTTGAAATAAAACATGTTCATCTGAGTACTCACATCATGAAAAAATAAAGGGCTTTAAGCCATATTTTTAGTGCAGACAATAACTTTTAAATTAAGTCTCTCTAATCATTACACACCACTCCTGCTTTGGTATCAATCTATGAAGAGGAAAAGCAAGGAAAAAAAACATTTAAGTTCTTCAAAATGTAGATTAATCATAGCAATTTCCTTCTCTTGTCTCTCCATTTGAGATTTGCTTCAGACCTTCAAGAAAAGTCCTCAAAGATGTTATAGATGAATAAATTAACATGTATATCTGACAAGTTAACATATTATGATGAACGTTAACATGTTCAGTTGAAAGTTAACATGTTCTGAAGAAAGTTAACATATTATGGTGAAAGTTAACATGTAATAGTGAATATTATGGTGAAAGTTAACATGTAATAGTGAATGTTAACATATTATGATAAAAGTTAACATATAATAGTGAATGTTAACATATTATGATGAAAGTTAACATAAAACAGCGAAAGTTAACATACAGTATGAAAAGTTAACATACAAGGAGGAAAGTTAACACGTTCAGTTAAAAGTCAACATATAACTATTATTTGGTACACAATCTGTATATATTATGTACATAATATGTATATATTATGTACACAATAACCTCAAGGTTATGTACATATTATGTACCATAATATTCATGTTTTGATACACATAATTTATATATAATCTTTAGTTTTTATGCATATCAAGTTCTATTTGAATGAACTTGTACATATTCACATGACAACCATAATACATTTTACATATAATAAAAATAAAGTATACCAAAATTGATCACTAAATAGACACAATACATTTTATTAAAATTTGATCTAAGTACAACCAAACAACAAGAACACATAATATAATCAACTGAACAATGAAACATGATACGTTACAAGAAATTCTAGAGAAACTACACAAGAATAAAGAGTACAAATAGTCATATTATAAAAATTATCATCTTCTTCCTTCTGAATCTGACCACGTTAATTTCTCAAGTAAGACTGGCGTGTCAACCAATTCCTTAACCGGCAAAGTCTCCTTATTATTCACCATAACAAGAGAGCACCAAATCCGCACAAATCGTATCAATTCCAATTTCAGCATCACCCATTCTCCTAATCACCCTCCTCATCTCCTTAAATGACCCTAACCGTCCATACCATTGAATCACCACTCTATACTCAAACCCCGATGACTTAAACCCCAAGTGACCCATTTCATCAAGCACCTTCTCTGCATCCTCAACCATACCCACCAAGCTCAATCCTCTTATCATACACTCAAACACACTTTTCCCAACAAAACTCGTATCTTTAATCCAACCACAACATTCCAAAATAAATTCTTTCAATCCTCTACCTTACGCAGCAACAACGTGGTCACAAATAGAAGGCAGCCCTGAGTATGAGACGATGGTTGAGCGTTGGCCGACGATTGATAGGGGGATGGCGAAGGAGCAGTTGACATTGGAGAGGGTCTGATCGAAGTAGAGGGCACCGGTGGAGGACCACCACTAGGAGAGAGAGGGGGAGGGGGTGAGATTGAGAGGAGGAGGAGGGGAGGGAGAGGAAATTGAGAGGAGATTGAGAGGAGGGGAGGAAATTGAGAGGAGATTAAGAGGAGGAAGAGAAGATTGAGAGAAGATTGAGAGGATGAGGATGGGGAGGGGAGGAGATTGAGAGGAGGAGGGGGGGACGAGATTGAGATGAGGAGGAGGAGATTAAGAGAAGATTGAGAGGAGGAGGAGGAGGGGGGAGGAGATTGAGAGGAGGAGTAGGGGGATGAGATTGAGAGGAGATTGAGAGGAGGAGGATGGGGGGTGGGGGTGGGAGGAGATTGAGAGGAGATTGAGAGGAGATTGAGAGGAGGAGGAGGGGGAGGAGATTGAGAGGAGGAGTAGGGGACGAGGAGAAAACCACAGAGGAGAAGAAGAAGAAGAAGAAGAAGAAGAAGATAAGGAAGGGTATTTTTGGAATGTTTTAGGATGTATTCATTGGAGAGTGTTAAAAGGGGTCTGAACACATTTTTTAGGATTTTAAGGGTTAAAGAGTAAGGGAAAAAGCTGAGGGGGTTGGGCCACAACTCATTTCTTTTTTTGGGGCCTTGAAACATTTTCCCCTAGTTTTTATCAACAATTGCTTCTTATTTTCTATTTTTATATATATACACTCCATTTATTATAAATAAGGGCATAAAAATGGCTTGTACCAATGACTTATAGTATATGGATTATTAAAAATTAGATAATATAGTATATAGATTATTAAAAATTAGATAATGTGAATTGGAGCTTTTTCTTCAAATTGTCCGAAACTTAAAAGAAATTTAAAATAAAGGGGTGAATGACTTTTATTTCAAAATTTAAAATTCAGAGTTGAGTAGTTTAATCACCAGCCTCTCCTTTATAGTATTTCTCTTTACTTATAATATTCTAAGATAAAAAGGAAAAAAGAAAAAGTTGGTCTGCCAGATGTGTGCATGGATATTTTTTATTTCAAAATTTTAAACTTAAAATTAGATAGTTTAACCATCAAACTCTCCTTTATAACATTTTTCCTTTTCCATAATATTTAAACAAACCCTCCTTTATAACATTTTCCCTTTTTTATAATATTAAAAAGTTTGGTCCTCATGTGTGATCACAACACCGAAAATATATCCTTGCAATTAGATGAGACATAAGGCCTCATATATTGATTTGACCTAAAATAATCTAACGCTTAAATCTCAATCTAAAATAATATTTAGAGAAAAGTTAGTACTCATATGTGATCACAGCACTGGAAATATCTCATCACAATTTGATGAGATGAGAGGCCCTCACATATTAATTTGACCTAAAAATTTTGATGTGTGTGATCACAACACTGGAAATGTTTTTAAGAGGGAGACTAATCATCAACTTTAAATATAATTTAGAGAAAAATGTGTCCAGACCCCAAAAGCGGAAACTTCATGTGACGAGGCCTGTTGTATTTTGCCCCATGTAGATAAGCCCCAAAAAGTGACGTTTAATGTGGCAAGGCCCCTCCACGTCAGCATTATACTAAAAGAAGATTGTATTTTGAAAAAAATCCGAAATTGCCCTTCCCATTCTTCCCCAAACAACCACTCAAAGGCAACAACTGTAGTATTCACGTCTCATTAATGCGATATGATGGAATAAATGGAGGGAAAGCCCCCCCCCCCTTTTTTTTACTCTATCATGAGCAAAAGCTATTTAGTTCTTCATTACTCCTCCTCAGACAAAAATTCTTTGCATTACTCTCTCTATTACTCTGCTTTATCCTAAAATTTGATCCATTACTCTTACCTTCCCTTCATAATGGCTGAGAAGGACATCATCCGCATTGTCTCTTTGGGGGATAAAGCAGTATTCATGAAGATTAATTAACTCTTCAACCATCATTCTGGACCTCAAATTTGATGTGTCAGAGATGTTAGATCTTCCATATGATTCATTAAGTTTGTCATACAAAGATGAAACAAATGGAAGCTTTAAATTTCCTATTGAGAACGAGTGGGATCTATCGTCTATGGTGGAACATTGCCACAATCTTGGACTGAAAGAGGTTCACATGCAAGCTTTTAAAGAAGCAAATGATTCTTCAAATATCCAAAAAAACGAGCAAGTCCGACAAGACACGTAGGTTATTGGATTTTTTGATGCTAAGATCAATATTTATGACGTTAAGTGTAAAATCAGTTAATGCTAGTTCTAATCGTCGTCTTGTTTGTTCTATGTTAGATTTAATTAGATTTTAGTTCTAATTTGAGCGTATGTTAGTTCTACACGATTTATTGTTAACCAGTTCTTTGTTAGATCAAATATGTTAGTTCTAATGGTTTTCTTGTTAGTTCTAATCGATTTTTTGTTATTTCTAGTGCCAGTTCCATGTGAGGTCAAATGTGTTAGTTCTAATCGATGTCTTGTTAGTTCTAATGATTTTTTGTTTGTTCTAATCGATATTTTGTTAGTTCTATTCGATTTATTGCTAGTTCTAGCTCCAGTTCCATGTGAGGTCAAATATGCTAGTTCTAATCGATATCTTGTTAGTCCTAATGGTTTTATTGTTAGTTCTAATCGCTATTTTGTTAGTTTTATTCGATTTATTGTTAGTTTTAGCTCCAGTTCCATGTGTGGTCAAATATCTTAGTTCTAATCAATGTCTTGTTAGTTCTAATGGTCTTATTGTTAGTTCTAATGGATTTCATGCTAGTTCTAACTGCAAACAATTATTGTTTTTGTTTTTTTTCCAAATTGATATTATTTGTTGATGTTACTACTATTTGTGTAGTTTATGATTATTTGTTTATGTTCTTAATATTTGCAACGCTTCCAGCAGTTTGAACTCAAAAAGTATAGATTGTGACCCACCGTTGTCGACGTCCACATATGTTTCAGATAGGATTTCTAATGACAATTCTTCCGGAGATAATGTTTTGATGTTTGATGACATGATTAACAGATCAGAGAGGATTCCTACTACTGGAAGCGTTGCAAATATTAAGAACATAAATAAATAATCATAAACTACACAAATAGTAGTAATATCAAAAAGTATAGACTGTGACCCGCCGTTGTCGACGTCCATATGTGTTTTAGATAGGATTCCCAATGAAAATCCTTCCGGAGATAATGTTTTGATGTTTGATGACATGATTAACAGATCAGAGAGGATTCCTGCTTGGTGACACACTGCTTTAACAGGTGAGGGACAACAATTTGAAAGTACGAAGGAATTAAGATTGGCCTTGCTATACTATTCCGTGGCAAAAAATTTCGAGTACGAGTTGGGAAAGAATGAACCGAAGCATATTCAAGTCTTTTGTCGGTTTAAGGAAGCTAAAAATTGCTCGTGGATGTTATTTGCCTCTCCAACTAAAAATAAAAATAGAGTTGAAATAAAAAGGTTCGTGGATAATCACACTTGTGGGTAGCATGGCAATAATACAGGTCAATCTAAGGTCTCTTGATAATTCATTGCAACCTAGTTACAACCCACATTAAAGGTCCGACCGGATATACGACATGTTGACGTACAAAATGAGTTTTTAAGTTCGTATGGGCTTAGGGTCGATTATAGTAAGATATGATAGGGTAAAGAAAGAGCACAAAAGTAATTATATGGTGATGTACATGAGTCTTACGATTGTAGGCGTCTAAAAGTGCCTATAGGATCCTACACGAAGCTCGAGACTAAGAGAAGACGATGAACGTCATCATCCGAGTCAAGAATGAATTATCCGGTCCCGTGGAAGCTAATGAATGTACAAAATGAGCGTATGAAGAAAGTTAGCGAATCGTAGAAGTCAACGAAACGACCAAAGACACAAAATGATAAAAAAAGACGGAAGAATGCCCAAGTGCCAAACTGACCCGCGCGGCGGTGGGGCAGCACGAGCTGACCCGTGCGGCGGCGGGTCAGCACGAGCCGACCCGCGCGGTGGAGGGTCGGAACGAGCCGACCCACAAGGTGGTGGGTCAGCAAGAGCCGACCCACACAGCGGCGGGTCAGCATGAGCCGACCTGCGCCCACGTGGGTCATATCGGTCTGCCGCACGCCCTTAACTGCCTGAAACGCATTTTCGATTGGTTTTTTGTTGTTTTCTCGGGATTTGTTCGTTCCAGAGCATCTCAACTGACTGGATATCATCCACAAACATGGTTAGGCCATTATCAACTAAAGATATGGTCAAATCTATCATTCTTATCCACATACCTTACATCCGAAGCCATATAAATACAAGCCTAGGGCCTCCTTTCACAAGGGGCGAATTATTATCAAGATGAGGAGGTGCTGCCGAACTTTAGAGTCAAGAACCACAAATTTTAGCTAAGGATATCAGATCTTGGCGATTTCCTATGCATAAAGAGTGGGTTTCGAGAGATCTGGACCCCGTTCCCTATTCCTTGAGATTAGGCTTAGTCTTAATCTTGAGAAGAGTACTAATTTCGCATGGTCGATATCAGTACTTCAACAAATACTTCCTTTGTAAAGTAGGAGCTCTGATCAAATACTTCTATCAACCGGATCTGATCCGTAGGCGGTCCACAGATATCAACGTCCCTGACACAGGCAAAGACCCCACACAAGCAGCGGAGAATAAGAGTCTGTTGCGTTTGTTCAAAACAAAGTTGTAATTTTTGTTAAAAGTCTTATAAAAAAACTATTTCTTTGAGTTTGTTGTAAACGCCTAAAGTTGTAATGAACTCGTCAACGAAATCAATTTTCTCCCTAAACAAACTGACGATCACAGTGGGAGCCAACAGTCTCGCTGCGGAGACTGTCATATCATAACCTCGAATTCGGATCCCGGTTGATGAAGAGGTCTGAGTAAGAGTTTGACCAACAGAAGTTTGAGGAATATCTGTCATTCTCCTCCTCCAGATCCTTTGCCCTTCGCAAGCGTAGGAAGATCAACACCCCCATTGCTGTAATTGCTGCACCTCACAACGCCCGACTTCCAATGAAGTCGGAGCTACAGATCTGAACTCCTCCTCAATTAAGGAGTTGAGTACTGAAGGCGCGCATATTTTGTCAAAGAGAGCTCACCAAAGGTAGCGTCAATGCCTCATACGCCGATTCGCCAAGGCTTTGGAGCCTTTTGACGGGATCTGCTATGATGCACATCTGAAACTCAGAAGGCATCAAGTGTTGCAGTAGCGAGCAAACACCCCTCCTCCAAATCATCAACAAGTGAATGGATCCATGTCAAAAGGACCCATTCAACTCTTGAGGAGTGAATCCAGAAATATCGCGCATTGCTTGCACATGCAAAAATCCTTGTGCAAGAAGCTAACAAATTGTAGAAGGAAGAAGTGGAGAAGAAGCCACAAAGACTGCACAAAGTATGGAAGTCAAAGTCCAAGACGGTAGCCGAAAAGATCAAAAAATACGGGTCACTCAAGTCTGATCCTCCAAGCCGTGGGTCACTCAAGTTTGACCCTCCAAGCCGTGGGTCACTCAAGTCTGACCCTCCTAGCCATAGGTCGCTCAAGTCTGACCCTCCAAGCCGTGGGTCACTCAAGTCTGACCCTCCTAGCCGCGAGTCACTCATGTCTGACTCGCCCAACCGTGAGTCATCAAGGTCTGACCTACGCCAGGGCCAAGATAGGAGACATTCTGCATCTGTTTTTTTCGATTCCATCGAGTTTCGCCCCTACTTCAATTGATCCCGCACCTTCGGTGAAGTCCCACGGTAACACAGACTTGTCCCGACTTGAAACGACAATAGTGGAACACCTAGGTCCTTTGCACGAGGATCAAGGCAGAGTTCTAGTCAAAGAATGCTTGGACATGATGAATGAACCTCGAGCAACTCATCGAGCTGGGGGTCGCACTCACCCTTACAATAAGTCAGAGCCTTCCTATAATAAGAAAACTCCTATAACTGACCGCCTCGAACTACGAGTCATTGTCCAAGAGCCCGTTGAGGATCCGTGCTCACGAAAGCGTGGCTCCAAATGTGTGACTCTTGAGAATGCCATTAAGGCAACAAGTCCTCAGAAAGAAATGTGTTCGTTAGATGACGACGTTATACCTGAGAAGTCGTGCCAACACATGGTAGATTGCTTCGTTCATCATGCCGATGAGTTGTACTATCGGGCTGGGGGTACGAACAAGTCTCAAAAGAGAAATACCCGAGAAACAGACTCTCACTGCTTGTGCGCCAAGCTTATCAGGACAGTATTATCAGTGTGTAACTGCTCCAAAATCGCTCCACAGAGGGTCTCGGTATTCCAAAGGCTTTCCTCTGAAGCGTCAAAAAACAAACCAAAGCGTTTTTGCAGGAAACGATCAGCCGTTCAAGATGACGAACTTCCAGAAATCATAATTAACATGGCTGATAGAGGAAAGTCAACTTGACCTTCTAGTTCTGACCCGCTCATATCGCATCGTCTAACCCAGTTGCGATCGGGAACCATTAGACAAAGAGATTATCAGAGAATACAAAGGGGATTATCCTCGGATGATGAAGCATCAGATGCTAACTTTGTAATCGCTTATGACAATATGGTATCTAGCCTAAGACAATCCCGCGACGTACTTATGATCATCACCGAGCAAATGGCCAAAATCATCGAGGATGCTTTGGCTAAGCAAAAAGAGAACTTCAAGTTCGAATTGGAAATGGCCATGATGCGGATGAAGGAAGAGCATGACCAACAGATCCGAACCTTGTCAAATCAAATAGGTGAATCCAGTCGTCGCAACAATGTTAGCCAAGCAGTTAGTGATTCAGATATGGATGAATACCTTAATGCTGATAACCCTCCCATTAATCAGAACGCTGGGGATGGCCCCACTAAAAATAACAACGCTGGGGGTGGTCCTACCAAAGATGATAATGCCGGGGGTAGCCGCTTTATTCCTCTCAAAAGTCGTCCAAAGCATGATACAGACGAGGACAAAAAGATGAAGGTCCTCGAGAGAAAAATTAATGCTCTAATGTCCGCTCGAGAGGTGAAGAAGACCGGTATTCGTGTTCTTACCCAAGAGAGTGGGAGTCGATCCTATATCCGGTAAAGTTCAACCTGATTAACTTCACGTCGTTTGACGAGAAGGGTTCGCCCACTTAGCATATGATCTACTTCAAGTCCTACTTGGGTATGGTCTCCAGCAATGAAGCATTGATGTTCCGGTCATTCGTGAGCACCCTTCGCGGGCACGCCTTCGATTGGTACCGCCATCTTAAGCCTACAAGTATCAACAGCTGGGACGACCTGGAGAACCTGTTCCTCACTCACTTCTTTGATGATGACGTCGAGGTGTTAATCAGGACACTCTTCGATGAGAAACAGGAAGACGATGAGATGGTCAACGAATTTGTCAAGTGCTTCCGGAATAAGGTGATGAACTGCCGAGATCCAATCATAGAGGACTTCATCCTCCAAACCTGTTACAACAACTTCTCCTTGGACGTGTTGGAAGTTATGGGAGTAGCACCGTCTAATACCTGAAAAGAGTTGAAGTTGCACGGAGAACAGGCCGAACGCTTCATTAGAAGGAAGAAAGCCGAGAGAAGCTAACCGATGGCTAACCCTCCGAACTCAAACTTTGTCTCCCGTGGTAAAGGGAAGGCACCTGCAGCAGTCGTTAATGTTAATCAGACGTCACAACAATAACCCCGAAGATAGCGAAAGACTTTGGATATGAAACTCCAAAAAGAGTACTCCTTCAAGGACGAAAACGTTCCAACCATTTTCAAATCCCTCCTTGAGAACAACAAGATCAAGCTACCACCTATCGCAAATCAGAAGGAAGCTAATAATACTACGGATCCAAAGTACTGTGCGTACCATAGGAGGATCCTTCATCCTACAAAGGCTTGCTTTGTTCTAAAAAATAGCATCCAAACATGGTTGAAACTGGCGTCATAATGCTAAATTAAGCCGAATTCACACTCCGATAAGTATAAGAATATAAACTGCTCCTCCCGACACTCCAAAGAGTATACGAGTATAAACTGCTTCTCAATACTCCAACAGGTATATGAGTCTAAACTATTTCCTTTCTTTCACGGGAAGTTCCTAGAGAGTGTCATGCCTGGTATTCTTAAGGATAACCTGATCATCCAACTAAGTACAATATTAGACCCGGTTTCACAAAGGAAGCTGGGGGTGGATGATTCATGAACGGAAAGTTCTCAAAAGAATTCTATATAGTATATTCTTAGGGATAACCCAGTCACTACAAGAAGGTGATGAATAAGAAACTCCCACTCAAACTCCCACTACGTCTGTGCACTCAACACTCTCAATTGTTAGAGTCTGGATATAGTATTCAGAATTTTAATCTCCTGATTATTAACAATTATCAAACCCCTCCGTGTTAAGTATTTGTTACTTAACACTAAGAACCCCTTTTGAGTGATTTGTACAAATCAACACTCCCACTGTAATTTGTACTCCCACTCTCTCTATTCACTTGGTCAAATCTTCCTATAGTTAGGACCACAACCAAAATCCCCTATCAATTCCTCCAATGAACTAGAGGTCCACAAATCGAGTGGTCAAACCTTTCTATAGTTAGGATCATCTCAAACCTCCCACTCGGTCAAACCTTCCTACAGTTAGGACCACAAAACCAAAATCCCCTCTCCATTCCTTCAATGAACGAGAGGACCACTTTCAAATCGAGTAATAAAATCTTCCTACAGTTAGGGTCACCTCAAACACCCACTTGGTCAAACATTCCTATCGTTAGGGTCAAAACCACAATTCACTCTCGATAAATGAGAAATTCACCTTTAGTTCGGTAATCAAACCTTACGACAGTTAGGATTATCCGAATCTTTTCGATTCTCAGAGTGGAGATCTCACTCTTAGTTTCACTCTTCGAATTCTTGAAGTGGAGATCCCACTTTGAGTTTCCTTTGACAACTGGAGATAGAATATAAAATTCTTCCTCTTTAGCTTTGGGAGATAGAATATAAAATTATTCCTCTCCCGCATCGGGTTCGTCTTTGCCCTAAGAGAAGACACAATATTTCAATATTATAACTCTAAAATCCGTGCCTCACACGCACGAGGAATTTTGTCCCGAATCCTAAGTAGGGATAAGTCAACACCTAACACGTGTTATCAGTTTAGTCTTTCACCGAGTGAAGAAGACATCATAATCCAAATCTGGAGAATTTTATCCCGAAACCTAAGTAGGGATAAGTCAGCGCCTAACACGCGTTGCCGGTTAGTCCTTGACCGTTAAAAGGACAAAACCCCACATATTCGATATTATGACAGGTTGTTATTAATAACACCATAATCCGTACCTCACACGCATGGGGAATTTTATCTCGAATCCTAAGTAGGGATAAGTCAACGCCTAACACGCGTTGTCGGTTTAGTCTTTCACCGAGTGAAGAAGACACCAGAATCCAAATATGGGAAATTTTATCCCGAAACCTACGCAGGAATAAGTCAGCGCCTAACACGCGTTGTCGGTTAATCCTTGACTATAAAAAGGATAAAAGCCCACATATGACATTATGGTAGGTTGTTATTAATAACATCATAATCCATGCCTCACACGTACAAGGAATTTTATCCCGAATCCTAAGTAGGGATAAGTCAGCGTCTAATACGTGTTGCTGGTTTAGTCTTTCATCGATTGAAAAAGATACCAGAATCCAAATCTGGGGACTTTTATCCCGAATCCTAAGAAGGGATAAATCAGCGCCTAACACGCGTTACCAGGTAGTCTATTCCCGTAAGAAAGACGAAATCTACGTATTCAATATCGTAGCACTAAGAGAATTAACTCTTTTAGCATAACGTCACATACAGAACAGACTTAAACAATCCGTATGCAAGCTTGATTCAAATGGTAATCGGTAAAGGCACATCAAACCCGTTGAAGGCTAAGGGTTTGCCAAAAATCCTAAAGTCTACGCCTAACACGCGTTGCCATTTAGTCTTTTCATGTGAGAAATACAAAGTCTATGTATTCAATATCATAGCACTAAGAGAGTTAACTCTTTTAGCACAACGTTACATACAGAACGAACTTAAATAATCTATATGGTAGCCCGACTCAAACGGTAGTCGGTAAAGACTCATCAAACCCGTTAATGGCTGAGGGTTTGCCAAAAATCTAATATATACGAAAGTCACTGACGCATTAGCTGCATTAGTTGGTCTCGTAACTTGAGCATCCAACAACTTCAGGATAAGATCCATATTTACAGACGAAATAACTTTAATAGTTGGTCCTACAGCCCAAAATTTGGGACCATCACGCTCTAATACCTTAAGATCTTAAACTGTGTAGACTCTAGCAAATGTATGAGTATAAACTATGTTAACGCCGATCGATGCAAAACCCTAAGGTCAACGCAGATCAATGCGTAGCCCTAGGTCAATGCCAGTCAACGTGTTGCGATAAAAGTAAACACCGATCGATGCGAAATCCTAAGATCAATACCAGTCAACACGTTGCGACAAAGATAATCAGTTCAAAGTCAACTCAATGACAAGAGCCAAAATCGACTCACCAATTTTGATTCGAAACTTTGACGACGGACAGACGATAAACGCAATATCGGAAGAACTTCAGCTATTCATCAAAATAGACTGAAAATCGAAGAAGTCAAAGATCAAAGCTACCTACAGGTCTTTTTACACCGACTAAAGGTTAGACCGATCACATCCAAAGCATTTTAGGCTCCTGTATAAAAGAATGAGTCTGAAATACTTTGGAGGGGGTATCTATAGGCGTCTAAAAATACCTATAGGTTCCTACACGAAGCTCGAGATTAAGAGAAGACAATGAACGTCATCATCCGAGTTAAGAATGAATTATTCGGCCCCGTGGAAGATAACGAATGCACAAAATGAGCGTATGAAGCAAGTTAGCGAAGCATATAAGTCAACGAGACTACCAAAGACGCAAAACAACAAAACAAGATGAAAGAATGCCCAAGTGCCAAACTGACCCGTGCGACGGTGGGGCGGCATGAGCCGACCCGTGTGGCGGCGGGTCAGCATGAGCCGACCCGTGAGGTGGCGGGTCGGCAAGAGCCGACCCGCGTGGCGGTGGGTCAGAATGAGCCGACCCGTGCCCACGCGGGTCACATTGGTTTTCCGCGTGCTCTTAACTGCCAGACGAGTTTTCAACGGGTTTTTTGCTGTTTTCTCAGGATTTGTTCATTCCAGAGTATCTCAACTGATTGGATATCATCCCCAAATATGGTTAGGTCATTGTCAACTGATAATATGGTAAAATCTATCATTCTTATCCAAATACCCCGCATCCGGAGCCCTATAAATGCAATCCCAAGGCCTCCTTTCACAGGGGGCGAATTATTATCAAGACGAGGAGGTGCTACCAAACTTTAAAGCCAAGAGCCACGAATTTCAGTGAAAGATAGCAGATCTTGGTGATTTTCTATGCATAAAGAGTAGATTTCAAGAGATCTGAACCCCATCCCCCCATTCCTTAAGATTAGGTTTGGTCTTAATCTTGAGAAGAGTACTGATTTCGCTTGGTCGATATCAGTATTTCAGCGAATACTTTCTTTATGAAGTAGGAGCTCTGATCAAATACTTCTGTCAACCGGATTTGATCCGTAGGTGGTCTACGGATATCAACGTTCCTGGTACAGGCAAAGATCCCACACAAGTAGCGGAGAATAAGAGTCCATTACGTTTGTTCAAAAGAAAGTTGTAATTTTTGTTGAAAATATTATAAAAAGACTATTTCTTTGAGTTTGTTGTAAACGCCTAAAGTTGTAATGAACTCGTCAACAAAATTAATTTTCTCCCCAAACAACGATCAATTACGATGGTGAAAAGAAGATAATATCTATAATATACAAACTAATTGTATTTATGTGACGCTGTTTATACTAATTTTCTTAATGTTGATCCTAACACTTAATCTTTAATTTTCTAGGTATGTAGAAGAGGTTAAGAAGACAAATGCAGGTAGCTACATTCATATTAAACAACATGAGGGGAGGTTTACAAGGCTATTCATCTGCTACGCCACATGCATAAATAGATTTTTGCACGGAGGTAGACCACTTATATTTTTGGATGGTACATTTCTGAAAGATCGATTCAAATGTATACACGCCATAGCATATGATGGAAATTAGGGGATATTTCCATTAGCCTATTACATATGCGATTAGGAAAATAACGTTAACTAGAAGTGGTTCTTACAAGGTTAGTTCTATCTTGAGCCATGTTACTTCTATTACAGTTCGTGATAGTTCTAACTCATTCCTTGTTAACTCTATCTTTGTGTATGTTAACCACAACTCTTTATAGGTTTGTGGTCTATTCTATATGAAAGGCCAGATCTATACAACCCTCCACACAAGCTAGTTATAATATCAGATGCGGATAAGGGGATTAGAGAAGCGGTTAGAGAATTTTTCCCAGATGCTATACACTCCCGATGTGTTCTGCATCTAGTTGAGAACTTTAGGATAAAGTTGAAGGATTTGGGATTCAAGATAAAGGATACTCAGATTTTAGGGAATGTTTTGCAATCTGCTTGTTAGAAATATACTAGAACAGAATAAAATGATTATATGGATGACATTAGACTGGTTGATGAAAGAGCATACAATATTGTCATGAACTATGCTCCAGAGAACTAGGCAAACATATTTTTACCTAGAATTAGGTAATTTATGAGCTATTTCATTTTTTATTTCTGTTAAGCTGTTTGACTAATGAATTTAGACATGAATGCCTACACTAGAACTAACAATAACACAGCTAGAACTAACATAGGTATTAGAACACACATTTACACTAGACCTTGCGTAAGCTGGAGTTAGAACTAACACGAGAACGATTATAACTAACATGACAATAGCTAGAACTAACATTAACTCAGCTAGAACTAACATATCCAATAGAAAAACACTTAAACTAGAACTTAAAGTTATCTGGAGGTAGAAATAACACGAGAACATCTAGAACTAACACGGGAGCCACTAAAACTAACAACAACTAAGCTAGAACTAACATAGGTAATAGAACTAACACTTAAACTATAATTAACACTAGCTGGGGGTAGAACTAACATGAATAGAACTAGAATTAACACAACAACAGATAGAACTAATAATAACTCAGCTAGAACTAACATAGCCACTAAAACCAACACTTAATACTAGATCTAACGCTAACTAGAGGTAGAACTAACATGAGGGCAGGTAGAATTAACACAGAAGAAGATAGAATTAACAATAATTTAGCTAGAACTAACATAGCCACTAAAACTAACACTTGAACTATAACTAATAATGACTCAGTAGAACTAACAAGAAGTTTTGATGAATTCCATGTTATGTTTCAGATATGGTCACGTTTACATAAAATGTTGTAGAGTCATTCAAAAAATTGATATATGAGACTAGTCTTCTATGAATACTTCAACTAGTAGAGCACATATGTAAACAGATTATGATTCGCATGAATGAGCGATGAGTCATGGCTAAAAATTAGAATCAATTTCTTTGCCCAAAAGCTAAACTTTCCCTCAAAGAGAATATGGAAAATGGGCATCCATTGGAGGTACGTCAGTCCCACACAAGATTATTTAAGGTACAATCCAATAGAACTTTTCAAGTGGATCTTGACAATAAAACATGCACGAGCCGTGCGTGTGATATAACCCGTGTTCCTTGTAAACATGCATGCATAACCATTATGTTTATGAAGAGGGATGTTTACCAATTCTGTGATTGGTTTATGATGGTTGAAACTTTTAAAAAGAGCTACGAGCCAATCCTATACCCTATCCCTAACTACGAGAAGCGCAGCATGCCACGGGATGAGATACAGATCCAACCTCCACTAACAATAAAAAAGAAAGAGAGAAATAAAACCAGGTGTATCAATAACAGAACTGTTTACATTCGGCCACTTAAATGCTCTCGATGTCATATGGAAGGTCATAGCCAAAAACCTGTAATGAACCTATCCCCGACTAAGTGCTTGATATGTTGTTAACTGTTTTGATGGTATATTTACAAAATATTTTGTTTTTGGCCAGTTGAAAGTATTTTCATGTTAAATGAGAACTAACACCATCTTCACTAGAAATAACCCTACAACAGCTAGAACTAACATTAACTCAGCTAGAACTAACAAAGATAACAAAACCAATGCTTACACTAGAACTTACGTTAGATGGAGGTAGAACTAACATGATATCTATTATAACTGACACTATAATAGCTAGAACTAATATTATCTCAGCTAGAACTAACATAGGCAACAGAACCAATGCTTACAATAGACCTTGAGTTAGCTGGAGGGAGAACTAACACAATATTAGTTAGAACCAACCCAACAATAGCTAGAACTAACATTAACTCAGCTAGAACTAACGAAGGCAACAGAACCAACGCTTACACTAGAACTTGCGTTAGCTGGAGGTATAACTAATACGATATCAGTTAGAACTGACCCAACAACAACTAGACTAACATTATCTTAGCTATAACTAACATAGGTAACAGAACCAATGCTTACACAAGAACTTATGTTAGCTAGGGATATAACTAACACGATATCAGTTAGAACTGACACCATAACAACTAGAACTAACATTAACTCAGCTAGAACTAATATAGGTAACAAAACCAACACTTACACTAGAATTTACGTATTACATAAAGTAGAACTAACTCGATTGCAGCTAGAACTGATACTGGAGAAGCTGGAACTAACACGCGAGCAAGTAGAACGAACATAGCAATTAGACCCAACATTTACACTAGAACTAACGCATTACATAAAGTAGAACTAACTCGATTACAGCTAGAACTCATACTGGAGAAGCTAGACTCACACTGGAGAAGCTAGAACTAACATGCGAGCCAGTAGAACTAACATAGGAATTAGACCCAACACTTACACTAGAACTAACGCATTACATAAAGTAGAACTAACTCGATTGCAGTAAGAACTGATGGAGAAACTAGAACTAACACGGGAGCAAGTAGAACTAACATAGCAATATAACTAACAAAGATATATAAAAACATCACTGTACTTGCTAGAGAATATTTAACAAACTATTTGCTTCCATTATAGTGCAAAATACAATAGAACTAACTTCACGCGGGCTGTAGATGTAAAACCCCGATAATTTTTGAATGATATATTAATATGAGATTAATTATAATATATAGATATTTAGTATGATAAATATCATTTAATGGTATATGAGTATAATACCATATGTTTTGAGTATGAACGACGAGTATGAACGAGTTCATACATGAGAGAGAAAAGAGTCGAAACATGCACAATGGCCAAACTCATGAAAAACTGGAAATGCCCAGTCCGATCGACCGCCACGGTCGATCGTAGCCGGTCGACCGTCATGGTCAACCGCGAAACCTGCAGAGAATTTTTCTCCTATTTGGAGTTGGTTTCGGATTTCTAAACCCATATT
>BQKN01067501.1:1323052-1333348 GCA_022839385.1 Asparagus kiusianus | reverse complement strand
ATATATGAGTTTTTTCACGTTTTTCTCAGTTTTCCTAAGAACCCTAATAGCCACCAAACCCCCCAAACCCTAGTTTGATTTCTTGGAGAAGATTAGAGGCTTTCGAACGGGATTTGTTTCTTGGTTTTTGGCTTTTGGAGTGGAGATCTCTTTCAACCTTGCTTCTAAAACGTTTTTCAACAATCTCAAGCGAGTATCATCTCTGCTAATCCCCTCCTAGTTTTCAAAACATTTTTAAAGAGATTTAAACATGTTTTGTAGAGCCTAAATGACTAGATTATGAATAAAAGACAACTCGTTTATATTATATGTATAAAGATTAGGTCTTTGCATGCTAAAAAGGTTGAGAACGAATTGTAAAGATGTATTTAAGATCTGAAGATGATTTTAAAATGTGGTTAATCTAAAGAAAGAAGTTTGATTCATCGTTTTGATCTTTTATGCATGTTTTAGGATTTTGAATATAAATAAAATGCATAAAATCATGGTTATATATGTTGATTTTGTTTCTAGATATTTCTATCTACTATAACATGTTTGTATGCAAGATTCATGAAGTTTTTACTATGTTTGAATCACAAAAACACGACATGAACACGACACACACAAAAATCTAGAAAAAACTAGATTTTAGGCTCACGGTCGACCGCGTGCAGGGCAGAGACCTGGGTAGTCTCTGGAGCCAGTCGTGGTCGACCGCCATGGTCGACCGCCAGTCTGATGTTGGCCTGTGTATGGTTTTTATTTGATTTCAGTTTGTCGAGCGTTTCTCTCGACCTTGTGATGATTAACTACAATGTTAAAACTTGTTAAACACCTGGGATGATGGTGAACTTCAGATGTGGACTCGCACACCGAGATATGTGCACTTAGGCTTGGTTTGTGTTAAATTAACACACTTTTGTCACAATTTAAAATTTATAAATACACATGACTAGTATTTGATCTTTCACGTATCCGAAAATAGGAAGATAAAACCTATTACTGCAGGATTGACTAAGAGTATTATAATAGTCTCATTATTACATGTATCCGGAATAGGGAGATAATAAATCCTATTGTCGCAGAGCGATTGAGTAAGAGCATTACAAGAGTATCGCTATAGCACAAGATGATGCACACATAGATATTTGATTAGTTGTAAGTTTTACTTTCATGATAGATTACCCACGAGTAGGATATTTTCTTTGAGATTTTGGCACACCCGTTATGGACGGTAGTTATATTCATTTTGGTTTGATTGACATCCTCTTATATTAGAGTAGGCTACTCGGATGTAATTCGAGATGATGTATTTATTCTTTATGTTGGAGATTTGAGTATGTTTTCTTGACTATTTGTTTTTCATAGAGAGCTATATGAATGATTTGATATATGTAAGTACTGACTCTATTTTCTTATATATTCCTACCCCTTCCCCTGGGGAGAGGTAGTGATGATCTCGCTAGCGCTTTGACGCTCGTTGTTTCCCCTCTTTCAGGCAGCGAATTTGGCGTACGGAGAGTCACATGTTGATGGGACTTCTTAGTTGTCCAATTAGCTACTTATTATACTTTGTAGTTATTGCAGAACTCCACATGTAGTTGATTATTTTCAGACTCTAGATTGGTATTTTAGTTTAGAGTTGAGAGGTTTTGTGAGACTTTGTTTATTTGACTCATTGTATTTGAGATCCAGTTTATACTCAGAGATATTTCTATTTTATTTCAATTTGGCTCATTATTGATATTTCTTATGCTTTTTCTGTGTATATCTAGTGTTACCTCTTGCTATTTTTTCCTGTCTGTACCTTCACCTATTTATTGTTTTAACTATAGAGATAGTGATTGTGATGGTAAAACATGTCATAGAATGGTGGTTGGTGCTTGGCAGGTTTGATAATCTGGGTTTCATCTGGGACTACAGCCTTGTGTGAACCCTGGGGCGTCATAGTTGATATTAGAGCTCTAGTTCCAATATTCTTAGGATCATCCATGTGTCATATTGTGGAGTTAGGATAGAGTTTACTAGGGATCATGTATACAATTCGCTAGGAATCCTTAGTGTGAGTGAGGACGTACTATATATGTACGTGAAAAATCTAAATTTTTTTTAATGATCTATTTGCTTTGAATAATAAAGCATGATATGAGATATATGCGATATAATTTACTTATTGGTATATGTTATGTCCTTCATGCTTGAGATCCTATGTACTGCATAATAAGCTTTATTTTTGAATTATAGATGTCAGGAAGAGGTCGTGGACGTCGAGTTACTCGTGCTCAGGGAGTTGAGCAGGATGATAGGAAGCCCGAGCCACAGCATGCTCCGCAGTACTTAGAGTAGGCATTGAAAATTGCCTATAGGTCTCCACGAACGGCTCAGCGCTAAGAAAAGACGATGAATGTCACTATCTAATTCACAGAAACTTGATTGACGTCGATGAATGGCTAAAGTGGATCGACGAACTACGTGGAGTAACGAAGTTTCAGAATAATGAGGATACGAACTTATCGGGAACCTCATGTCGTTCACAAACGGCGAAATACCCTTTGTGTCTCATTTATTCCATAGATGATCTAATCATTGGATCTTATAGAACTCATTATCGGCTTTCCAACGCACTTTGAATCGCTCAAATCCGAGTTCGGATGAAGAAGTTACGATGAAAACAGACAAATGTACAAAACAAAACGTCTCAGCCTGAGTTGAGACACCCCGAGGTGTCTTAGCACAAACGAGACACCCCAAGGTGTCTCAGCCCCAAGGTGTCTCGGCCAAGGCCGAGACACCCTAGGGTGTCTCCAGGCTAAAAAACGGGTCGTTACGCGGTTTTAACCACCCGGAACTCCCCCTGAGCCTATAAATATAGCCTCAGGCCCTCATTTTTCTGGAGTTGGAATTCTCGAGCGTTGGCGAAGTCCTGGCAGATTGAAGATCAAAAGTGCACAAATTTCAGAGAGGAGGAGTAGAGATCTGATCGAGTTCATCGGTATAAGGAAGAGGAGCTCGTCAGATCTGCAGTTCCCCGGGTCCGTTCCTTAAGATTATCCCGTTGCGATAATCTTAAGAAGAGCAATTATCTCGCCGTTGCTGAGATAAGCGCTACGGTTTCTTGATTCCTTCGTGAATCAACGAAGCTAGGCCTGATTTTTTAGCAATCAGATCTGATCGACGGTGGTCCACGGATATCAACATCCCCGTCACAGGCCAAGATCCCACGTAAGCAGAAGACTGATAAACGATCTCTGCGCTGTTTGAAGAGAATTGTAATTTTGTTTTGTTTTCATTGTGTAAAGGTCTTATAAAAAGACTAATTTTTATTTTCGTTGTAAACGTCTGAAGTTTGTAATAAATCCCGTAATGAAACAATCAATTTTCTCCGCAAACAAGCTGGCGACCACAGTGGGAGCCAACAGCCTTGCTGCCGAGGCTGTCGTGCCGTAGCCGACGATCAAGATCCCGGTGTTTGAAGAGGTCGAATACGAATTCGACCAGCAAAAATTCGACGAGTATATTTCCTCCTCCTCTTCTAGATCTCCTTCTTGCAAACGCAGGAAAACCGCTGCCGCAAAGAACGTGATTTCAGATCCAAAAACCAAGGTTGACGATCTGAAACCGAATGCAGTGGAAGATTCCTCTCCGGCTTCCAGAGAAACCAGATCCAACGTTCGTTACAACTCCTCGAAAGTCAGGGAGTTTCCCGTTGAAAGTGCACCACTGCTGACGAAAAGGGCTCGTCAAAGGCGCCGTCAACATCTCGCGCGTCAATTTGCCAATGCTTTGGAGCTTGTTGATGGGATCTGCTATGATGCGGATCTGAAACTCAGAAGGCGCAAAGTGTTCCAGCAACCAGCTTTGAGAACCTCCTCCCAACCACCTACTAACAAATGGGTTCGTGTCAAACAAACTCGTTCACTCTTGAGGAGCGTATCCACAAGCGCCGCACACTGTTAGCGCAGACAAGGATCCTTGTACGGAATGCACAGGAGTTACAGAAAGGAAAGGTGGTCAAAAAGCCACTAAGATCTAAGAAAGTTTGGATGCCAAAGACCAAATCAGTGCCTAAGGCAAAAGCATCCGAGTCTGCTCTCCGACCTTTATCAACTCCAGATCCCGCTCCTATTGCTCCCGTACCTCCAATGAAGCCCTATGACAGCGTGGATCTCCCTAAATCTAGAGTCCTATTGAAGGATCGCATCGGTTCTCTACCCGAGGATCGAGAAAAAGTGCCTGTTCAGGAAAGCTTGAGACCGTTGAAGGAGCTTCGAGCAAACATCCGGACTGGGGGTCGTACGCGACCTCCTAACAAATTAATTTCTACAACGGCCCGCTTGGGGGTGCGTGCAGAAAACCAAGAGCTCGTTAAGGTTTCACCCTCACAAAGGTGTGATTCCAAGCGTGTGACTCCTGTAGACGCCAACAAGGTGATGTTTACTCAGATAAAAACACGACAGACAGAAGAATGTGTTATACTTGAGAATTCATGTAAACAGCCGATAGGTTGCTCTGACTATAACATCGATGAGTTGTACTATCGGGCTAGGGATACGAATAAATCTCGAAAAAGAAGTACCCAGGAAGCGGACTCTCACTGTCCGCGTATTAAAATTATCATGGCAGTATTATCAGCGTGTAGCTGCCCTAAGACCGCTCAGCGGAGGGTCTCGGTATTCGAGAGTATCTCCGTAGAAGTATTGAAACCCAAATCAAGGCGTTCTAGCAAGAGACGATCGGCTAATCGAGATGACGAACTCCCAGCATTCACCATCAATATGGTCAATAAGGGGAAGTCTCTGATTACTTCTAACCCCGATTTCTCCCTAGGAAAGAGAGTTAATTCGGGGATAGCCCAACTAATGTCTCGGCTTCAATTAGAAGCCACCGGGCCTGAACAATCCGTAGTCATCGCGAACGTGACTGATAAGAGGAAATCTACTTGACCTTCTTATTCGGACCCCCTCATGTCACATCGTCTAACTTGGCTACGTGCAGGGACTACTAGACGTAGAGACTATTAGAGGATGACCAGGGGACTATCCTCGGATGATGAAGCATCGGACGCTTGCTCGGCAGTCGCTTCAGAAGCCACCGTATCCAGTCCCAGATAATCTCGTGAGGTGTTAATGATCAACACCGAGGAAGTAGCCAAAATGGTTGAGGATGCTTTAGCTAAGCAGAAAGAAGTATTCAAGATCGAAGTGGAAATGGCTATGCAGGAGATGAGACAAATGCACAACCAACAAATCCGAGCTTTGTCGAATCAGCTAGGTGAGTCCATCCGTCGCAGCACCGCTAACCAAATAGGTAGCGATTCAGATGTGGATGAACACAACGCTAGGGGTGGTCCCACTAAAAATAACGACGCTGGGGGTGGACCCACCAATGATGATAACACTAGGGGTGGCCGCATTATTCCTCTTAAAAATTGTCCAAAACAGGATATAGATGAGGACGAAAAGATGAAGGACCTCGAGAGCAAAATTAACGCTTTAATGTCTGCTCAAGAGGTAAAGAAGACCGACATTCCGTTTCCTTACCCGAAAGAGTGGGATTCGATCTCGTATCCGGCGAAGTTTAACCTGATCAACTTCACGCCGTTCGACGGGAAGGGCTCGCCCACTCAGCATCTAATCTACTTCAAGTCCCACTTGGCACGATTTCTGGCAATGAGCCCTTGATGGTGCGGTCATTCGTTGGCACCCTTCGCGGGCCTGCCTTCGATTGGTACCGCCGTCTCAAGCCTGGAAGCGTCAATAGCTGGGAGGACCTGGAGAGCATATTCCTCGCTCATTTTTTTGATGATGACGTCGAGGTGTCAGTCAGGACACTCTTCGATGAGAAACAGAAAAACAGAGAGTCGGTGGATACCTTCATCAAACGCTTTCGCAATCAGACAATGAACTGCAAAGATCCCGTTACGGAGGAATTTGTCTTGCAGACTTGTCATAACAACTTATCCATTAACGTTTTGGACGTTATGGGAGTAGAGCCGCTTAATACCTGGAAAGATTTGAAGGTGCGCGGCGAGCAGGCCGAACGTTTCCTCAGAAGAAGGAAGGTCGAAAGAAGCCGAGCGATGGCTAACCCTCTGAATCCAAGTCTTGTTTCCCATGAAGAAGGGAAGGCGCCTACAACAGTTGTTGACGTTAATCAGATGTCGCAATAGCAGCCCTGAAGACAACAGAAGACTTTGGATTCGAGGCTTCAAAAAGAGTACTCATTCAAGGACGAAGACGTTCCAGCCATCTTCGAGACCCTTCTTGAAAACAACAAGATCAAGCTGCCACCCATCACAAATCAGGAGGAAGCTGATAATACTATGGATCCGAAGTACTACGCGTACCACAGGAGGATCCTTCATCCCACCAAGACTTGCTTTACTTTAAGGAATAGCATCCAAACCTTGGTTGAAGCCGGCGTCATAACGCTAGGATAAGCCAAATGAGAATGGTAACACTCCGATAAGTATAAGAGTATAAACTGCTCTTTCCTAGACTCCGACAAGTATAAGAGTATAAACTGCTTCTCAATCCTCCGACCGGTATAAGAGGTTAAACTGCTCCCTGATACTCCAATAGGTATATGAGTCTAAACTGTTTCCTACCGTTGACGGGAAGTTCCTGGAGAATTTTTATATGTAATATTCTTAAGGATAACCCGATCATGTAACCGAATGCAATGATAAACCCAGTTTCACGAAGAAGCTGGGGGTGGATGATTCATGTAACGGGAAGTTCCCGGAAAAATACTATATGTAATTTTCTTAGGAATAACCCGATCATTACAAACAAAGTGATAAACACTAAACCCCCACTGTGATTTTCGAACATTCTTTTGCTGAGACGAGATTCGATCGCTTTGTTGGATCAATCTTCCCTCACAAAACTCCTATTGGTGTTTGACGACAGGTCAACATTTCCCCACAAAATCCCCCACTGATCAAATCAATTGACGGTGAGTCCACTAAAATTTCTATCCGTCAATTCATGGTAATTTTCAAAGCTTGACGTGTTAAGTCCTGATCACTTAACATCAAAATCCTCCATCGAGTGGCTAGTACAAACCAGTATTTCTACTGCTACTCCACTCCCTTTGCTTTCAGGTCAAACCTATAAAAGTTAGGGCCAAAACCAGATTCCCCTCTCGATTCCTTCCATGAACGAGAGGTCCACTTTCAAATTGAGCAATCAAACCTATAAAAGTTAGGATTGTCTCCAACTTCACTTAGTCAAACCTACAGATAGTTAGGACTAAGATTGAGTTATCCCTTTCGATAAATGAAAGACTTCCATCTTTTCCTTTTTCAACCAAACCTATAAAAGTTAGGGTCGAAATCGGAATTTTCCCTTAATAAATGAGGAACTCTTTTCTTGGATCAAGCAACCAATCCTATAAAAGTTAGAGTTACTTGAATCTTTTTGATTTTCGGAGTGGAGATCCTACTCCTAGTTTCATCTTTCCGGATTCTGGGGGTGGAGATCCCACTTCGAGTTTTCTTTCCAACTGAAGATAGAATATAAAATTCTTCCTCATTGGTGCCAGGAGATAGAATATAAAATTCTTCCTCTTCCATTTTGGGTTCGTCTTTACGTTAAGAAAAGACACAATTCTCAACTTTAAATCCGTACATTCTATGCACGGGGAACTTTATCTCGACTCCTAAATAGAGATAAGCCTACGTCTAACACACGTTGCCGGTTTAGTCTTTTACCAATTGAAGAAGACACCAGAATTTTAGTCTCGGGAATTTTATCCCGAAGCCTAAGAAGGGATAAGTCAGCGCCTAACACGCGTTGCTGGTTAGTCTTTGACCGTAAGAGAGACAAAAGCCCACATATTCGATATTGTGGCAGGTTGTTATTCATAACGCCAAAATCCGCGCCTTACATGCGTGGGGAATTTTATCCCGAATCCTGAGTAGGGATAAATCAACGCCTAACACGCGTTGTCGGTTAGTTCTTAACCGTAAAAAGAACCAAAGCCCACATATTCGACATTGTGGCAGGTTGTTATTCATAACGTCAAAATCTGCGCCTTACACGCATGGGGAATTTTATCCCGAATCCTAAGATGGGAAAAGTCAACGCCTAATACGCGTTGCCGGTTAGTCCTTAACCGTAAAAAGGACAAAAGCCCACATATTCAATATTATGGCAGGTTGTTATTAATAACGCCAAAATCCGTGCTTCACACGCACGGGGAATTTTATCCTGAAACCTAAGCAGGTATAAGCCAACGCCTAATACGCGTTGTCGGTTTAGTCTTTTACCGATTAAAGAAGACACCAGAATTCCAGTCTGGAGACTTTTATCCTGAAGCCTAAGTAGGGATACGTCAGCGTCTAACACACGTTGCTGGGTAGCCTATCCCGTAACAATGGCGAAGTTTACGTATTCAATATCGTAGCATCAAGTCTATGGGAGTTCATTCCTTTAGCACAACGTCACATGCGGAACAGACTTTAAACAATCCGCATGTAAGCCCGATTCAAACGGTAATCGGTAAGAGCATTTCAAATCCGTTGAGGGCTGAGGATTTGCCAAAAATCCTAAGTCAACGTCGGATACACGTCGCTGTTTAGTCTTTTCACGGGAGAAAGACGAAGTCTACGCATTCAATATCGTAGCACTAAAAGGGTTAACTCTTTTAGCTTAACGTCACATGCAGAACAGACTTAAACAATCCGCATATTAGCCCGACTCAAACAGTAGTCGGTAAAGGCATATCAAACCTGTTGATGGCTGAGAATTTGCCAAAAATTCTATAAATACGAGTCATTGACGCATCATCTTCATTAGTTGGTCTCGTGACTTGAGCATCCAACAACTTCAGGATATGATCCATACGTGCAGATGAATCAGCTTTCATGGTTGGTCCTACAGCTCCGACATTTAGGATCGCCATGCTCCAATACCTTAAGAGCTTAAACTGTGTATGCTCCAGCAAACGTACGAGTATAAACTGTGCTAACATCGGACGATCCGAAACCCTAGGTCAACACCGGTCAACGCGTAACCCTAGGTCAACGCTGGTCAACGCGTAATCCTAGGTCAACGCCAGTCAACGCGTTACGATCAAAAGTCAACGACGGGCGATTCAAAAACCCTAGGGTTAACACCGGTCAACGCGTAACCCTAGGTCAACGCCAGCCAACGCGTTGCGATCAAAAGTCAACGTCGGGCGATTCAAAAACCCTAGGGTCAACGCCGGTCAACGCGTAACCCTAGGTCAACGGTAATCAAAGCTTGCGATCAAAAAGTCAACGTCAGGCAACTCAAAACCCTAAGGTCAACGCCGGTCAACGCGTAACCCTAGGTCAACGCCAGTCAACGCGTTGCGATCAAAAAGTCAATGTACAACGTTCAAAAACCTAAGGTCAACACCGGTCAACGCGTAACCCTAGGTCAACGCCAGTCAACGCGTTACGATCAAAAAGTCAACGGACGACGTTCAAAAACCTAAGGTCAACACCGGTCAACGCGTAACCCTAGGTCAACGCCGGTCAACACGTAACCCTAGGTCAACGCCAGTCAACGCGTTGTGATCAAAAAGTCAACGTATGACGTTCAAAACCTTAAGGTCAACGCCGGTCACCGCGTAATCCTAGGTCAACGCCAGTCAACGCGTTGCGATCAAAAAGTCAATGTATGACGTTCAAAACCCTAAGGTCAACGCCGATCAACGCTAGTCAACACGTTGTGATCAAAAAGTCAACGCGAGTCAATATATCATGACGGAGATAATCAGTTCAAAGTCAACTCGACGACACAAGCTAAACTCAACGCATCAGTTTTAGATTTGAGACTTCGACGACGGCCAGGCGATAAACGCAACGCCGAAAGAACTTCAGCTATTCGTCAAAGCTTCGAATAGATTGAAAATCGAAGGAGTCAAGAATTGAAGCTAACTACAGGTCCTTTACACCGATCGAAGGCTGGACCAATTACATCCAAAATATTCCAGGCTCTTCTATGAAAGAAACGAGTCTGGAACGCTTTGGAGGGGGTATCTGTAGGCATCGAAAATTACCTATAGGTTGTTGATCCTATAGTTTTGATGATGAGTTGACAAACAATTTATTACTAATAAGTTTTCTAGTGTTTTGTGTTTGTGTTCTTTTTCAGGTATTTCAACACGCATTACTAAAGTGTTAAAGATTCAAGTTCATCTGCGTGGATTTACCTAGGTATATGCTTAGTTTACTTACATATGTAGTATGATTATATCTAAGCTCAATATATATACACTTAACACGATTTTTGATGTTTTCTATCATATAGATGATTTTTCTTTAAACGTTGTTAGAATATC
>BQKN01067501.1:1289566-1307657 GCA_022839385.1 Asparagus kiusianus | reverse complement strand
GTTCGAGTCCGAAACCAATCTTGATTCGATCGTTATATCACCGAGTTCGCTCTTGTTTAGATGACTCGATGATTCCCCGAAACGTTGGTTCGATTCCGCGTGCGAGTGGATGTATTCTACTGCTTGGGTGCGATTTGTTGGCTTCGTCGCTTCGTTAACCTGCTCCGTTGCATATGGCTTGGCTTCGGCGTTGGCGGGATAACGGTCGTGTTTGGATACGTCGCCCGATAGTTCGTTTGTTGAATCGGCGTCGTTGAGCTGTATTGTGGGACCTATAGGCAATTTTATACGCCTACAACGACCTTTAGAGTTTCAGGTCGGAGACTTAGTTATGTTGAAAGTATCACCGATGAAGGGCGTTTAGCGTTTCGGTAGATGGGGGAAGCTTGCCCTGAGATGTGTTGGTCCTTTCAGGATCATCGAGCACATTGGAGCTGTTTCTTACATGTTAGACCTGTCAGCATCGATGTCGAGTGTACACGATGTTTTTTATATTTTGATGCTTAAGAAGCATCTGCGAGATGATGAGTAGCAGAGAGTGATTGACTCACCAGAGATTGAGATTCAGGATGACTTGACTACCGTAGAGATTCTGGTATGCATACTTGCTAGAGAGAATAAAAAGCTTAGAAATAAAGTCATTCCCAGTTATTGAGCTTTGTGATGCGACTGCTGAATTTTGAGGATGAAATCCTCTTAGGGGGGGGGGGGCCCCCTTGAATGTAAAACCCCGATAATTTTTGAATCATATATTAATATGAGATTAATTATGACATATGGATATTTAGTATGATAAATATCATTTAATGGTATTTGAGTATAATACCATGTATTTTGAGTATGAACGAGTTCATACATGAGAAAGAAAAAAGTCAAAACATGCACAATGGCCAAACTCATGAAAAACTAGAAATGCCCAGTCCGGTCAACCGCCACGGTCAACTACAGCCGGTCGACCGCGAAACCTGCAGAGAATTTTTCTCCTGTTTTGAGTTAGTTTCGGATTTCTAAACCCATATTCATTTTCCCTGATATATATATATATATATATATATATATATATATTGATTTTTTTCATGTTTTTCTCAGTTTTCCTAAGAACCCTAACAGCCACCAAACCCCCCAAACCCTAGTTTGATTTCTTGGAGAAGATTGGAGGCTTTCGAGCGGGATTTTTTCTTGGTTTTTGGCTTTTAGAGTGGAGATCTCTGTGACGCCCCTAGGTTCACACAAGGTTGCAGTCCAAGGTGAAACCAAGGATGTCCAACCTGCCATGCACCATACCGTGCAATAACATGTTTCACCATCATAATTACTATCTCTCTAGTAGAGTCAATAACATGTATAGGTACAAAAGCAAGTAAAAGATAATACAAGAATCAACCGAAGAAATAATAGAGATCCGATTAATATTTCATCAGCTAACATACTGAAGTACAAGTCAATGTCTGAAATAAATAAACTAGAGTTCTCAACAAGTCTCAAATACAAAATGTCCGAATAAGAGGAAATAAGGCACACAGCCTTTACAACTTCTAGAAATAAAATCATCAAATGTCTAAGCAGAAGTCTACAGTGGAGCTCAAAAGAACAATTTAACTAAAACAAATAGCTGAAGCTAAAGCGCTTCACCATCAACCTGCGACTCTCAGGGCTCCTGGCTCGTTACCTGAAAGGGGGAGGGACAACGAGCGTCAAAGCGCTAGAGAGCAACATCACAACCAACCCCAAGGGAAAGGGCTCGTTGTATACAGAAAATTCTTCATTAGTCGACTCATGAGTCGATTAGGATTGGTCGACTCATTGGTCGACCAGAACAAAACACAAAACTATAAATTTTCCCGTCAGTCGACTCATCAGTCGACTCATAAGTCGACTGATAAGTCAACTCATTAGTCGACTGAGCAGAAAATTCCCAGTTTTTCTACATACGATGATTTATATGAAAAATTTAAATCTAAAGTTCTTCTTCATCATGTCCAACAAAATATTTCCGCTTCTAACACATGTATATCAACAGAAACGAAAGATTTGCATGTAATAACTTACATTGAAACCCTAAACATATTTATCCATGTTTAAAAATGTTTAAAAACAAAGAAAAGTACAAAGAAACACATGTTTAAAACTAACTCCAGATCTGGATCTATATTACAAAAACATTGATGAGTTTTTATTAAACTAAAAATGTAGATCTTGCAATTCATAATATAAAGCATTTATCTTTATGCACAAAAATACGTTTTAGGCTCAAGAATTCGAAATATATCTCAAAGAAAACTATACAAACAACGGGTGAGGGCTGAGTGAGATGTTACTCACCTCTGGTATGCTAGAACAACTCCTGAATTTGAGAGAGGATGATTCCCTTCGCTGTACCTCACCAAAACCCGCTGAAATTCTCCAAAAATCCCCCAAAAATCACCAAAAACGAACTAGGGTTTGAGGGGAGAGAGGGGCTAGGGTTTCTATGGGATTCTGATGGGTTTGGGGTTAGTTTCGGGTAAAAGAAAAAAAATATATAATACGGTTAAAACCCGAAAGAAAACTCACCCAAACCCGTAACTGAAAAATCTAGAAATCTGCCTGTAAGTCGACTCATAGGTCGACTCATGAGTCGAGTAAGCCGACGTTTTCCAGATTCGTGCATGTTTTGCTAATTTGCCAAAATCAATGCACAAAACTCTATAAAAATACACTCATACATATCTGATAACTTGTTATCAAGTATATTTATGACCTCAAGTCATTTACTATAATAGAATTATCTATCACCAATAATTCACATATACTTCTAATAAAAATACGGGGTTCTACAATCTCTTTCAACCTTGCTTCTAAAATGTTTTTTGATAATCTCAGGTGAGTATCATCTCTGCTAATCCCCCTCCCAGTTTTCAAAATGTTTTTAAAGAGATTTAAACATGTTTTGTAGAGCCTAAATGACTAGATTATGAATAAAAGACAACTCGTTTGTATTATATGTATAAAGATTAGGTCTTTTCATGCTAAAAAGGTTGAGAATGAATTGTACATATGTACTTAAGATCTAAAGTTGATTTTAAAACTTGGTTAATCTAAAGAAAGAAGTTTGATTCATCGTTTTGAGCTTTTATATGTATGTTTTAGGGTTTTGAATATAAATATAATGCATAAAATCATGATTATATATGTTGATTTTGTTTTCAGATATTTCTATATGCTATAACATTTTTGTATGCAAGATTCATGAAGTTTTTACCATGTTCAAATCACAAAAACACGATGTGAAAACGACACACACAAAAATCTGGAAAAAACTAGATTTCGGGCTCACGGTCGACCGCGTGCAAGGCAAAGACGTGGGTAGTCTCTGAAGCCCCTCGCGATCGACCACCACGATCGACCGCCAGTCTGATGTTGGCCTGTGTATGATTTTGGTTTGATTTCGGTTTGTCGAGTGTTTTTCTCGACCTTGTGATGAATAACTATAATGTTAAAACTTGTTAAACACCTGGGATGATGGAGAACTTCAGATGTGGACTCGCACACCGAGATATGTGCACTTAGGCTTGGTTTGTGTTAAATTAGCACACTTTTGTCACAAGTAAAAATTTATAAATACACATGACTAGTATTTGATCTTTCATGTATCCGGAAATAGGAAGATAAAACCTATTACCGCAGAATGATTGAGTAAGAGTATTACAATAGTATCGTTATTACATGTATCCGGAATAGGGAGATAATAAATCCTATTACCGCAGAGCAATTGAGTAAGAGCATTACAAGAGTATCGCTATACCACAAGATGATGCACACATAGATATTTGATCGGTTATAAGTTTTACTTCCATGATAGATTACCCGTGAGTAGGATATTTCTTTTGAGATTTTGGCACACCCGTTATGGACGGTCTTTTGGTTGACATCCTCTTATATTAGAGCAGGCTACTCGGATGTAATTCGAGATGATGTATTTATTCTTTATGTTGGAGATTTGAGTATGTTTCCTTGACTATTTGTTTTTCATAGAGAGCTATATGAATGATTTGATATATGTAAGTACTGACTCTATTTTTTTATATATTCCTACCCCTTCCCCTGGGAAGAGGTAGTGATGACCTCGCTAGCGCTTTGACGCTCGTTGTTTCCCCTCTTTCAGGCAGTGAATCTGGCGCACGGAGAGTCACAGGTTGATGGGACTTCTTACTTGTCCAATTAGCTACTTATTATACTTTATAGTTATTGCAGAACTCCACATGTAGTTGATTATTTTTAGACTCTAGATTGGTATTTTAGTTTCGAGTTGAGAGGTTTTGCGAGACTTTGTTTATTTGACTCATTGTTTTTGAGATCCAGTTTATACTCAGAGATATTTCTATTTTATTTTAGTTGGGCTTATTATTGATATTTCTTATGCTTCTTCTGTGTATATCCAATGTTGCCTCTTGCTATTTTGCCTATCTGTACCTTCACCTATTATTGTTTCCACTAGAGAGATAGTGATTGTGATGGTAAAATATGTTGTAGCATGGTGGTTAGTGCTTGGCAGATTTAACAATCCGGATTTTATCTGGGACTGCAGCCTTGTGTGAATCCTGGGGCGTCACAGCAGATAAAAAAGATTTTGGATCCTCATTTGTTGCTACCCTCGCTTGAGCGGAAGCGGTCTGATAAACCCTTACCACTGTCATTCGCCCTATGCTTTAAGGGTGCGAGATTACTGCACTTAGAGGATGAAGAGCAAGATTTCGATGATCCACTATGCGAACTGGAGGGGTTAACTAGATTTGATGGGGCCATGACCTAAGATTGAAGCGATAAGCAAGTATCTCTCTGAGCTCCTGCACAGATGGATGACCTACATCAAGTTTGAAGATGACGAAAGAAGAGAGATGACGGATGGTGCTGGCGGTGTTGGCAGGAAAGATAAGCATCATTGGAGGGGCACGGGCAGTAATACCATGATGAAAATCATGAGAGCTATGTCCTGACCCATGACAGTGTACACATGTGCTATCCTTAGCCATCTATGATGGTTTATGACGGAAATAGAAGACGCTGAGTTTAGGAATTTGATTGGAGATGAGGGGCTTAGAGAGTCGCCTTCACTGGTGGAAGAAGTTGAGGGGTGGTGGAGGAATGGTGGTGATGTGAATATCGAGGGAAATATTATTGAAGTATATTAACCACCTGTCCTGAGTTAGGAACATGCGAATATATGATGTGAACTGCTGGGGTGATAGAATATGTCTTGGAAAGCAGCGAATAGATGGTGTGACTATTGGGGGTGAAGGGAAATTTCTTTCTTTGAGAACACGTGAAATAGAGATAACAAGAAATGAGATAGAACTAGAAGAAACGAACGTAGTACACTAGAACTAATGCTCAACTAGAGCTAACAAGAAACGAGCTAGAACTAACACAACAGGCCATTGGAGCTAACACTTACTCTTTTAGAACCAACACAAAGTTAGAGTTAACAATACCTCTGATAATATGCATTTTCTATTAAATATACAGACATTATTGTATTTGTATAAACATATCATTCATCACTATACATTGATTCGTCTTTATGTCTTTGTTCATAACCAACTAGTAATAATTATCCAGCAAGTCTTGCTCGCATAGCTTTAGGGATTCGTCCAGAGGATTAACACGCAATGTCCAGCGGCCTTTAATTATTGCTTGCATATAGAGCTAGATGAACACACCACAGTCATAGCTACAACATAGAACGCCAAATTAGTCATTTTCTCTATATCTAATACTAACACAATTTAACACAATCTAGATATTGGAACTAACCACCTTCTTTATTGCTTGCATTTGATGGGTTGATATTTAAATAATCCGCATACATTTGGCTTAACAAAATCAACTTACTGGGCATCAAAATAGTTTATGATTTTAATAACAGGTTCCATCCAAGCTTCGTGGCTAGCAGAATTGTAGTGTTTGACGACCTTTTCTTTCAAATTAAGTTCAACAAGATGCCAATGATCATCCCTGACCAAGGGGATCAATAGATGCCCTATGCGGACTGCGGTATATTTTCAATATATGTTAAAAATAGCTCGTAATTGTCTAGGTTGATGCCATAGAGTGAGTGCTGCAAACTAAGTATGTATAGGTTGAAATTAAAAGGAAGATGGATTGAAATTAAAAGGGAGAATTAGAATTAACATGGTATAAATTAGGACTCACGTGGCATAAATTAGAACTCACATGGCATAAATTAGAACTAACATGAGATGCGATAGAACTAACATGGTATAAATTATAACAAACATGATTCAAATTAGAACTCGTGGCATAAATTAGAACTCACATGGCATAAATTAGAACTAACATGAGTTGCGATAGAACTAACATGGTACAAATTAGAACTAACGAGGCATAAATTAGAACTCAAATAGCATATATTAGAACTAACATGAGATATGATAGAACTAACATGGTATAAATTAGAACTAACATGGTATAAATTAGAACTCACGTGATTAGAACTCATATGACATAAATTAGAACTAACACGAGCTGCGATAGAACTAACATAACATAAATTAGGACTAATATGATACAAATTATAACTCACGAGGCATAAATTAGAACTCACATTGCATAAACTAACTGAGCTGCGATAGAACTAACATGGCATAATTTAGGACTAACATGATATAAATTCGAATGCGATCTTTATTAGAACTAACGTGACCCAAGGCAGGACTAACATGACACCAACTAAGACTAACATGACCCAAATAAGGACTAGCATGAATACAACTAGAACTAACATGAGTGTAGTTAGAACTAACATGGTGTAAATTAGAGCTAACATGACATAAATTATAACTAATATGATATAAATTAGAACTAACATGACATAAATTATAACTAGAACTAACATGACATAAATTAGAACTAACGTGACTTATGATAGGACTAACGTGACGCCAACTAGAACTAACATGATTCATGGTAGAACTAGCATGGAACCAACAAGAACTAACATGCATTTCAGTCAAAACGAACACGTTAATTTAGAACTAGCATGTGCTTCCAAGAAAGAACACTGAGACGACTCTAAATTTTTTGTCATATGCCTCTTGTTGAAGCGTGTCCAACACTACTTCTTCCATCTGTAACATCAATAAAATATTAAAATTCAATATAAATGAGACATTTTCAATTATTAAGCATATGTAATCTAACCTTGTCGTCAAGCCGGCCACCACGAAACAAATATAACAACTCTTCTCTGTTCATACTGCTATTGGATGTTTTTATGACATCATATCTCTTATAAATTGGAACTAACATGAATTAGGACTAATATGTGACGAATTATTGATTGCATAAATAGTCAATTGAAACTTACTTGTGAATCTTTTGGGTGCAAAATTTGGTTAGACAATTATTTTGAGCTTTGTCGAGTCTGGCTACTACTGATGATGGTATCCTAAAATTATGTACAAAAAAACCTCTGCTATCTATTATGCGTATGTTAAACAATGCAGGGTTTGCAATCTCTTTATTTAACTCACCTAATAGAGCTTCCTCCTTCTCCGTCATTGGCTTCAAACTGAACGCATCCCAAGTAGGAATTTGATTGCCGGGGTAAAAATGAGAAACTTTGCCAACTGTATGTACATATTCAGAACTTGAAAGTATATCTATAGTAACTATTTGCTTTTTCTTTCTCTTTCCTTTTGTGTATGGGGTCCTCTTCCATTTAGACCTCTTGCTTACCCTTCTTGGCGGTGACCTATCATTCGTTTGCACATTACTTGTTAGAACTTCTATAATTTTGTCCACCTGTTGTGCAATATTTACAAAATCCACTTTCTCTTGTGCTTCTAACTCCTCTACAACTTTACTATCAACATGATTGTTATCTGCATCTTTGTTATCTACAATCTCCTTTTCATTATCAATATGATCCTCTTCCCTATCTACATGTTCCTCCTCCATATCTACATTCACCTCAACCTTACTATCTACATTCTTCCCTTCTCTACCAACATGCTCCTCTACCTTATCTGCATTCTCTTTCTCCTTATCTACATTCTCCTCAACCTTACTATCTATAATCTTTCCTTCTCTATCTATATTCTCATCTTCCTTATCTACAATCTCCTCTTCATTATCAATATGCTCCTCTTCCCTATCTACAAGTTCCTCCTCCATATCTACATTCTCCTCAACCTTATTATCTACAATCTCCTCTTCTCTAACTACATCATCAACATGATCCTCAACATCCTCTTCAACAATCTTATGTACAACTTCTTGCATGGTGGGGTCTTCCTTATGTACACAGCTTGATTTGGATTTCTGTTCCTCCTCAGTTATCCGTAGCTTCAATTTTTTTATACAATTTTCTGTTTGATATTTTCCTTCAGTACCATCGGATCAATAACCTCATCGTGTCTTCCAAATTCTTCAATTATTTCTATTTAGCATATTGATCTTAATCATAAATTTTTTTACAATATGTACTCTTGCTCAGCTTTGAGGAAAATAGTATTCGTTTGAGAAATTTAGCAGAATTTCTCCAAAAAGTAAGTTGCTGCTCAATGGGTAGATCATTCACCTCCTCTTCATCTTCAAAAGCAATGTCAATATGCTTTGTCATGATCTGAGATTATGAAGAGATTATAATTTAAAGTAGGATTAGACATAACATGGATATTATTTACAGTTAGCGTGAAATAAGTTAGACTCAACATAACAGGATACTTACATAGCCTATTGAGAAGTTCTTATTCATTTCCTCTTCATTCACCTTCCTCTTTGCCTTGAGCTTATGATGCACTCCTTCACCCCTCTATACTACGGGAAGTGCATGTATATTTGAAGGAGCAGGCCTAACTTCCATAATAAGCTTATGAATAAAAGTTATTGAAGCTGACTTAGCCTTATTTGTAATTGTCCTCACCCTCATAGATGAGACTTTCATCTCCTTTGATGCCCAATTTGTCATTAGAGGTCTGGAGCTATCAATGTAGGCATATTTTTTTATGCCCGTCATCTCGTAGTACCAAAGCTGTAGCAAATACATTAAGTATTCAAATTAGAACTAACAATGCATAAATTAGAACTAGACTAGTCCAAATTAAGTAAAACATGAGTGTATCTAGAACTAACATGGTATAAATTAAGACTAACACGTCATAAATTAGAACTAACATGATCTATGTTAGAACCAACATGAGCTCAGGTAGAACTAACATGATTTATGTTAGAACTAACACGGGTATAGCTAGAACTAACATGGCATAAAATAGAACTAACATGACATAAATTATAACTCACATGGTAGTTCTAAATTAGAACTTACATGAGATAAATTAGAACTCAAATGACATAAATTAGAACTAACATGATCTGCGATAGAACTAACATGAATTCAATTAGAACTAGCAAATAGGTTCTCCATTAGAACTAAAATGACGCCAACAAACATGACTCCTAATAGAACTAACATGAGATAGAACTAACGTGAGATGTAGTAGAACTAACATGAGATGCAAACATGCTATAGAACTAACACGACCTTTATTATAACTAGCGTGACCCAATTCTGAACTAACATGATGCCAACTAAGACTAACATGACCCAAATAAGGACTAACTTGAATACAGTCAGAACTAACATGATTGTAGCTAGAACTAACATGGTGTAAACTAGAACTAACATGGTGTAAATTAGAACTAACATTGTATAAGTTAGAACTAACATGACATAAATTAGAACTAGAATGAACCAAATTAAGTAAAACATGGAACTTACACACAGTAGTATCATGCAACCTGGGACATATGTGACCCCTGGCTTCTTCTTGCCCTCCAAAGCAACTCCAATGTCCCTAGTAATTTTTGAATAAAAGAATTGGGCCCATACAACTCCTTTCACCCTCTCAATGCTATCCAGGTACCTGAGTACAGGTCTAGGGATACATTCTCTGCTTCTGGGGCACCATATCATAGAGCATTGGTACAGAATTTACAGCAGAACAAAGTCTTGGATATCCTGATTTTCTGTAGATTCCACAAGCCTTTCCAGTTGCCCTTCAAGGTATCTTTGATGAGCGATTGTTGTTTTTTAACATCTTCCCCTCTTTAGTTTTGAAAAGATTAGCGAAGTATTCCACCTAGATTCTATTTCTTGATTCCCGATAGATACTTATGACTTCCCCATAAATTAGGAAATAAGTATGGTTATGGACCCATTGTAAATCAAATTTAACAATTTTCACTCCCCCAGTTTTTAAATCAGGGATAGAAAATATGTTATTATCACTATCATAATAGCTCAGTAACAGTTCAAGTATGGGGCGATCAGGCGTAGGAGCCCCAAATAATATATAGTGTTCAAATATAGCTTCGTGGTATGCATCCCTATGCTACTCACAAATCTTCGGGGAAATACGCTTCATGAATTCCCAATAAGCCATGATATTGGCGGTTAGCCTTATTGATTCCCCGCATCAGTATCAACAACTTTTTTCCTATAAAAAGAAATTGAATTTGCAAGTTTAATTAGACCTAACGTGGCAAAAATTAGACCTAACACTAACGGACATCTAGAACTAACATGAACTCAAACTAGAACTAAAATGGACTGTGGTAAAACCTAGCATTATTTAAGATAAAGTAAAATTAGGGAAAATTTGGCTGAGTCCCCAAATACTGGATATCTTAACACTTACTATTTTTTTGGGGAGGGTTCGTTGGTACTGCCAGCCCTTGCCATTCTTCTTTTCCTATCTCACCATTCTACTACTTGCCTTTGCATTTCCATAAGGGTTTGAGTGGTTTTCTCCATCCTGCTAACCCCAGATGAACCGTCTTTGTCCTTCAGCTCGCGATGATAAACGACTTCGTAGTCGTTAACGGATTTTGCTTCCCTGGATGACATTTTTCCGGCGAAAACCCTAGCTTTGTTGAAATGCGACGAGAAATTTGAAAGTTTGAGAGTTTTGGTAGCTCCTTAGTAGTGGAAGAGAGGGGGAAGATGAAAAGGGTACTTGGGTAGGGAGGGAGCGCAATAACCTAGTTCAATCCCATCAAAGGGGCAAGTGTTGGCCTTCTTGTTTTGATGATGTTTAACAAATAATTTACGATTAATATTATTTGTCTTGTGTTTATAGTTTTCTATTTATTATGGACAAACAATATATTGGAGGTTAGATGGAATTACGCCATAATGATCATATCAAATAGAGGTTGGCGGAATAGTGGTTGAAGCCTTGTATTTTAAGTTAAAGATCCAAGTTCAACCTTTATCTATAAGATTACCAAGTTGAGTTCATTGAAGATCTTCATCTAGCTTGGGTAATTTAGTTTAGGTTTTATATTATGTGTGTTAAGTACTCTAAGCTCAATATAATATACACACATATTTTATTGGTTTCTTTGTATATATATATATATATATATATATATATATATATATATATATATATTAAGTTTTGGTTATAGTTATATATATACATACATGTTTTGGGTTTTCATGTTTATACATATGAAATTACATATTTCATATTTATTATTGGTTTTTGGTTTTCATGTTTATATAAATATGAATTTATGAAAATATTGAGTAATTTTTTATAGACTTCATAACAATAGTTTACATCTTTCTTTAAGTCTATAAAATTATTTTATAAAGTTTCAAAACTTGGTTTATGTCAAAACATCAAAATTCAAGTATCTCATTTTTTTATGTTTTGGATATTTTTGTAAAATGACAAGTTTTCACAAATGAGAAGTGAAATTCCAAAAATTCCTTTTGTAACATGTTCATTAATATGTTTATAGATATTTCCTAAAGTTTTATTTTTTTAGAATTATTTGATATTTTTAAACCCTATTTTAAGTTGACATGTATTGTTTATAATAGGCTGTGTGCATGTCTTGAGTCGACTCATGAACAGTATTGAGTCGACTTATAAACTGTTGTGTAGTTTACATTTTGTTTTTGATGAGTCGACTCAGAACATCATGAGTCGACCCGGACAGGTTGAGTTGACTCATGCCTGTCATAAGTCGACTCATAAACTGTGCTGGAAAGTGTGTTTTGTTTCTAATGGTCGACCTATGACTTCATGAGTCGACCCATGCATGATGAGTCGACCCATGAATTTTATGAGTCGACGCATAAGCTGTTTTTAGCCTATAACGGCTAGGTTATGAGTCGACCCATAAAGTGTCCGTTGCACAGTAACGGCTATTTCCAGATTCTATTTTTGTGTGGATTTTTGGTCATTTCCTTAGGGTTTTGGCTGATATCTTGGGTTGTTATAAATGTCCCATTGCATTTACCTCTCCCACCTAATAAGAGAATGTTTTAAGAAAGTTTAACAATGGTTTAAGTTTTGTTTAGTTTTGTTTCAAGTTTGGTTTGAAGATACTTTCACAAGAGGAAGTGGAGATCAATTCATGGGTAATTGAGCTTCAATTCATCTCTCTCTCTCTCTCTCTCTCTCTCTCTTGTCATCTAGAGAAGTTTTCCTAAACTCAATTGTAGCTTTCATTTATAATTGTTTAATTATTATTATTTTTACAAGCTAGTTTTTTATAATTGAGTTTAGTTTTGATTTACTCATTGCTTACACACACAACCATTGAGCTTCTAGTACTTTTATACATAGTATAATTTGGGTTGTGGGGAGTGTATCATTGAGTGTGAGCTTATATTATGTTCTCATCCATATTAGAGAATAATCATTTGTTGTATTGTGTTTATTGTGAGATGCACTTTGTATTACACTAGTACACCGAGAGGAGTGTGTGGTGAGAGACGAGGTTGCTTCCAAGAGGAGTGGGATCGGTAGTAAAACCTAAAGAGAGGTGGTAATTCTGAGCACTTAAGGAAGGACACGGACTAGAGTCCAACACTTAGAGGGTGTGGAGTGTAGTTACATTGTGAGATTATGAACGTTGATAGGTGAGCGTTGAAAACTGATATTGTGGGGTGTAAACATTATTCGGGTGAGCGTAGAAAACCCGGTTATGATAGTGGAGATCTCCTCAAGGTGAGGAGTAGAGACATAGTGTTGGACCCTAGGGGGGTGATTAGGATTTTAAGGTTATAATTGTATAGTAAAAATAAGACAAGCAATACACCACAATAATGAACAACAAATATAAAAGAGATAGAGTGAGAAATCGTTATCCAAGTGACGTGCAATGTGTTAACGAGGTTTGGCCCGCTGACCTACGTCCCTGCTCCCCACTCTCGAGGAGAATCCACTACACAACCCGGTTTGGAAGCCGGAACTTCTTCTACACAATAATCTCCACAAGATCTCATAACTACACAATTGATCACCACAAGATCACACTCCCACACAGTTGATCTTCACAAGATCAAGCTCTCAACAGTAGTAATGGTGTAAGAACTCTCTCTTTAAAATGTCCCTATAGCAAAGAGAAACATTACACTGAAGCTGGGATGTGAACACAGGAAAACACAAAAAAACAGGTTTGAAAATTTTAGCTCTCAGTAAAAGAAAATCTCTAGTTTTTCAATCACTTGGGACACTTGAGGAAGAAGGAGTATAGGGGGTTTAAAAAGGAGAAAATATAGCTGTTTAAACCCATACCTTAATCCCTCAAATCCAGGAAAAATCGGCGCAGAAATCTGTACCAAAAGACCGTTTGAAAATAAGCGGCGGTCGACCGTATAATGTTCGCGGTCGACCGTGAGCCATCTTAGAAACAAAGAAATTTTCCAGAGACTTCTGCGGTTGACCGTGACGGTCGACCGTGGGAATTCTCGAGCTCACGGTTGACCGTGACGATCGACCGTGAAAGTTTCTGCTGCCCACCGACGATAAGAACTCAGGCGCGGTCGACCGTGGCCGTCGACCACAAACTAATACACAGGAAAACTAATTTTGACTCTCTTAAAAATTCTGTAAAATATTTAATTGACTTCCAAAAATTGTAAAACTTTGTAAAATATTTTTATCACTAAAAACAAATTGTTTGAAAAATAAATTTTGCGAATAAGTCCTCATACTTGTGAAAAATAATATTATGTGAAAACGCTCAAAACTATAAGTATAAAAACGTGTGTGTGATATCCCAATAGCTTCAAATAAAATCTAAACTACTTGACTACATTCTAGCATTAGAGAGAAAATAAAAAACTAGCTAATATCCTCACATAGAATACAATTCTTTGAGTCTTGATATAGCTTGAGTTTGATGAAGCTTCTTATTGCATTTGGTGTTCTTGAATGAACATTGCTTCATCACTATGCCTCCTCCTCCTTTGGATATCATCGTTGTAGCGCATATTCCATCCAATCCTCCATGTATGGCACTAACATGCTTGATATATATATTAACTATATTATCACTCAACAAGCAATTAGTACCGATAATGGTGGTTGTAAAACACTATCAAAACATAAGGGCTAACAATCTCCCCCTTTTTGATGATGACAACCAACCATTATATAGGAGCAAAATAAATATAGCTTACAGATAGTAACTCTCCCTATCTATGAGCTCCCCCTATCTATGTGCACAAATGAGGAGATTTCTCTCCCCCTTTGTCACCATCAAAATGGGGTAAAAAAATACACAAAAATGCATGTGAAATGCAACTAATCAAGCAAGCAAATAGAACTTTCACATAGTGCATAAGCCCTAACCTTTTCTTATGTGAAAAAAATCATCTTCACCAAGAGGCTTGGTAAAGATATCCGCTAATTGAGATTTTGTGTCAACAAACACAATGGATACATCTTGTCTCTCTACATGATCGCGTAAGAAATGATTGTGCACATCAATATGTTTGGTTCTAGAATGTAAAACTGAATTTTTTGAAATATTGATAGCATCAGTGTTATCACAAAAGATTTTTATATTTTGAAAATTCAAATCATAGTCAACTAAGCTTTGTTTCATCCATAAAACTTAGGCATAACATAAGCCGGTGGTAATGTATTCCGCTTCCGTAGTGGACAATGCAACATAATTTTATTTCTTGGAAGCCCAAGAAACAAGAGAATTTCCCAAGAATTGGCATGTTTCACTCGTACTCTTACGATCTACCTTACATCCGGCAAAGTTGGTATCACAAAAACCATATAAATCAAAAGAGGTGCTCTTTGGATAAAATAAACCAAGATCAATAGTTCCATGAACATATTTAATAATTCTCATAACGACAATCAAATGAGATGCTTTAGGAGAAGCTTAAAAATGTGCACATACACACACACTAAACATGATATCGGGTCTACTAGCGGTGAGATAAAGAAGACTACCTATCATACCTCGGTATAGTTTTTGGTCAACATCCTCACTATTATCATCCGCATCAAGCTTGACACTTGTACTCATGGGAGTTGGTGCATGCTTAGAATTCTCCAAATTGAATTTCTTCACCAATTCTCTGGCATACTTGCTTTGAGAAATGAATATCCCATCCTTAGTTTGCTTGACTTGGAGTCCAAGAAAGAATGTGAGCTCTTCCATCATGCTCATCTCAAAGTGATCTTGCATAACTTTAGAAAAATCCTCGCAAAGAGATTCATTAGTAGCACCGAAAATGATATCATCAACATATATTTGCACTAAAATAAAATCATTTTTCCTTTTTCTCACAAAAAGAGTATTATCAATTTTTCCTTTAGAGAAATCATTTCTAAGAAGAAAACTAGAGAGGCGAGCATACCAAGCTCTAGGAGCTTGTTTCAACCCATATAAAGCTTTTTGAACCCGGTAAATATGATTAGGAAAAACATGATCTATAAAATCGGGGGGTTGCTCAACATATAATTTCTCTTCTATAAAATCATTTAAAAAGGTACTTTTAACATCCATTTGAAACAATTTGAAATCTTTAAAGCTAGCAAAAACCAAAAACATCCTAATAGATTCTAACCTTACAACTTGTGCAAAGGTTTCATCATAGTCTATGCCCTCCTCTTGATTGTATCCTTGGGCAACCAAACGAGCTTTATTTTTAGTAATAATATCATGTTCATCAAGTTTGTTTCTAAAAACCCATTTTGTTCCAATTACGCTAGCATTGTTAGGTCTAGGAACTAATTTTCAAACATCATTTCTTCAAAAATTGTTTAGTTCATCATGCATAGCTAAAACCCAAAATTCATCATTTAAAGCATCATTAATTTTCTTAAGTTCTAATTGAGATAGAAAAGCAATATTACCACACTCACTCAAAGCCTTTGAGCGAGTAATAACCCCTTGTGAATGACTCCCAATAATTTGCTCATTTGGATGATTTGATGCGAATTTCCATACTTTAGGGAGTTCTTCTTGTACATGAGTGTTGGTGCTTTCCACATCTTTTTGTGCTTCTATTGAGGGTGTATTATTAAGTTACAAAAATTCCAATCCTCCGTCAATATCATCATCATCTTTCCTAGGCAAAATAACTCGTGAACCAGTATTAGTCTCATCAAAAGTAACATTTATAGATTCTTCTGTTAGACCCTAGAGGGGGGGTGATTAGGGTCTTATGCTAATCTAATCCAATTAAATACCAATTAAAACTAATTAACAAATATATACTTGCAAGATAGATATACAAAGAGTTATGTGCAAGAATATGCAATATACATAAGGTGATATATCCTAGCAATGAGATATGCTATATGATATATGCAAGGATATAAAACTAACACAAGGGGTAAACAATATAAACAAGATAGTGGATGATATAGAAATGAGCAATGCACAATGGCGATATAAGATATGAACTTAAATATGAAAGAACGCCAAAGCACACTCAAACAAGCAATATGATCACGGAGTTCGGACCTTCCGTCCTACGTCTCCGCTCCCCACTCCCGGGGAGAAATCCATTATCACAACCGGGTTTTCTACGCTCACCCGAATAACGTTTACACCTCACATTGTCGGTTTTCAACGCTCACCGATCAACGTTACTCCTCACACTCGGTTTTCTAGTTCACCGAAAACTTCACAACACACTCGGTTTTCTAGCTCACCGAAAACCTTACAACACTCACAATGTAACAAATATAAATTTATTCTCTACAATAGATGAGAACTCAATTAAGCATAACTCAATGTTACAATCTCTCACAACCCTAATATACTATGTATGCAAATACAATAAGCTCAAGTGGGTGTGTGTAACAATGAGATTCAAATAAAAACTTAACTCAATAAGAACTAGCAATAAGATTGATATGAAATACAATAGTAGAAATGCTAGGAAATAGAGTTAAGGAAACTTCTCTATAAATACAAAGAGAGGATGATGAAGTGTTGAAGATGAACTCTTCAATAGCTGATGAAAAAAAACTCCTCTTTGTAACAGCAAACCCAAAACAAACTTAAACCAAACTAAACGAGTTTAAACTCTTGTTTAAAACCTTGTTTAAAAACTTCTTGATTGACCTGAAAAGACATCAGCAATGGGGTATATATACCCATTCAAAGCTCAGCCAAAACCCCCAAGCCAAATGACAAAACAGCCCCAAGCAACGGTAAGAAAACTAGCCGTTGGAAGCTGAAAAAGCTCTCGTCGGTCGACCGGAAAATTCATCGGTCGACCGGAAGTTTCATCGGTCGACCCGACCGGTCGACCGACAGACTCTCTGTCGCCCAGTGAGCATATGAACTCAGGTTCGGTCGACCGAAAACTGACATATTCAAAAACTGGTTTTTAAAGCTGAACTTTGGAAAACTGTTAAAAATAACAAATGAATTCCAAAAATAACAAAACTTTGGGAAATGTATATAAACATGTAAATGAACATGTTACAAAAAGAATTTTCCAAATTGCATTTCCCATTTGTGAAAAATCGTCATTTTGCAAAATAGTTCAAAACACGAAAATGTAAACATGTGAAATTTTGATGTTTTGACATAAACCAACTTTTGAAACTTTGTGAAATGTTTCTATAGACTTAGTAAAACGTGTATAAACTGATATTGAAGTCTATAAACTAATTAGACAATATTTTCACAAAATTGCATATTCTATGCAATGTTTTCAAAAACACAATAGTAAATATGAAATATTTCATATTATAAACATGAAAAACCAAAAAAACCATGCATGTATATATATAACTATGTATAT
>BQKN01067501.1:1267444-1282139 GCA_022839385.1 Asparagus kiusianus | reverse complement strand
TAGTTATATATATATAATAAGTTTTGGTTTCTATGTATATATAGTTATATATATACATACATGTTTTGGGTTTTTATGTTTATAAATATGAAATTATATATTTTATATTTAATATTGGTTTTTGGTTTTCATGTTTATATAAATATAAATTTATGAAAATATTGAGTAATTTGTTTATAGACTTTATAACAATAGTTTACATCTTTCTTTAACTCTATAAAATCATTTTATAAAGTTTTAAAACTTGGTTTATGTCAAAACATCAAAATTCATGTATCTCAGTTATTCATGTTTTGGATATTTTTGTAAAATGACAAGTTTTTACAAATAAGAAGTGAAATTCCAAAAATTCCTTTTGTAACATGTTCATTAATATGTTTATAGACATTTCCCAAAGTTTTATATTTTTTAGAATTTAATTGATATTTTTAAACCCTATTTTAAGTTGACATGTACTGTTTAAAACAGGCTATGTGCATGTTTTGAGTCGACTCATGAACATTATTGAGTTGACTTATAAGCTGTTGTGTAGTTTATATTTTTTTTGATGAGTCGACTCATAACATCATGAGTCGACCCAGACAGGTTGAGTCGACTCATGCCTGTCATAAGTCGACTCATAAGCTGTGTTGGAAAGTGTATTTTGTTTCTAATGAGTCGACCCATGACTTCATGAGTCGACCCATGCATGATGAGTCGACCCATGAATTTTATGAGTCAACCCATAAGCTGTTTTTAGCCTATAATGGCTAGGTTATGAGTCGACCCATGATTTTTATGAGTCGACCCATAAAGTGTCCGTTGCACAGTAATGGCTATTTCCAGATTCTGTTTTTGTGTGGGTTTTTGGTCATTTCCTTGGGGTTTTGGCTGATGTCTTGGGTTGTTATAAATACCCTATTGTATTTACCTCTCCCACCTAATAAGAGAATATTTTAAGAAAGTTTAACAAGGGTTTAAGTTTCGTTTAGTTTTGTTTCAAGTTTGGTTTGTGAATATACTTTCACAAGAGGAAGTGGAGATCAATTCATTGGTAATTGAGCTTCAATTCATCTCTTTCTCTCTTGTCATCTAGAGAAGTTTTCCTAAAGTCAATTCTAGATTTCATTTATAATTGTTTATTGATTATCATTTCTACAAACTACTTTTTCATAATTGACTTTAGTTTTGATTTACTCATTGCTTACACACACAACCATTGAGCTTCTAGTGTTTTTATACATAGTATAATTTGGGTTGTGGGGAGTGTATCATTGAGTGTGAGCTTACACTGTGTTCTCATCCATATTAGAGAATAATTATTTTTTGTATTGTGCTTATTGTGAGATTCACTTTGTATTACACAAGTACACCGAGAGGAGTGTGTGGTGAGAGATGGGATCGTTTCCAAGAGGAGTGGGGTCAGTAGTAAAGCCTAGAGAGAGATGGTAATTCCGAGCACTTGAGGAAGGACACGGGTGTAGGCATCTAAAAATGCCTATAGGTTCCCGTACGCGGCTCGAGACAGAGAGAAGATGATGAACATTACTATCCGAGTCACAGAAGCTTAATTAATGTCGATGAGAGCATGAAGCAAGTCGACAAACCGTGTGAGGCAACGGAACTTCAGAATAACGAAAACATGAACTAGTCGGGAGCTACGTGTCGCTTACGAAAGACGAAGCATCACTCATGTCCCATCTACTCCATATGTGATTCAACTATGGGAGCTTGTAGATCTCCTCGTCATCTTTCCTACACACTTTAAATTGCGTGATTCCAAGTTCGGACGACGAAAATATGACAAAAATGAACGAGACACACGAAACAAAGCCCAGAGCCAAAACTAAGACACCGCAAGTGTCTTGGCCAAGGCCAAGACACCAGAGGTGTCTCGGCTTGGCCGAAACCCCCAAGTGTCTCGGCTATGGCCGAGACATTACGGGTGTCCTAAACCCCAAAAAGCTGTTTTGCTATTTTTCGATCGTTAACCGTCTGAATTTATTCCAATTGATCCAATGTTATCCAAGAACATGATAAAGTTATTATAACTGACGATAAAAGTGAATCGGCCATTCTTATCTAAAAACAGAGCTCCTGAAGCATATAAATACAACCCTAGGGCCTTTATTTGCAAGGATCTGGAATTCTCGAGCGTCAGCGAAGCTCTGCTGAATTGAAGACTGAAGGAGCATGAATTTCAAAAGAGGGGAGGAGATCGGATCAAGTTCTTCAGCATAGAGAAGAAGCGTTCGTCAGATCTACAGTTCCCAATTCTTTTCCTTAAGATTGCCCTGTTGCGGTGATCTCGAGAAGAGTGGTTATCTCGCTGTTGCTGAGATAATTGCTTTGGTTTCTTGATTCCTTCATGAATCAACAAAGCTTCGAATTGATCTGATCGTTTGGTGGTCCACGGATATCAACATTCCCATCACAGGCTAAGATCCCACGCAAGCAGCGGGAGATAAACGTCTATTGCGTTTGTTTGAAAGAAAGTTGTAATCTTTTGTTGAAAGTCTTATAAAAAGACTATTTCTTTGAGTTTTTTGTAACGCTCAAAGTTATAATGAACTCATCAACAAAATCAAGTTTTCATCCAAATAAGCTGGCGATCACAGTGGGAGCCAACAACCTTACTGCCAAGGCTGTTGCGTCGCAGCCATCGATCAAGATCCCTGTGGCTAAAGAGGTCGAATACAAGTTTGACCAACAGACGTTTGAGGAGTATGTCTCCTCCTCCTCCTTTAGATCCTCCTCTCCTTACAAATTCAAGAAGGTCTCCTCCTCCCGGAAGATCCGTTGGTCTTCAGATTTAAAGACCTAAGAAGGCAATCTCCCCGCTATCGTTGCTGCAGTAGTACCTTGTAACGATCCACCGGTGTTCGATGAAGCCAAAGCCACAGATCTGAACACTGCCTCCCTTAAGAAGACTGCTGAAGGCGTGCCAACTTTATCGAAGAGAGCTCGTCAGAGACGCCATCAACGTCCTCGCTTACCAATTTGCTAAGGCTTTGGAGCAAGTGGATATGCTCCGCTACCAAGAGTCCAGGAGACGCTAAGTGGCTAAACTATCGCCACAGCAAGCTTTGTGATTCTTCTCCAAATCACCTACTAACGAATGGATTCATATCAAACAGAACAGTTCCACTCTGGAGGAGCGCATTCAGAAGTGCCGCGCACTTCTTGCGCATGCCCGGATCCTTGTGTGAAAAACACAAGAAATGTAGAAAGAAGAGGCAGTTAAAAAATCGCTCAAGTATAAATAGGTTTGGATGCCAAAGGTCAAATCAGCGCCTAAGGCAAAAACAAACGAAGTTATTATTCATCCTTCGTCAACTTCAGATCCTGCTCCCTCTACTCCCGCACATCGATAAAGCCCTACGACAACATGAGTTTCTCCAAATTCAGAATTCCATTAAAGGATCGTCTGGGTCCTCTATATGAAGATCGAGACAAAACTCTTATCAAAGAACGCTTGTGACCGGTGAATAAATCCCGAGCGACTCTTCAGGCTGGGAATCGTACACAACCTCTAAACAAGACTATTTTTGTAACTATCCACTTGGGGGTGCGTACAAAAGGCCAGGAGCTCGTTAGGGTTTCACCCTCACAAAGGTGTGATTCCAAACGTATGACTCCTGCAAACGCTAACAAGGTGTTACTTATTTAGAAGAAAATATGTCTAGCAAAAGATGACGTTATACCTCATAAACAACCAATAGGTTGCTCTGGCCATAATGCTGATGAGTTGTACTATCAGGCTGGGGGTAAGTCTCGAAAGAGAAATACCCCAGAAATGGACTCTCACTGTCCTTGTAATAGATTTATCAAGATAGTATTATCAGCATGTAGCTGCCCCAAGACCGCTCCACAGAGGGTCTCGGTATTCTAAAGGCTTTCCTCTGAAGTGATGAAAACCAAGCCAAAGCGTTTCTGTAAGAAACGATCAGTCGTTCAAGGTGACAAACTTCCAGAAGTCACGATTAATATGGCTGACAAGGGAAAGTCGACTCGACCTTCTAGTTCTGATCCGCTTATATCGCATCGTCTAACCCGATTGTGATCGGGAACTATTAGACAAAGAGATTATCAGAGGATGAATAGAGGGCTATCCTCGAAGGATAAAGCATCAGATGTCAACTCTACAGTCGCTTCTGACAAAACAGTATCCAACCCAAGACAATCCCACGAAGTGTTTATGCTTAACACTGAGGAAGTAGCCAAAATGGTTGAGGATGCTCTAGCCAAGCAGAAAGAAGCATTCAAAATCGAAATGAAAATGACTATGCAGGAGATGAGACAAATGCACGACTAACAGATCCAATCCTTGTCGAATCAGATAGGTGAATCCAGTCGTCGCAATAACATTCGCTAAGCAACTGGCGATTCAGACATGGATGAATACATCAATGCTGATGACCCTCCCGTAGACCAAAACGTTGAGGGTAGCCCAACTAAGAATAACGACGCCGGGGGTGGTCCCACCAATAATGACAATACTGGGGGTGGTCCTATTGTTCCTTCTCAAAATTGACCAAGGAAGGAAATGAGCAAGGATGAAAATATGAAAGACCTCGAGAGCAAAGTCAACGCTCTGATGTCTACTCGAGGGGTGAATAAGACTGGTATTCTGTGTCCTTACCCAAGAGAGTAGGAGTCGATCTCGTACCCGACGAAGTTCAACCTGATCAAATTCACGCCGTTCGATGGGAGGGGCTCACACACTCAACATCTGATCTACTTCAAGTCTCACTTAGGCATGATCTCCGGTAATAAAATCTTGATGGTTCGGTCCTTCGTTGGCACCCTCCACCGGCCTACCTTTGATTGGTACCGCCGTCTCAAGCTTGGAAGCGTCAACAGCTGGGACGATATGGAGAGCTCATTTCTCAGAAATTTCTTTGATGATGATATTGAGGTATCAATCAGAACAATTTTTAAGGAGAAACAAGAAGACGAAGAGACGGTCGACGATTTCATCAAGCGCTTCCGAAATAAGATGATGAACTGTCAAGATCCAGTCATGGATGACTTCATCCTCCAAACCTGTCATAACAACCTCTCCATTGATATCTTAGAAGTTATGGGAGTAGCACCGTTCAATACCTGGAAAGAGTTGAAGGTCGCGGAGAGCAGGTCGAACGTTTCCTCAGAAGGAAGAAAGTTGAAAGAAGCTAACTGGTGGCCAACCCTCTGAAATCAAACTTTGTCCAAGTTGCTCCAAGCAACTTGGTAGTGATGTGACCTAATCTTGTCCTACATCTACATTGAAGTTGATGAAGGGTGGTTGAGGCTCTATCTTCGAGATATGATGTAGGGGCAAGATTATGCCACATCACTACGAAGTTGCTTTAAGCAACTTGGTATCAAGATTCTCCAATTTTCTCATATATATATATATATATATATATATATATATATATATATATATATATATATATATATACCAACAAACGATTCAAATACTTGACTCAAGGTTTAATAATGAAATGCCTTAACCAAGTGTACTAACAAATTAATATTCATGAATATTTACCGAATATCTAATTAATACCGATCCAATTTGAACACTTTCTACCCCTTCGACACAAATTCGAATTCGCAATAATAATACGAATCAGAATTTGAATTTAAAGGTATTCGATCAAAGTCAATTAATTCGTTTCCATCCCTACGCGTATGTAAATCAAGGAGGGTTGGTAATCATAATGTATTACCGAAGCATAAAATTCTAAGAGAATCACTGCATCATAACACCAGCAGCTAACCTTAAAAGACGTCCGAAATGTAAAGAGTAGAGGAGCCGAGGCTTATTATGTTATCGAGCAGCCCCCCTCATTCATAATAAGGAGCCGAAAGTAAATAATAATAATAATAATAAATTGGAAATTGGAAAAGTTGGGTTCCAACATCACACATGGGTCTCCCACTCAGAATGCCCCCCACTCAAATTGCAAGAGCCATCATTTTCCCTCCTACCTTTTCCTTCTTTTTGATCAGCCTCTCTCTCTCTCTCTCTTAATTATTCCCACATCCTCCTTCAGTCTCCTACCCTCTCTCTCTCTCTCTCTCTCTCTCTCTCTCTCATATGGAGAAGAGCAGATCAATTCCAGAACACTCATCATCATCCTACCACTCCTTTGGCTACGAGGACCGATCGCGGTCCTACAGCTTCAACGGGCCGAGCAGCTCAAGCGATCCGGAGCTCAAGAGGAAGCGAAGGGTGGCTTCGTACAACGTTCTGACGATGGAGGGAAAGCTCAAGTCATCTTTCAGGAACAGCTTCAAGTGGATCAAGACCAAGTTCACTGATGTCCGCTATGGCCCCTAATTAAACACAAATTTTCATTAATATCCACCCCCCCACTCTCTCTCTCTCTCTCTCTCTCTCTCTTTCTTCGAATCTTATCTACTGTGAACTGCAAAATCAGAATCGATCAAGGGTAAAAGTGTGCTGGTTGTTATATGTGTGTTTCAATGGTTTACGTGCATGGTTGTTGAAGCGGTGCTCTGTTTATATATATATGAAGATGGTGATCTCAGCTTCTGGTGTTCTCTGCGTATACGTAGCTTTCCTGTACAGTCCTTGTAATCCTTTGCAACGATGTAATTTGAACAAACCTCTGCCCTTCATTTGTTTCTCTACCGATCGATCTTATGTTCTTTTGGCCTGAAAATTAAATTACGGGGATCAGCATACCCTTATGTACTTATTAGGTGCTTGGGGAAGTTATTAATAACGATAGCAACCAAGATCTTGTTTTTAATCCAAGAATCATCATAGAAAAGAAAAAGGGAAATCAAAAGTCCGTATCTCTCATTTTGGTCTTATTAAAGACGCTAGCTACTTCCATAAATTTAGACTGATGAGAGGTGCCATGCGGTCCGGCAGAACAAAACTAAGAATACTCCGTACGTTTACAATTACGTGATTCTACCATAAAATTTTCAGTATCTTACTTCCATAAATTTTTTTGTTTTTCAATGTAAACAAACTCATACCATAAGAAAAAAGGTATATTTTTCTTATTGGTTCGCATACAATCATAATACAGGGCTCGAATAGATGATCTAAAGTCCTTTTCATAAGTTTTAAAAAACCATTCCCTTTTGTTTTGGTTTTTAGGAGAATTGAATTCAGTTCTTAGATATTCTTTATCAATATCAAAAGGGGGTGTATTATCAAGGTTTTCAATAACATTAATGCTTAGTCTTGATGAATCTGAATCATCATAGATGGCAGTTGGCTCCATGTTATATTTAATTCCTATTGGTTTTTTGTTTTTAAGGAAATTTTTTCCATGGGTTGGACAAGAGGAAACTGAGGCACATTTTTCTTCGTTAGCTTCAAGAGTAATTTTTCTGAACGAAGAAAAGTTAACCTCGACATCACCATTAGGATGTTCAACAATTTTTTGAAGATTAGAATTTTCAGGGGGTAAGGGTTCAATGACTTGACTTAATTTCCAAACTGAAGGAAGTTGAATTTCATTCCATTTTAAAGTTCGTGGTACAACTAGATTATTTTTAGCATGGGTAAGGAATAAAGTAGTTGCTCCTTTTTCAGGATTAACTTTAGCTAAAGGTGTGAGAGTATTCATGGCTTTATAGCAGATCCTATAGGTTAAAGCTATGTTCTCGGAATTTATATCCATATTAAATCCAGAGGTTTGAAGATTTAAAGTTAACACTTTGAGGATACCAGGGCCTGATAAAGAGACTGAAAAGTTTGGAAAGGCATTGAAGAATATAGGACCATTGCTCAAACTTGATTCAATTAGACCAATTAAAGAGTCTGTAAAAACAGAGAACCTTCCGTCTCGTAAGCAAACAAGAACAGAGGTGTTGATACCATTTCTGGTAAAAATCCCTCCAGTTCCCCGTGAGAAACAACTCACTCTTTCATACTTTTGCGCTCTCTACACTAAAACAATTGTAGATATTTGTAGTAAAAAACTACTACAAATACTGTATGCTTGATTGCTTTAAATTCTAAAAGCACTTTCTTTATTTTCTTATTTCAGAGCTTTAATTCTAAGCATTTTATTATTCAGCCTCATTGCTTTATAATAGCTTTAATCGTAAGCACTACTCTTGCTTTACTGCTTCATTTGAATTGAATTTTAATTCTCTATGTTTACTTGCCTTCGTCACAACTTACACAGCTTTGTTCTGTGTTCATCCGGTGTTGTTGACTGGTGGGGACACTGCGAACTTTTTAGAGTTCTTCTTTTGCTTAATTTTTAGCTTGATCCTTTGCTATCTTCTTTAAAGTCTTTTTTCCTTAACTAGTTGTAGCAGTTCACACGGTTTTGCCTGTTAAGCTTTGTTTGCGTCTAGGGCCTTCTGTCCGTGTTCATCCCTTGCTGTTGACAGGTTGAGTCTTAAAGTCTTTCCTAAGATGCCTAAGTTTCTAAGCTATCCTTGTGTCAAAACCATGACGGTTAAAAATTCATATCTCAAGTCTAAAAATATAAATGTTATTGAAGATTTCGATAATAAATCATCCTTTGAAATTGATAAAGATTTCCTAAGAAAAGATTTTAATTCTTTAAAAAATAAAGAGAAAAAGGAATGGTTTTTTCAAGCATATAACAAAGACTTCAGATCATCCATTAGATCCTTATATTATGATTTCATGCGAACCAACAAGCAAAATATACCTTTTTTCTTATGGTTTGAAGCAATATATTTAGAAGATTTAAAAAACTCTCTTAAACATCTTCCTATTGAAAATAACGCGTTTGTTTTAAAAACTATATCCTATACATGGAAAATATATAAGAATAAAGAAATAGAATCTTTGCATCCACCCTTTGAACCAATAAAGGTAGGAAATGAAGAGGTTAAAGCTGTCCCTATCACATCTTTAGAACCTTCTAATTGAGTACCCTTGCAAAGGGATATTACCCTAGTTTCTGAACAAAATAATTTTGCGAATATTCACCTTCAGACAATAGGTAAACAAACGGATAGAATTGAAAATATGATTCTTGACATAAAGAAACCTCTTACTCGTTCAATGGTTACGCCACCTTTTCTACCTCAGATTTTTACCAATACCAAACCTTTTGATGAACGAATAAAGGAATTTGATGAAGAGTCAACCAATAGATTAAAGGATGTAGAAAAAGGAAAATCTCTTGCTATCAATGTCCTATCTGATCTTGAATCAAAATTTGATGATATGACCCATTCTGATCATGATTTTGACAAACCCCTAACAATCCAGAGTATAAGAAAACATCCATATTCTTCCAATAATACAAAGAATTACTATAGGAGACCCACTCCTGCCGATATGCAATTTGAAGAATTTAATAGCCAAAAAATAAGTTTCGATGGTAACTCCCTAGTAGAATGGAACCTTGATCGTTATACTGAATACCAGATAATACATCTTTTACAAGAAATGCTTATATATGCCAATGCTTGTAGACAACAAGGTAATCCCGAAAAAGACATTGCTAGTGGCCTATGTTCATCATTTTCTGGTCAATTACAGGGATGGTGGGATCGGTACCTTACTGATTCACAAAAACATAATATTTTAAATAGTTACAAAAAAACCCAATATGGTGAACCAATTCTTGATAAGACAGGACAAGTGATTAATGATGTTGTCTATACCCTGCTTCTTGCTATATATCATCACTTTATAGGTCTTGTCGATAGCCTTTAAGATAAAGTTAGAGAACAACTCATAAAGTTTAGGTGTAAAACCCTTACTGACTTTAAATGGTACAAAGATGTGTTTCTGTCAAAAATCTACCAACTACATGATTGTAATAATCCCATTTGGAAAGAAAAGTTTATTTCTGGCCTTCCACCTTTATTTGCCGAAAAGGTTAGAACATCTCTTAAAGAGTAGTATAATGGTATCATTCTCTATGATCAAATTTCCTTCGGAGAATTAATCCGAAAGGTCAACACTATTGGTTTAAAACTTTGCAACGATATTAAAATTAAGAATCAATTAAAAAATCAAAACCTTTTAGGTAAAAGAGAATTGGGAGATTTTTGTTACCAATTTGGTTTTCAGATGGATAATCCTAGGATTAAAAATAGTCCTAAGAATTATCGTAAAACAAAAACTAATTATCAAAAAACACAGAATTCTAATAAAACTAAAAGAATACCAAGAAAACCTCCTAAAAGAAATTTTAGGGAAAAAAGGAATAATACTACAAAGACTCCTACATGTTATAAATGTAAACAAAAGGGACATTATGCTAATAAATGTTTTCAAAAAGAAATGAAAAAGAAGATTAACGAGTTAATATTAAGCTCTGATGCCTTTACTGAAGATGAAATCGAAAAACTTATTAATACTTTAAATCTTATTGATGATAATTCTTCCTCTAACGATGAGTGCAATAATCTTTGCACTTTTAAAAAGGAAAATAGTTCCGATAATTCATCCATCACATCTTATAATAGTTCTTCTGAATTAAATACGCTAGATGAACATGAACATTTTATTCTTGAGACTATTAATGCCATTACTAATCCTCAAGAAAAAGGGATACAGTTAAAGAAATATCTCAAGATGATAAAAAGGAAAAAGAGTGCCTCTTCTTCTTTAACCTTTCCATCTAAAAAGGCATCCATTGAAGACCTCAAAAAAGAACAAAAAGAAGTCAAATTTCAGCTTAAAAATCTTAAACAAGAAATTTTTACCTTAAAGTCTCAACCAAATAATACAAAATGCTCTAATAATATTGATACCATAGAAAAGTATATAAATCAAAAATGGAAATGTGACATTATCCTCAAAATTCAGTCCAGCTTCACTGTCAAAGATACTGCTTTAATTGACACTGGAGCAGACCTAAATTGTATTAGAGAAGGCATTGTTCCCTCTCAATACTTTGAAAAAACGACCCATAGTCTTTCTCCTGCGGGTGGACATAGTCTTAGTATTGAATATAAACTTTCTGATGTTCATGTTTGCAATCAAGGCTTGTGTTTAAAAACATCCTTTATCTTGGTTAAAGACTTACAACAAAGCATTATCCTTGGCACTCCTTTCATAAATCTTCTCAAACCCTTTTCTGTTGATGACAATGGTCTTCATTTCCATACTAATGGGTTTAAATATACTATCAAGTTTAACAATGCCCCTGAAGAAGCTTATCTTAATCATTTAGTCTTGTCTTTATCTCATAAAGAAAAATTCCTTCAAGACATTTCTGATGACATTAAATTAGAAAAGATAGAAAAACAAATTAATGAAGAAAAATTAGCTGAAAGGATAAAACTTTTCCATGAAAAACTTGAAAAGGAAGTTTGTTCAGAAATTCCTCATGCTTTTTGGTTTAGAAAAAACATGTTGTTAACCTCCCATATGAAAAAGATTTTTCTGAAAATAAAATCCCTACCAAAGCTCGCCCAATACAAATGAGTCAGAGACTTTTAGAAATATGTAAGTAAGAGATTTCTGATCTGCAAAAGAAAAACCTGATTAGACCCAGCTCTTCTCCTTGGAGTTGCGTAACTTTTTATGTTGAGAATGCTGCAGAACTTGAAAGAGGAGTTCCTAGATTGGTTATCAATTACAAACCTCTTAACAAAGTTTTACAATGGATTAGATATCCTATACCAAATAAACAAGATCTAATGAAGAGATTACAAGGAACAAGATTACTTTCAAAATTTAACATGAAATCTGGATTTTGGCAAGTTCAAATTGCCGAAGAGGATCGCTATAAAACAGCTTTTACTGTCCCTTTCGGTCATTATGAATGGAATGTTATGCCTTTTGGTTTAAAAAATGCTCCTTCTGAATTCCAGAAAATAATGAACGAAATATTTAATCCATACACTTCTTTCACCATTGTTTACATTGATGATGTTCTTGTTTTTTCTAAAGATATCGACCAGCATTGGAAACATCTACATATCTTCTTTAAAATCATCAAAGATAATGGTTTAGTTGTCTCCGCTAGAAAAATAAAACTCTTTCAAACCAAAATATAATTTTTAGGATATTCTATTAACAAAGGTACTATTTCTCCTATCCACAGAGTCATTGCCTTTGCTGATAAATTTCCTGATGAGATAAAAGAAACTAAGCAATTACAAAGATTTTTAGGATGTCTTAATTACGTCTCTGATTTCTATAAAGACCTTGCCTATGATAGAAAAATTCTTAGTGATCGATTAAAAAAAGATTGTCCCGAATGGACAGAAAGACATTCTGAAGCAGTCAAAAGGATAAAAACTAAAGTAAAAACTTTGCCTTGTTTATCTCTTCTAGATCCTACAGCCTTTAAAATTGTTGAAACAGACGCATCTGATTTGGGATACGGGGGAATTCTTAAGCAAAGAATTAATAATAAAGATGTCCTTGTAGCCTTTACTTCTGGTGCTTGGAATGACACTCGAAAAAATTATTCAACAATTAAAAAGGAAATGCTTGCTATTGTTCCTTCTATCAATAAATTTCAAAGCGATTCATTAAACCAAAAATTCTTACTCAGAATCGACTGTATGTCTACCAAATACGTTATCAATAAAGATGTTCAAAACTTAGCATCTAAACAAATATTTGCTAGATGGCAAGCTATCCTTACTGTGTTTGATTTTGATATAGAATTTATTAAGGGTAATAATAATAATTTACCTGATTTTCTCTCCAGGGAATTTCTACAAGGATATGGCCCTGTCAAAATATCATTACCAAAAGACTCTCTCACATGAAAAAGAGAGATCTTCTTATACTCCCTTAACACAAGACAATAAGGGAACTTATTCTCAATTTTATCAGAAAACATTGGATAAACTTGTCATCCTTGAAACGTCTGATCAGACTCTTTTACCGGTTGATATGGCAGCAAAGTTTCTTCCCAAAGAATATTACTATGTTCCGACAATGTTTGGTAAAACTACCTTTACTATGAGAAAATTCTCAAAGAAACAGAAAGTGTATTTGCTCATCATAGATACCAAGGTAAAGAATACAGTTACTCTCGGCTAAGAATATATCATACTATTCCATTAAATGAATGGAACTCATATGGAAATCCCAATGTTCCGCGAAAGTTTAAAGAAAAAACTCAAATTGGTCCCCAACAATATAATTATTGGGACTATCAAGCTGCTTGGGAACATGTTCTGTACATTCAAAATCATCTGGGAAAGCATTCATGGTGATACGTTTTATGAATCAAATGTGTCTACCAAATTGGTTTATTGAAACATTTTGGGCTAAATTTGAAGCCATCAAAGAAACTATGCCAAAAGAGGTCCTTAAAAAACAAGGAAAAAATATATCTCCACTAGATATGCTTCAAATATCTATGGAATTTGGTCTCCCTTGGATTATGCAATGGGATTGGGATTGTGTTAATGGCACACCATCTTATTTCGCAAGAAGTATTTCTGTAAAATGGTATGATCGATGGAACATTGCAAACTATCTTAATGGAAGAAAAAGCTCTCTTCTCCCAGACTATAGTCCAGAATATGGTATTAAATCAAATCCTAGAAGATCTGATATGAAGGCTATACAAGAAAGTCTTTATGACAAATTTCCGCTACAATATCCAAATGCGAGTGAAGAAAAACTAAAGTCATTAACTTATGATGAAATGCTAATGATACTAGCACCAATGGATACTACGTCCTCTACTTCAGAACCTGCTGAAACATCAGAACCTGTTAAAATAAAAGATGAACCCATGCTCGAAGATAGTCCCATGGATAGTGAAGATGGCTTTGATAACAATGGCGACGATTGTTACGGAATTGATCTATGACATACCATTAATTTATGGTAAAATTCGCCATTAACATATGGTAAAATTCATATACCATTAACTTATAGTAACTACTGATTAACATCAACGGCTTAAACACTAAGTCGATCACGCAATATCTTTACAAAAGTTTAAAATTACTAACCTTATATATATATTTTATTCACAGCTAAATAAAGCAGACTGTAGCTAAAATAACTACCTACATACCTACAACCACTCAGCTTTGGATGCTTAAGGAAGAGGCAATTTTTTGTCAAAAAGGCTACGCTACCCTACATCTCTTAGGTTTTGACAAAATTGAAGACGGTGGGACCTACAAGCTTTGAAAAGAATCTAGTCTGTCTTGGATACTGAAAGATGCTGCATTTTGGTCAAAAAGGCTAAAGCTACCCTACAACCCTTAGCCTTTAATAAAATTGAAGACGGTGGGACCCCTAAGTCTTAATTAATAAGAAAGGAATCTTTGCATAGTTCCAGAGCAAGTCTATAAAAGGAGAAGGAGTTGATGCGTTCAAGAGGAGGCGTTTTGGAGGGTTAAAGTCCTATCCTCTCTAGTGAAATCCCTCCAAGTTTCCCTTTTTTAAAGTTTAAGTTTTAGTTTGAGTTTGAGTGAGGTTTGCTTTTAATCTTTCTTTTGAGTGTTTGTAAGATAAGTGTGCTCTACTACTACTAGCTCCAGCGGATCTCCTAGCCTTCGGTTTGTAAGTGTTTAAGTTTATTTTCTTTCCAGTTTGTAAATCTCTTATGTAAATACTATCTAGTTTGCTTCCGTTACTATTCATTTTCGTCTCTGTTACTGTTCACTACTGTTCACGCTTTTACTATTCATTTTTACTATTCATATCTACATTTTCTTCTTTTATTTTTGATATACATGTGAACGAAGAAGAAGATATAGCTATAAATAATAGATATATCCTCTCCTCCGTCTACACAGTATTCCCCATGAGCTA
>BQKN01067501.1:1212345-1267044 GCA_022839385.1 Asparagus kiusianus | reverse complement strand
ACACACACACATATATATACACTTACCTAACCGTCACTATGCCACCAACCACCACCTAATATTACTGTGCCACCAACCATTTTTAATTTTTTTATTAATTGAGAGGCTATATAAAGAGGGTGGTAGGAGAGAGCAGGAGCAGGCAGACGTAGAGAAGAAGAGGAGAGAGAGAGAGAAAGAGAAGAGAGGAAAAGATAGGGGATTTTGGCTACTCGGAGAGAATGAACGGATAGGGATTTTAATTTCAGAGTTCAATAAAGGCAAATACATCTTTTTCCAATCCCATCCTAGTTAATTTTAGTTTTGATAGATTAAACCATAAATTTATGAATAGAACTTTAGATACAAATGAAGAAAAGACTTGATCTTGATAAAAATTAATGAATAAAACTTAAGATCAAATCCCTAATTTATAAATTACTATTCACCACCGATGTATCTGTGTCCCCGCTTGAATTACTATTCACCGACAGTGTCACTATCCCCGCCAGATTTACTATTCACCCATTGGTGGAACTGTTCATCGCCTAAAAGTACTGTTCCTGACGGTGTTGTTGTTCACCGTCGGAAACTATTCGCCACCGGTGTTACTGTTCACTATCGAAATTACTATTCACTGATAGATTGTCAGGTTTGAATCTTTCTTTCTGTTCGGTCGACTGACTCCTGTCATCAATCGACCGATAATAGATTGTAGTGTTGTACACGTTGTGCACGTTCATCGCTGGTCGACCGATGCTCAAGGGCAGTCGATCGACGTGTTAAATTGCTGATGAAGGGTTTTTCCATGCTTGTTTGGTTGTGAACACGAGGTTCAAACCGTACATACACACGTGACCATGGACGTACATGTATAGAGTTTTAGCACACACGGACCTCCGAGAGAGGATAATTTCATGTATTGTTTAACCACGACTGGGAGATGATTAGTTAGGATAATATATGTGTCTGTATGGATCTTTTTGATGAACACAACTCAGTATTATATAGGGTAGTGTGTCGGTATACCGATAAAGTAGGCCGTTGAGCCGTACTTGTAGGATGTCTAAGGAGATAGTCCGTTCCACATGGTGATGTGATGAGGTTGGTGAGCCGTGTTTGTAGGATACCTGAATAGGTAGTCCGTTACGCATGGTGATACGATGAGAGTAATGAGCCGTACTTGTAGGATGCCTGAGAAGGTAGTTTGTTCCGTATGGTGATGTGATGAGGTTAGTGAGTCGTATTTTCTTAGGATGCCTGAACAAGTAGTCCGTTCCGCAAAATGATGCAATGAGCTATAGAACTTTGCAAGAGATAGTACTGTAAAACTTTTGACAGCTTAAGTCTTAGGCGGGAGTTAGTTATGAACATGATTCACCGTAGAGTTATATTGCAACAGGGTATATTGTGTTATAGGTTATACTGTATTATGTACTTTTATCCGTATCATCTATCCAAGGGTAGCGTGAGGTATTTGGTTTGACATTTATGACACTGATTGGGATGGTATTTTTGTAATGTATTCCTTTATTATTTATTTTCTGTCTGGAGTTGGTATTTAGCGATTCACAATTTGAGACACATGGTGTATATATATAAGGGTTTCCTTATTTAGATTATTACGCTTGATGTACGAGTCTCGTATTGTGGATTTTTAAGTATTAACCCTATTTAGTATAGGGTAAATAATTTAGGTAGACTATGCATATTTTAGGTAGAACCTCCATTTATGTAGTAGCCCTTCCCCTGGGGGCGGATGGAGATGTTCTTGCTAGTGCTTTGACGCTGTTGTCTTCCCCTCTTTTCAGGTAGTGGATCAGAGTTTTGGAGAGCCACAGTTTGATGGAGTTTTTACATAGTCACCGTCATTCCGTGATAGTTGGTTATTGCTCCACATTAGCTTAGTAGCCGTTTAGTTGATTTCCAGAGTTGTATTTTATTTTAGAGGCTGAGTGCTTATGTACTATCCAGTTGACTCTTGTATTTATTTACTCCTATTTTAATTCATTGGACGTATATCTTGTTCCTTAGTTGAGACTTGTTTATCTATGTTATTGGACATGTATTTTTATGTTCTACTTCCTGATTTTATTTCTCTTATATCTACTTGTACTCGTACTATCTTTTATTGTTTATACTAGAGAGATATTATTATGATGATGAAATATATTGTTGCACAGTATGGGTGCAAGGTAGGTTTGATATTCTTGGATTCACCTTAGACTGCAATATTGTGTGAAACAAGGGGTGTCATAGGTTTATTATTTGTTTTTAGTCTTTAGAGATATATTTCATGTTGGAGATTAAGTGCCTTAGTACTATATTTAGTTGACTCTTATGTTAGAGATTTATTACCCTTATTTCAGACTTATCAAATGTGATACTTATCTTCTGTTAGAACATGATTACATTTCTTGTTGGATATCTCTTTTCTATATCGTGTTTCTTGTATTTTTTATCTTTATTCTAATATTCTTGTACCCATAATTCTTTTATTTGATTTCCACTAGAGAGATACTATTGTGATGGTGAAACATATTGTTGTACAGTGTTGGGTGCATGGCAGGTTTGACATCCTTAGGTTCACCTTGGACTGCAGCCTTATGTGAAAATAGGAGCGTCACAGTTAGTATCAGAGCTCTAGTTCTAGCATCTTTAGGATATCATGTGTTGAGTCGTGGAGCTAGTATATAGTTTCATAGGGTTCATGTATAGAGTTCGCTAGGAATCTCTAGATTGAGTGAAGCTGTTATACGTATAACTCAAAAATTTTGAGAATTTTTTTATGATGACCATCTTACTTTGATTATAAAGTATTTTGAGGATACTAAGTGATATATTTTCCTATTGTTATATGTTAAGTTATTTATGCTCGAGGTATCATTTACTGTATCTTATAAGATCTCCTTCTAAAATTACAGGTGTCAGGATGAGGTCTTGGTCGAAGAGGGTCCCGAGCTCAGGGAGCTGAACAAGCTGAGCCTGAGCCTGAGCCGCAACAAGCTCCGTACTTGATCGATCTCATTGTACCGATTGCAGCTAGGCTAGCAGAGCTCGAGGAGCAAGTGACGAAACAGGTTCCGCTAGCAATACCACCTCTAGTGGTGTCGCAACCAGCAACACTTGTGCCTATTGCAGAGGAATCACCAGCAATTACACTATAACCAGTTGTTGATAGAGTCATAGAGTAGGAGGCTTGGCTTCGTTTGGTGAAGAGATATCAGAAGATGAGGGCACCAGAGTACCAGGGTTTAGCGGACTTGCTTGCAGCCCATAAATAGAAGGAGGATATAGGGAATATCCTAGATATGCTTAACATCGATTCGGTCCAGAAGCAGAGATTAGGAGCTTTTAGCCTAAAGGGAGACGCCGGAGGGTGGTATAATCTCCAATTCACACCAGAGCAACGAATGACACTTATCTGGGCATCTACTTCTTTGATGAGCAGTATGTATCATCAGCGCCGAAGGCTACGAAGGAGTGTGAGCTAGCCCGGTTGGAGCAGGGAGACATGTCTGTAGCTGATTATGAAAGCAAGTTCATGGGTCTACTCAGGTTTACGGGCATGTGGCACACAGGGGAGCGACAAGCTCAGATGTTTTTGTTGGGACTTCACCCGAGCCTATGCCACTATCTTGTGTCTCAACATTTTCAATCAATGTGAGAGGTTTCCGATGCTGCCATTTTACAGGAGATTGAGACCGCCATGTACTAGAAGAGTAAGGAGGGTAGTTAGAGCGGGACAGTTCGGAGACAAGGGCAAGGGCAACAGGTTTTTTTAGGACCCAATGACCCCTAACTGTAGGGAAAGGGTTCACAGCAGCAGCAAGGTCCTCATAAGAAGGGACCATAGGAGGATCAGAGAGCATAGCAGCAGCGCAGATTTTAGGGTACTTGTTTTCACTGTCACAAGTTCGGTCATAGAGCCGTAGAGTGTCGTAGTGCACCGGTAGGAGGTCAGCAGGGCAAAATTCAGGTTAAGCCACAGAACCGAGGCTAGGGCCTACAGCCGAGATTAGAGGCACCGTCGGCAGTTCTGAGGATAGAGGGTCAGGTGTGCGATATTCAGGAGGTACCACAAGGACAGATAGTTCCATACATTTTAGAGTTTTCGGCACAACAGGGCGCAACTTCTGATCGAGTTTTTTTAGTCGTGCCTCGTGACCATGGTGCGAGCGGGGTCGTAGTGGAAGATACGTTCCTTGTGAACTCCTTTCTTGCCCGTATCCTATTTTATTCAGGAGCTTTGCATTCTTTTATCTCTTATATTTTCATGGATAGACTTCAGATTGTGGCACAACCTTTAGATATTCCTTTGTCAGTTTCCACTCCTTTGGGTAAGGCGTCCATATTAGAGAATATCTGTAGGAGATGTATTTTCAGCCTATAGCTGATCTGATCGTCTTTCACATGTCTGAGTTTGATGTGACCTTTGGTATAGATTGGCTATCTTCCTACCATGTCAGTATCGACTGTTTTGCCAAAACAGTTAGTTTGCGAGCGTCTGATGAGACTGAGTTGGTTGTAGCGACCTCACAGGGGATCCAGTTTGCGGAGTTATTTCTGGAATACTTCGAGAATGTGTTGTTACGGGATCAGCGTGCCAATTTGTATGAGACCAGATGTGACGCCCTTGTTTTCACACAAGGCTGCAGTCCAAGGTGAACCCAGAGATGTCTAACCAGCCATGCACCCACACTGTGCAACAACACATTTCACCATCACAATAATATCTCTCTAGTGGAATCAAGTAAAAGTGCAGGTACAAAACAGGCAAAATAAGAAAAAATAAATACAATAGACATGATGTAGAACAAAATATCTCATAAATATAATCATGTCTCAAATGAATAAACTAGAATACATCTAATATCTGAAATAACTGTGAAATGTCTCAATATGAGTCAACTGAAAATAGTGTTGAGGCGCACTGCCTTTACAAGATGGAATACACAACTCTAATGTCTGAAATAAAACATAAAACTATGGTGGAGTCTCAACTACTAAAACTATGTGACGGCGACTATGCTGGAATTCCGTCATCCTATGGCTTTATGAAACTCTGAGCTGCTACCCGAAAGGAAGTTAAAATAAAAAGAGAAACAACAAGAGCGTCAGAGCGCTACAACAAGTTCACCTCTATCCGCCCCAGGGGAAGGGCTACTAGATGTAGTGGAGGCTCTATCTATTAAGCATAGTCTACCTAGATCATTTCCACCATGTCTAATGGAATTAATAGTTAGAAATTTACAACACGAGACGTAGTAGTCAAGCAAAATAATCTAAACAAGGAAACCCTCATTTATATAGCATATGTCTCAAATTGTAGATAACTAAATATTAACCCCGGACTAAGAATGGAACAAAGCAATACAGGATAATAATGACTTCATAATGAACATCAACATATGTAAATCTCATGTACTCACAAGAACAAGGTATCTCAGTCATATATATGTCTCAACAAAAAGTCGTCTCACTTTTGGCGTCCACCCAACTCAGGCTATAATATAATCGTCATGATGTAATCTCATGCAATATTCTGATTCGTCGTATTACCATGCGTAACAGACTATCCAATCAATATCTTAAACAGTGTACTCGGCTCATTAGTCTCATCGCGATCTCAGTGCGTAACATCAGTACGGGACGGCCTACCATATAGGTATCCTCAAAGACGGCTCACAAGCCTCATCGCATGCACATGCAGACGGACTGCTAGATAAAGTATCCAAACCCGACTCAATGGCCTGTACAAATGGAATATTGACGCACTACCCCACGTAGTACTAAACTAAGTTCATCAACGATATCCATCTCGTTTATAAACCATGTATATTAGTATATCGACACACTATCCCAAATAATACTGATCTGTGTCCATCAACGATATCCAACTCATGCATGTAAATAAACCACTAACTCAAGTGTAATCAACTCAACACTTGTCAAAAATCCCCTTTTGAAATACTCATGTGTACTACGATACTATTATTGTGCGTTCATGTCTGTACGTGTGTCATCGTACGGCTTGAACTCCGTGTTCACGATTTAAACGTACAAAAGAAAATACCTCAAACAAAAGAACATAAGTATCGTATTCGTGAATAGTACCGTATGCATGAATAGTGATAGTACTTATAAATAGTAACAATACTTATGAATAGTACCCATATGCGCAAACAGTATCAGCACGTATGAATAGTATCCATATGTATGAATAGTACCATACGTATTAATAGTAATAATACTTATGAATAGTACCCGTACTCATAAATAGTAATATTACTTATGAATAGTACCGTACGTATGAATAGTATTCGTGCTTATGAATAGTACCATATATATGAATAGTAACAGTACTTATGAATAGTATCGTACATATGACTAGTACTATATTTATGAATAGTATCGTACGTATGAATAGTACCGTATGTATGAATAATACTCGTATAAATAGTAACGTATTTCCAGCGGTAGACATATACGTATAGTTCTAGCTAGCAATATCATGTCTTTAGAAATTTGGTCTTATATTCTATTCATCAATTTTTATCAATATCATGTCTTTTCATCAATATCATGTATATTCATCAATTTTCATCAAGATCAAAATTTACTGGGGATGAGTTAGGAAAGAGATGAACTTGTCTTTATTGATCTCTAAAATTAGAATCCCTATCCGTTCCTGTTCTTCGAATTGTCAAAATCCCCTCCCTCTTTTCCTCTCTTTTCTTCCTTTCTGTCTCTCTCCCCCTCTCTCTCTCTCTCTCTCTCTCTCTCTTTCCTCTTTCTCTCTCTCTGTCTTTCTCTTCGTTGTGCCCAAAACTCTCTCCCTCTCCTTTTTATAACAAATAATAATAATAATAAATCTAAATGGTTGGTGGCACAGGATGGGGGTTGGTGGCACATGTAAGTGTATATATTATATTTTATATTATTTAAAAAAATAGGATTTCGGGGTCCATTTCCAGAAAGCAATGAAAATTTACCCACAACACTTTCTCAATATTCTTAGACCAATGACATAATCCTTATGTCCATCTGATCAACAGAAAAATTATTAAAAATACAAATACGATAGATGTCAATAGACACGATACCGTCTCAAAATAGTATTTCTGTCTCAGTTGTTAAAATACAACGAAACTTTAACCATAGCATGGTCTTGATATTCTAAGATCAATGAAACAAATTTCATGCCCATCTAATCAATAGGAAAATACTAAAAATAAAATAGTATCAGTTTTTAATAGACTCACGATACCGAGGTTGAAACCGCGAATCGATCTCAAATCGATTCCAATCTGATCCATTCATCCCAGAATGATCACCAATCATAATAAAACTCATTTATTATTATTTATAATAATATTTTCAAAATTTTTAGGGTTTTACATTCTTCCCCCTTTAAAAGAATTTCATCCTCGAAATTTCGCAATCGTATCTTAGAGATTATTAATATGAGAAAAGCACATTAAGGAAATAATCCAGATAAGGAAATCCTCATATACACATCTCGTACCATTAATCTCTAGATATGAAATAAAAAAATATCCACACTTAACAATCTAGAATGCAAATACTCTCACTTAACCCCTAACTAAGCAGAACTAGTACGTCGGGTGAAAAAACCAAACAAGGAACCCCCATATATATACCATGTGTTCCGAATGATTAGGAGCTAAGTGTTAATACCCTCATTCTAGCGTTAAGTATAAATATGATCATATGGATAATCATAAATAGGAATAAATCATAACCAATCATTTATCTGTTCAAACAGGTGCGGGAAGTCACGATGCATATCCCCCTCGCGCTCCCAAGAAGCCTCCTCAGCTCCTTTCCGGTTCCATTGAACTTTGACTAAGGGAATCACCTTATTTCTAAGTTTCTTATTTTCTCTAGCAAGAATACAAACTGAAATCTCAATAGTGGTCAAACAATTAAGAAGCTCACTCTCCGGTGCATCTAACACTTGCTGTTGTTCCTCGTCACACAAATGCTTCATGAGCATCAAAACATGAAAAATATCGTGTATACTTGATATCGATGCTGGAAGATCTAGCCTACACAATACGACTTCAATGCGCTCAAGAAGTCCTGAACGGGCTAATATATCTCGGGGCAAGTTTTCCCCGTCTACCAAATTTCTGAAATCACTTCATCGGAGAAACTTTCAATAAGACATAGTCCCCAACCTTGAACTCTAGCGATCGTTGCCTCTAATCTACATAACTCTTTTGCAGACTCGCGCTGCAAGAATACATTCTTGAATCAGTGCTACTTTCTCTGTAGTCTGTCTCACAAGTTCTAGTCCAAGTAGCAAGCTGTCTTCTAGATTTGCCCAACAAATAAGTTATCTACAAGGCCTCCCGTATAATGCCTCATATGGTGCCATCCCTATAGTCACTTGATAACTGTTGGTATATGTACATTCAATCAATAAGATATGGTCCTTCCAGCTACCCTTGAAATCGATAACACATGCCCACAATATATCCTCCTACACTTAGTTGATTCTCTCGGTCTTTGGCGGCTCCTATTCTAGTACTACCTCAACCTTCACTGGATCTACTGTAATGCCCTCTCTGCTGATGACGTGACCCAAAAATTTGATCTCCGATAGCCAAAATTCGTACTTGCTGAACTTGGCATATAACTGATGCGCCTGCAAAGTCTGCAATGCCAATCGTAGATGCTGCTCGTGTTCTGCCTCCAATCTCGAATAGATAAGGATATCATCGATAAATACAATCACGAACTGGTCCAAGTATAGACGGTAAACCCAGTTTATCAAATCCATGAATACTGCGGGTATTTGGTCAGCCCAAATGGCATGACGAGAAATTCGAAGGACCCATATCGAATCAGACGGGAGGTTTTAGGAATATTCATCTCCGGAACTCACAACTGATGATAGCCTAAACGAAGATCAATCTTTGAGAAATATTATGCTCTCTGTAGCTGGTCGAATAAGTCATTAATCCTCAATAGTGGATACCTGTTCCGAATAATGACCTTATTCAACTCACACTGATCTATACATAAGCGTATACTATCATCCTTCTTCACGAAGAGAACCGGCATACCTCACGGAGAATGACTCCGATGAATAAAACCCTGAGATAACAACTCATTCAGCTAAGTCTGTAGCTCCTCCATCTTAGAAGGTACCATACGATAGGTTGCTCGGGATATCGGTACTGTGCATGGCTGTAACTCGATGCAGAACTCAATCTCTCTCACAGTAGGTAATCTAGGTATGTCCTGAAAGACATCTTGATAATCTGAGACAACTCTAGTCTCATAAAAATCAACACTTTGATCCCTCAGCATCACCTCCTCGATGTACGCCAGAAATAACTCCATAAAATAGTTGCCCTGTGAGGTTGCTACTACCAACTTAGACCTATCGGATGCTCGCAAGCTAACTATTTTAACAAAATAGTCGATACTAATATGGTAGGATGATAGCCAATCCATACTGGGAATGTGTTGAAATCTGACATCCACAAAACTATCAGATCAATAACGAACTCGGACTCATCTAGACTTATGACACATCTCCTACAGGCGCTCCCTAAAAGGGATACCTCTCTTAAAGGAGTAAAGACTGATAAAGGTGCATCTGAGAAATGTGCTACAAGTTGAAGCCTATCCATGAAGGAATAAGGTATAAAAGAATGTGAAGCTTCCTAGATCGAATAAGCTTCAAGCTGGAAAAGAATTTACTAAGAAAGTACATTCCACTATGGCCCCACTCGTACTATGATCACGTAGTATGATTACATATACCCTGCTAGTTGCTGGCGACTGCTAGACTATTGATGGTGGAACTTCAGAATGTGTAATCGAGGTCGTTACTTGCTCCTCAAGTGTTGCTAGTCTCTGCTTCTGAAATCAGTGTTACGAAGTCAATCAGATACTGTGGAGCCTGCTGTGGCTCGGGCTCTGCTTGCCCAGCTCTCGGGTATAAGTTTTACCTCGACCACGTCCTCGTCCCGATATTTATAATATCAAGAGGAGAGCTTAATTGACACAGTAAATGAGGTCGCAAACATATATATATATATATATATATATATACACACACACACAAAGCATAACGTATCATGATAAGTATTCACTCAAATACTTTTCAATCAAAGTAAGGTAGTTACAAAAAAAATCATAATTTTTGAATATATGTATATAACGTCCTCACTTTTTCTTGGAATTCCTATTAGGCTCTATACATGATTCCTAGGAAACTCTATTCTAGCTCCACGACTCGACACAGGATGATCCTAAGGATACACCTAGAGCTCTGATACCAACTGTGACGCCCATGTTTTCACACATGACTGCAGTCCAAGGTGAACCCAGAGATGCCAAACCCGCCATGCACCCATACTGTGTAATAACACGTTTCACCATCATAGTAATATCTCTCTAGTGGAATCAAGTAAAAGTACAGGTACAAAACAGGCAAAATAAGAAAAAATAAATACAATAGACATGATGTAGAACAAAATATCTCATAAATATAATCATGTCTCAAATGAATAAACTGGAATACATCTGATATCTGACATAACTGTGAAATGTCTCAATATGAGTCAACTAAAAATAATATTGAGGCATACTACCTTTACAAGATGGAATACAAAACTCTAATGTCTGAAATAAAACATAAAACTACGATGGAGTCTCAACTACTAAAACTATGTGATGATGACTATGCTAGAATTATGTCATCCTACAGCTCTACGAAACTCTGAGCTACTACCTGAAAGGAAGTTAAAATAAAAAGAGAAACAACAAGAGCGTCAGAGCGCTACAGCAAGTTCACCTCCATCCGCCCCCAGGGGAAGGGCTGCTAGATGTAGTGGAGGCTCTATCTATTAAGTATAGTCTACCTAGACCATTTCCCCCATGTCTAATGGAATTAATAATTAGAAATTTACAACACGAGACGTAGTACGTCGAGCGAAATAATCTAAACAAGGAAACCCTCATGTATATAGCATATGTCTCAAATTGTAGATAACTAAATATTAACCCCGGACTAAGATGGAACAAAGCAATACATGATAATAATGACTTCATAATGAACATCAGCATATGCAAATCTCATGTACTCGCAAGAACAAGGTATCTCAGTCATATATATGTCTCAACAAATAAGTCGTCATGATGTAATCTCATGCAATATTCTGATTCATTGCATTACCATACACAACAGACTACCCAATTAGTATCCTAAATAGTGTACACGACTTACTAGTCTCATCACAATCTCAGTTCATAACATGAGTACAGAATGGCCTACCATATAAGTATCCTCAAAGACGGCTCACAAGCCTCATCGCACCCACGTGCGGACGGACTGCTAGACAAAGCATCCAAACCCGACTTAATGGCCTGTACAAATGGAATATCAACGTACTACCCCACGTAGTACTGAACTGAGTTCATCAACGATATCCATCTCGTGTATAAACTGTGTATATCTGGTATATCGACGCACTATCCCAAATAGTACTGAGCTGTGTCCATCAACGATATCCAACTTGTGCATGTAAATAAACCTCTAACTCAAGTGTAATCAACTCAACACTTGTCAAAATCCCCTTTTGAAATACTCATATGTGTACTACGATACTATTATTGTGCGTTCATGTCTGTATGTGTGTCATCGTACGACTCGAACCCCGTGTTCATGATTTAAACGTACAAAAGAAAATACCTCAAACAAAAGAACATAATTATCGTATCGTGAATAGTACCATATGCATGAATAGTGATAATACTTATAAATAGTATCAATACTTATGAATAGTACCTATATGCGTAAACAACAACAACACATATGAATAGTATCCGTACGTATAAATAGTACCATACGTATTAATAGTGATAGTACTTATGAATAGTACCCCGTACTCATAAATAGTAATAGTACTTTTGAATGTTATCGTACGTATGAATAGTAACTGTGCTTATAAATAGTACCATACAGATGAATAGTAACAATATTTATGAATAGTATCGTACATATGAATAGTACTGTATTTATGAATAGTATCGAATGTATGAATAGTATTCTTATAAATAGTAACAGTATTTCCAGCGGTAGACATATACTTATAGTTCTAGCTAGTAATATCATGTCTTTAGGAATTTGGTCTTATATTCTATTCATCAATATCATGTCTTTTCATCAATATCATGTATATTCATCAATTTTCATCAAGATTAAAATTTACTGGGGATGAGTTTGGAAATAGATAAACTTGCATTTATTAATCTCTGAAATTAGAATCCTTATCCGTTCTTGTTCTTCGAATTGCCAAAATCCCCTCCCTCTTTTCCTCTCTTTTCTTCCTCTCTGTCTCCCCCTTCTCTCTCTCTCTCTCTCTCTCTCTCTCTCTCTCTCTCTCTCTCTCTGTGTCTTTCTCTTCGTTGTGCCCAGAACTCTCCCCCTCCCCTTTTTATAACAAAAAATAATAATAATAAATCTAAATGGTTGGTGGCACAGGGCGGAGGTTGGTGGCACATGTAAGTGTATATATTATATTTTATATTATTTAAAAAAAAGGATTTCGGGGTCTATTTCTAGAAAGCAGTGAAAATTTACACATAATACCGTCTCAACATTCTAAGATCAATGACATAATCCTTATGTCCATCAGATCAACAGAAATTTACTAAAAATAAAATAGTATCAGTTTTCAAGAGACTCGCGTTACCGAAGCTCAAACTGCGAATCGATCTCAAATCGATTCCAATCTGATCCATTCATCCCAGAATGATCACCAATCATAATAAAACTCATTTATTATCATTTATAATAATATTTTTAAAATTTTTGGGGTTTTACACCAGAGTAGTCTCAGAGTATCAGGATGTCTTTCAGGACATACTTGGATTGCCTCCAGTAAGAGATGTTGAGTTCTGCTTCCAGTTGCAGCCGGGCATAACATCGATATTCCATGCACCTTATCGCATGGCACCTGCTAAGATGAGGGAGTTACAGACTCAGTTAGAGGAGCTCATTTCTGGAGTTACAGACTCGGTTAGAGGGAGTTGCAGCCGGTCCTTTTTATAAGAAGAAGGACGACAGTCTTCGTTTGTGCATTGATTATTATGAGTTAAATAAGGTCACAATCCAGAATAAGTATTCGTTACCGAGAATTGATGACTTATTCGACCAGGTGCAGGGAGCGTAGTGTTTCTCAAAGATTGATCTTCGATCTGGCTATCACTAGTTGCGCATATAGGAGATGGATATTCTCAAGGCCGTATTTTTGACTCGGTGTGGGTCTTTTGAATTTCTCGTTATGCCATTTAGGCTAACTAATACACCCGCAATATTCATGAATTTGATGAATCGTGTTTTTCGTCCGTATTTGGACCAGTTTGTGATTATTTTCATTGATGACATCCTCATCTACTCGAAGTTAGAGGCCGAACATGAGCAACATCTTCGTTTGGTATAGCAGACTTTGCAAGAGCACCGGTTGTATGCTAAGTTTAGCAAATGTGAGTTTTGGCTTTCAGAAGTCAGATTTTTAGGCCACGTCATAGCAAGAAGGGTCTTAAAGTTGATCCAGCTAGAGTTGAGGCCGTTCTTGATTGGGAGCCGCCAAAGACCGTTATAGAGATTCATAGCTTCTTAGGACTTGCCGACTACTATACAAAATTCATTCAGGATTTTTTCAAGATTGCTACCCCGCTGACACGTCTCACGAAGAATAGTGTTCAGTTTGTTTGGGGGTCAGAGTGTTAGAAAGCCTTTGAGACTTTGAAGGCCAAGTCGACTGACATGTCTTACGAAGAAGGGTGTTCAGTTTGTTTGGGGGTCAGAGTGTTAGAAAGCCTTTGAGACTTTGAAGGCCAAGTCGACTACTGCACTAGTGTTGATCATTCCAAGTAGTGGCAAGACCTTTGTTGTCTACACGGATGAGTCATTGTCAGGACTAGGAGGCGTTTTGATGCAGACTCAGAGAGTAGTGGCTTACATCTCACGGTAGTTGAGGACGCATAAATAGAATTATCCCACTCACGACTTGGAGTTAGCAGCGGTGGTCTTCGCACTTAAATTGAGGAGATATTGTCTTTATGGGGTTTAGTTCGAGTTATTTACAAATCAATAGAGCTTGAAATACCTTTTCTCACAGAAGGAACTCAACCAGAGGCAGCAGCGATGGGTTGAGTTTATCAAGGATTACGAGTTCACGCTTTAGTATCATCCGGAGAAGGTGAACGTCGTAGTAGATTCTTTGAGCATGAAGCATCATCACAAACTTGCACCTTTGAGGTGTTCGTTGTACAAAGATATTCTTACCCTCAGTTAGTTTGACTTCAAAGTAGAGATTGGCGGATGTAGTGCATTTTGGGTGCGTTAGCCGTACGACCATTATGGATGGATAGAGTGGTTAATGAAATTACCCTAGAGGGGGGGGGGGGAGTGAATAGGGTATTTTCTAATTTAATCCGATATTAATGCCAAATTAAAACTTATTAACTTATCATAGTAAGTTTGATATACAATAAATTATATACAAGGATATATAATTAAAACAAGGGCGATATAAACATGAGACAATGGTGATATAGAATGTAATAAACAATGAGCACAGATAGTACATCAAGGGAAACTCAAACACATAATATGATCATAAAGTTCGGTCACTCTCGACCTACATCTCTGCTCCTCATTCATGAGGAGAATCTCCACTATCTCAGTCGGTTTTTAACCTTCACCGAAAACGTTTACAACTCACACAATTGGTTTTCTAGCTCACCGAAAACTTACACAACTCACACAATTATAATCACACAATACACCCTCTAAGTGTTGGCTTAGCCCGTGTAAACTTCCTCAAGTGCTCGGATTTACAACCTCTCTCTAGGCTTTACTACTGACGTCACTCCTCATGGAATCAACCCCGTCTCTCACCACACACTCCTCTCGATGTAATAGTGTATTACAATATGATCTCTCGACAATTAGGCACAAATAAAAGGGTTTGTTCTCTAATAAGAATGAGAACAAAATTAAGCTCACACTTAATGAATCACTCACCACAACCCAAATTATACTTAATGTGAAATACTAAAAGCTCAATAGGGATGTGTGTGATCAATGAGTACAAATGAAATCTAACTCAAATTAATCTAGCAAATGTAAATATGAAAGTTTAAGAATAAACAAGCTAGATAATTGAGTTTAGAAAACTTCTCCAAAAATCACAAAGAGATGTAGGAGAGAGGATGAGAATAAATTCCTCAAACCAAAAATGTAAGGCTCCTCTTTGTGAAAACTTATTCACACAAAAACAAACATGAAACAAACTCTTAAACACCCTTAAACCCTTATTAAAATTTTTTTAAAAACTTTCTTATGTAGTAGGAGTGTTTAAGGCAAAGATGTATATATAGGTTACAAGAACCAAGACCACGAACCCAGCAAAAATCAATAAAAATATCAAAAATAACAAAATCTAAAAACTAGCCATTATTGTGCAACGGCTATATCATCAGTCGACTAATTACAAGCGTCAGTCAACTGTTGCCTACATCGGTCGACTAATGCGTTATTAGTCGACTGAGCAGACGAAACCACTATCTGCGCTTCACTTCATCAGTCGACTTATCTTTGTAGTGAGTCGACTGATAACTCGTACACAGCCTGTTATGAACAGTAAAAATCAACTATAAACCCCTTTAAAAATCACAAATAAATTCCAAAAAATTATAAAACTTTGGAAAATGTTTATAAACATAAAAATAAACATGTTACAAAAAGAATTTTTCAAATTGCACTTCCCAAATAAGAAAACTCATCATTTTGTAAAATTGTCCAAAATATAAAAACTCAATACACTTGAAATTTTGACAAACAAACTTACATATTCATTTTGAATAGATTAATAGACTTAGGAAAGATGTAACATGATTGAGTCTTTAATCCATAAACACATAATTTTGTAAATAAACATGATTTTATTAATTTTAAATTTGCTAATTAATAAAATCATTTTAAGCACATATAAACAAGAAATGAATATGTGTGCATGTAACTATATTAATGTGTTTGATATTTATATTGTTAAACATATTATTTTCCAAAATAAAATCGATAAATAGGAAACTAGTATATATGTATATGTATATAACTATTAACTTCATATTTATACGATTTAAACTCAAAAGCTATAAAACGAAAATGTGTATGTGTGTATAATGTTTGAGCTTTAAGTATCATCACACAAAGTACAAACCTAAAAATTATACTCAATTTATTTATCTTCAATAAAGCTTGTCTAGGTTGCGGATGAAGCTTGATTTTAAATTTGACTTTGAATTGCAAATGGCTTCATTCCGATATTCCGCCAACCTCCATTAAATAATATCATTAAGCTCAATTCCATCCAACCTCCATCTAGGAGGATCTTTGTATAGAATACCTAACAAGCAAATAAACACTTGACAAACATTGTTAGGAATTGTTTGTTAATCATCAAAACTAGATTAGATAGTAGGCTCATAAACATGAGACCTAACAGTTAATGCTTAATTGGAGAACTCTTGGATTCGAACCCAAAAGGGAGAAATTTCTAAAGAGCCAAAGGTAGATTGGACTATCAGATCAAAAGGGGCCTTCGAATGAAAGGCCGGTTAGTGGTGCCGGATAATCCGTAGTTGAAAAAGGATCTATTTGATGAGGTACATCATACTAGATACACTATACACCCAGGCACAACCAAGATGTACAAAGACTTGAAGAGACATTTTTGGTGGAGCATCATGCGTAGGGATGTTGCAGAGTATGTAGATAAATGCTTTATCTATCAGCATGTGAAGGAGGAACATTAGAGATCTAGGGTACCCTACACTCTTTGCCTATTCCTGAGTGGAAATGGGAAGATATTTCGATGAATTTCATAGTAGGATTGTCGAGGTCCAGCAAAGGAAATAATTCTATTTGGGTGATCGTTGATCGATTGACAAATTTGGCGCACTTCTTACCAGTTAAGACAATTTATATGTCAGAGACCTATGTAAGGATTTGCATACGGGAGATTGTGAGATTTTATGGAGATCTAGAGACGATTGTATCAGATTGGTGCTTAGTTTTCACGTCGTATTTCTGGAATAGTTTCCAGAATTCTTTCGGTAGCTTCCTAGCTTATAGCAGCATCTTTCACCCATAGACAGATGGTCAAACAGAGACAGTTAACTAAATATTAGAGGACATGCTTCAAGCATGTATGTTAGATTTCCAAGGCAGTTGGGAGGATGATATACCATTGATCAAATTTTCCTATAACAACAGTTATCAATCAATTATAGGTATGGCTCCTTATGAGGTATTGTATGGGAGGCCTTGTAGATATCTGATTTGTTGGGTAGAGCTGGAGGACAACTTACTGCTTAGACCAGATCTTGTTAGGTAGATTTCAGAGAAGATATCGTTGAATTGGGAGCGTATTCTTGCAGCCCAGGGTCGAAAAAAGAGTTATGCAGATCAGAGGCGATGACTGTTAGAGTTTCAGGTTGGAGACTATGTTCTACTAAATGTATCACCGGTGAAAGGTGTTAAATGGTTTGGCTGACGCGGAAAACTTACCCCGAGATATGTTGGTCTGTTTCGGATTGTTGGACGTGTTGGAACCATCTCGTACCGATTAGATCTTACAGTATCGATGTCGGGTGTACATGATGTCTTTCATGTTTTTATGCTTAAGAAGCACTTACGCAACAAGGAGAAGCAGAGAGTATTTAATACGCCAGATTTAGAGCTTTTGGCAGATTTGACTATGGTTGAGACCCTAGTTCACACTCTTGCTAGGGAGGATAAGAAGCTTCGAAATAAAGTGATCCCATTAGTTAAAGTCAGTGGAACAGGAAAGGAGCTGAAGAAGCTTCCTGGGAGCGTAAGGAGGACATACGTCGTGACTACCCACACCTGTTCGAGCAGGTATACTATTAACTATGTATTGTTGTGTGTGCATATTATTTATATAGTTTCACTTTACACTTCACACTGGAATGTGGGTATTAACACTTAGCTTCTAATTTGAACATATAGTATATACATGGGGTTCCTTGATTGGATTTTTCACCTGATGTACTAATTTTGTTTAATTAGAGGTTAAGTGAGAGTATTCACATTCTAGATGTTAAGTGTAAATAATACATATATGACACATGCTTTGTTATTTATAATTATAAAATTTTGAGGATGAAATTCTTTTTAAGAAGGGGTGAATGTAAAACCTGTAAATTTGAAAATAATATTAAATAATTTTTATTATGGTTGATACTATTCTGGATGAATAAATATGTTAGTAATTGATTTGAGATCGATTAAGTACATATATGGATATATACTAGTGTAAACATGCATGTACGTTAAGTATCAGTCAGCTAAAATCATGCCTGGTCGATCGACCGACCCAAATAATCGGTCGACCAATGTACCCTGATCGGTTGACTAATTATTGGTACTAGTCGACTGATGGATGCATAGAAATGGGTTTTCAGGTCGACTTAGATTTTGGCCCGTTTGATTACACAAGTATATATATGTTAAACCCAAATTTTCTCCTATTTTCTCCTGTTACTCTCACGTTGTTCAGCCACCCCCTTTGTTAAAAAACGCTATAGTTTTCTCTTGTGAATTTGGAGAGCATTGAGAAGCAAAAACCTAAAGGAGGGTGAGATCATGGGCATTTGACAAAGGAGGATCGAGACTCTATAGTATTTGAGAGTTCAGCATGACTTTTAAGGCGAGTTTCATCTCCTCGAAACCTATCCCCTATTTTACTTTGTTTTATTGGATTTTACAAACCTAGTTTATGTATAAAGATCACTCTTTTTATGACACCACTGTTTTCACACATGGCTGCAGTCTAAGGTGAACCCAGAGATGTCAAACCTACCATGCACCCATACCATGTAATAACACGTTTCACCAATCACAATAATATCCACTAGTGGAGTCAAATATAAGTGTATGTATAAAACAGACAAAATAAGGAAATAAAAACAATAGATAAGATATAGAAAAAGATATCTCATAAATAAAAATCATGTTGGCCTCTTTGTTTTGATGATGTTTAACAAACAATTTACCACTAATGTTGTTTGTCTAGTATTGGTGTTCTCTTATTTATTGTAGACAAATAACGAGTTAGAGGATGCATGGAATCAAGCTTTCATGATCATATCCAATGGAGGTTGGCGAAATAGTGGAGTGAAACATTGCAATTCAAGTTGAAGATCCAAGTTCAAACTTCATCCACAAGTTTACCAAGAAGAGCTTCGTTGAAGATCAAGATTGCTTGGGTAACTTAGTTTAGGTTTTATATTATGTGTGTTAAGTACTTTAAGCTCAATGTAATATACACACACATTTATTGGTTTCTTTGTATATATATATATATATATATATATATATATATACACACACACACACACACACACACACACACACACACACACACACACACACACATAAGAAGCTTTTGTTTCTATGTATATATATAGTTATATATATCCATACATGTTTTTGGGTTTTCATGTTTATAAATACAGAATTACATATTTCATATTTATTATTGTGTTTTGGTTTAGCTACATAGATATGAAACAACAAACAAAGTTTTTCAAATTTTCATTTGTTTCATATTCTATTGTGTTTAAGAATATATTGCATAGAATATGCAATTTTGTGAAAATATTGTATTCTTAGTTTTTAGACTTAATAATAATCATGTACATCTTTTATTAAGTCTACAAAATCATTTGTAATGTTTCAAAACATGGTTAAGTTAAAATGTCAAAATTCATGTGATTACATTTTTATATCTTGGACTATTTAGCAAAATGATGATATTTTTTATTTGGGAGGTCCTTTTTGAAAACATGTTTGATTATCATGTCTACAATCATTTACCAAAGTTTTATATTTTTTAAAATTTGTTTGATATTTTTAAACAGGGTTTTAAAATCAGAAAAATAGTTTTCAAACCTGAATTTTCATATGTCAGTTCGCGGTCGACCACCACGGTCGATCGGTCTTGAGTCTAGAGACTCAGGAGGTTTTTCAGTGGCTCGCGGTTGACCGTGGTGGTCGACCGGATGAAGTCTAGAGTGTTTTGCGGTTGATAATCACATTTTATTACAATTTTATACCCTCATTATCTATTTTATATGAATAAATACAGCACTAATAATTGCTTTTATCTTTAATTGTAGGTTAATAAAGAATAAATCCTAAAAATCCCATCTCTCAACAAAGACCCTTGAGTAAATGAAGAAATAAGAGAATTAATTTTTGAAAATCACATGTGTGCAAGGAACCGGATTTGGACTTGGTTGCTTAAAAATGAATTGGACTTTTATTCGAAAATCACAAGCTGCTGCAGTGAACTTGGACTTGGCTGCAAATAATTGGAATGAACCGGACTTGGATGCAAAGAGTTAATTTTGCGTTTCAAATGATTGAGAAGCAAGTGGACCGGCTGCAGATTTGTTTGGAGAAAAAAAAGAAAAATGGACCGGACCCGGACTTTGTGCTGCATAATCACGAATGGACCTGCTATGTTCATTTTCTTTCTCAAAGAAATGAAACTTCATGGGCCTGCAAACTTCATAGGCCGGTTGCAGCTGGACTTTGAATGGGCCAAAGAAATGGATTTTGATTTTCAAAATAAAATCAAAATGAATCATATGCCATTGGATTGCTTCATGACCGGACTTAGGCATATGGACCGGACTTCACTTTGCTGCTGACCTACTACAAGAGTTGGATTTTCATTTATTTTTGAAAATCAAATGGGCCTCCTATGTTTGGGCTAGAGAAGAACAAAAAGCAAATTCAAATATGGAGATTGTTGCTTGGGGCTCAAGACAAAGACAATGGCTCATATTCATTGAAGATTACTATAAATAGTAGTAGAGAGTGAGGGGTTAAGGGTGTGAAAAATTTTGTAACTCCTTTTGGAGAGGAGGACTACTCTTAATTGAGAAGGCTTTCCAAAAATTGTAACTTTAGTTGCAATTAATAAAAATAATTTTTCTCCTCTTTAAATTTGTTCTTTCTCCTCTTTGTTGAATGATAAGGATGGAGATGAAGAGCAATTTGAAGGTTTGTATTTCTTTTCTCTTTTATTTCTTTTCAGTAATTTCTTTATTATTGCTTATTAGTTAGATTTAAATTCATGCTTGTAGTGTAGATTTATTTTCTTGTCTTTTTATTTCTTTTTACACTTTAATTTGTAGAATAGATTTATTTTCTTGCATTTAATTTTTGTAATATATTTTATAGTTTAGATTTTTATTTTCTTTGTAGTTAGATTTATTTCTTGTTCATAGTTTAGATTTTTCTTTTCTTTTTATTTTATAATTAGTTCTTTTCTTGTTTTTATTTCTTAAAGATGTGAATTTAATTCTTGTAGGAAGTTTAGAATTATATGAAACTAGTCTAATTTCTTTTATATTGTATGAATTATTCTCTTGCACTTAAAATGTTCATGTTTAGGATAATCAACTAGAGAACTAATCGGTAAAAAAAGAAGTTGATAATCTATGCTTATCTTAAATGGTTTGATGGGTAATACTTATGAATTCTAGGATTATTATCATGTTGTTGTTCTTATCATGATTAGTAATTTTAACTTAGATGATAATTTGATAGGTTACACTTTCCTTAAATAGTTTGATAATCTATGCTTAATAAATCTAAGTTGAAATATGATAAAAAGCGAATAGTTTGTATTTTGTAATTAAAATTAGTTAGTGGATTATATTCTAGATTTCTTACCTCTTTTGAATCCTCCATCTTGACTTTCTTACATTTTCTTTTTATTCTTGATTTTATTTCTTGATTTTATTCATTCTTCTTTCTTGCCTTGTGATTTTATTTATTCGTTAATTCTTTCTTCTCTCCTCTAAAATTCAATTTATTGTCTCTTGCATATATTCACAACAATCACTCATCACAATCACACTTATTCTTTATTCCTAATTGTCACGCACAAAACATAAGAACCATTTCTAATAATCTCTTAAAATCACCTTCCTCGTGGGATCGATATTTTTTATACTATAACTTGATCAATTATGCACTTGCAATTTTGGTACATAATTATGCCGCATCAGCGGTCGAACGCCACGGTGGACCGAATGTTTTGCAGAGCCCAGATTTTGGCTTTGACCTGCTCGCGGTCGACCACGCGTTCTCCTCGGTCGACCGCTGATCTGTCAATCAAGTTCTAACGGCTCTTTTCCTGAGTTGTTTTTCTTGGACTTTTTGGTCATTTCTGTTGGGTTTTTGGCTGAGGTTTTGGGAGGCTATATATAGCCCCTTGCTCTCATCTTTCAACATAATTCAAGAGAATGTTTTAAAAGAGTTTAACAAGGGTTTAAGCTTATTTTGTTTTTATTTAAAAGAGTGTTTAAGAAGCTTTTAAGCATTTGAGAGTTTGATTTTGTGAAATCAATTTCACAAGAGCTTGAGGAGATCATCTATTGGTGTTCGAGCATCCAACTACTCTCCCTCGATCTCTTGATCTATTGAGAAGTTTTCTAAACTCTATTTCTAGCTCTTTTATATATATTTGAATATCATTGTTATTAAGCTAGAATTATATTGAGTTTAATTTTGATTTATTTCTCTTTGCTTACACACACACAACCATGGAGCTTATTGTATTTGCATACATTGTATAATCAGGTTGTGGGTTTGTGTGACTTAGAGAGTGAGCTTATGATTCGTTCTCATCCATTGTAGAGAACAAACACTTTGTATTGAGTCTTATTGTGAGAATCACTTTGTATTATACTAGTACACCGAGAGGAGTGTGTGGTAAGAGACGGGGTTGCTTCCAAGAGGAGTGGTGTCGGTTGACGAACCTAGGGAGAGGTTGTATCCGAGCACTTGATGAAGGACACGAAGAGACCAACACTTAGAGGGTGTGGAGTATAGTTACATTATGAGATTATGATCGTTGATCGGTGAGCGTTGAAAACCGGTATTGTGTGGTGTAAACATTATTCGGGTGATCATAGAAAACCCGGTTGTGATAGTGGATTTTTTCCCGGGAGTAGGGAGTCGAGACGTAGGACGGAAGGTCCGAACTACGTAATCATTTGCTTGTGTTTGATTTTGCTTTGGCGTTTCATTTGTGCTTAGTGTTCATTACATTCTTATCGCCATTGTTAATTGCCCTATCACATTTGTAGATTGTTTATTCACCCTTGTGTTAGTTTATATATCCTTGCATATGTTTCATAATATATCTCATTGCTAGGATATATCCATTTGTTCATGTTGCTTATTCTTGCTTATAACTCTTTGTATATCTATTTTGCAAGAATATTTTGTTAAATAGTTTTAATTGGCATTATATCGGATTAGATTAGCATAAGACCCTAATCACCCCCTTCTAGGGTCTAACAAATCAAGTCTCAACTGAAATACATCTGATATCTGGAATAATAAAAGTATCATAACATGAATCAACTAAAAATCGTACTAAGGCACACTGTCTTTACAATATGAAAATAAAACTCTAATATCTGAAAGAGATCATAAAACTATAGTGGAGTCTCAACTACTAAAACGTGCGGTAGCGACTATGCTAAAACTCCGTCATCCTACGGCTCTCCGGAACTCTGAGCCACCTAAAAAGGAAATTTAAAATAACAAAAAGAACAATAACAAGAGCATCAGAGTGCCATAGCAAGATCACCTCCATCCGCCCCTAGAGAAAGGGTTGCTAGATAAAGTGGAGGCTCTATCTATTAAGCATAGTCTATCTAAATTATTTTTTTCTCGTATCTAATGGTATTAATAATACTTAGAAATACTTAGAAATTTATAACACGAGACGTAGTACGTCGAGTGAAATAATCCAAACAAGGAAACCCTTATGTATATACCATATGTCTCAAATTGTAAATAACTAAATATTAATCCTGAACTAAGAATGAAAGGAAACATAACTAGAAAGTAAACCATCATAACAAACATCAACATATGTATCTCGTGTACTCGTATAACAATGTATCTCATTCATCAAATTTCTCAATAATGAGTCAAAATCACTTTTGGCATCCACCAAACTCAGGCTATCACATAATTGTCACAATGCAACTCTTTGCAAGATTTTTGATTTCGCATTATCATGCGCAACGAACTACCCGTTAGGTATCCTAAACAGTATACACGGCTCATTAGTCTCATCACGATCTCAGTGCGTAATATAAGTGCAGGACGGCCTACCATATAGGTATCCTAAGAGACGACCCACAAGCCTCATCGCACCCCCGTGTAAACGGACTGCTAGACAAAGCATCCAAACCTGACTCAATGGCATGTACAAATAGAATATCAACACACCACCATGTTAGGTCTCATGTTATGAGCCTACATCTTCTAATCTTGTTTTGACGATTACAAACAATTCCTAATATTGTTTGTCTAGTGTTCTTATTAGGTATCCTACACAAACAACAAAGTTGGAGGATGGATGGAATCGATTTTTTACGATCATATCCAATGGAGGTTGGCGGAATAGTGGTTAAAGACTTGCAATTCAAGTTGAAGATCCAAGTTCAAGTTTCATCCGCAAGTTTACCAAGTCGAACTTATTGAAGACCTTCATCAAGCTTGGGTAATTTAGTTTAGATTTTATATTATGTGTGTTAGTACTTTAAGCTTAATTATATACACACATACACATTTTGCTCTTTGTATATATATAGTTATATATATACATATATGTTTTGGTTTAGCTATATAGATATGAAACAATATATATATATCTTCATATATACTTTTATATGTTTCATATTCTATTGCATTTGGAAAAATATTGTGTTTTTGGTTTATATGGTTTATAGACTTAACAACTATAGTTTATACTTTTTATCAAGTCTACAAAATTATTTTACAAAGTTTCAAAACATGGTTTATGTCCAATGTCAAAAACAAGTGTTTTTCATTTACATATTTTGGACTATTTTGTAAATGAAGAGATTTCTCTTTTAGGAGGTGTTTTTTGAAAACCAGTTTTTGTAACATGTATATTATCATGTTTACAATCATTTCTCAAAGTTTTTACATTTTTTTGAGTTTATTTGCTATTTTTAAAAGATGTTTTAAAATTAGATTTCTGTTTTGATTCAGGCTGATAACTTGTTATCAGTCGACTGGTAAGTCAACTGATGAGATCAGTCAACTGATGTGTCGACTGAAGAATATGCTTAGAATCAACAAAAAGTTTCTCAACTGTTTTGGTCGACTGACCAGTCGACTGATGAGATCATCAGTCGACTGATAAGGTCGTCAGTCGACTGATGAGCTGAAAAATACCTACAACGGTCATCTTATCAGTCGACTGATGAAACCCGTCAGTCGACTGACGGCATGATAACGACTAGTTTTCTAGACTTTTTTAGTTTTTGTTATTTTGTCTTTTGTGATGTTTTCTCTTGGTTTTTGGGGTTGTTTCTTCATCCTATATATACCCCATACCCTCTAACTTCTGAGGGTAATTTTTAGAAGTGTTAAAAACAAGTTTAAGGGAGTTTAAGTTTTGTTTTAAAAGAGTTTGTTTGTGAATTTTTTTTTACAAGAGCTTGAGGAAATCATCTATTAGTGTTTGAGCATTCAACTCTTCTCCCTCTCTCTTGTCATCTAGAGAAGTTTTTCTAAACTCATATCTAGCTATTTATTTGTTTGTTTATCATTTTTATTAAAGCTAGATTTACAATTGACTTTAGGTTGTTTGATTTCACTCATTGTTTACACACACCCACTTGAGCTTATTGTATTTTCATATATAGTATAATTTGGGTTGTGAGAGTTGTAACAATTGAGTGTGAGCCTACATAGAGTTCTCATCCATTGTAGAGGACAAACTTTGTTGTATTTGTACCTAATTTTAAGGAATCACTTTGTATTACACTAGTACACCAAGAGGAGTGTGTGGTGAGAGACGGGGTCGTCCTAAGAGGAGTGGGGTAGGTGGTAATACCTAGAGAGAGGCTATAATTCCTAACACTTAAGGAAGACACGAACTAGAGACCAACACTTGAGGTGGTAGTTAGTGTAGTTACATTGTGAGATTGTGGACGTTGATCGGTGAGCCTTAAAAACCGATATTGTGTGGTGTAAACGTTTTCGGGTGATCGTTGAAAACCTGGTGTGATAGTGGATTTCTCCCTGGGAGTGGGGAGCGGAGATGTAGGACGGAAGGTCCGAACTCCGTGATCATTTGATTGTGTTTGAGTTGCATTGGCGTTCATTTATACTTGTGCTCGTTGCTTATATCGCCTATTGCATCTTGTTTATTTCATCCACTATTTTGTTTACCCTTGTGTTATTTATATATCCTTGCACATATATTTGTAATATATCATTCTTGCTAGGATATATTTGTTAATAAGTTTTAATTTGGCATAAATCGGATTAGATTAGTATAAACCCTATTCACCCCCCCTCTAGGGTTCCTTCCTAGTGACATTAGGGTACTTTCAATTGGTATCAGAGCAGAATAGGGTACTTTCACACTACACGTAGTACTGAACTAATCTCATCAATGATATCCATCTTGTATAAACTATGTATTTCTGGTATATCAACGCACTATGTTATATAGTATTGAGCTATGCTACATCAATGATATCCAACATGTGTATAAACCATCTCTAACTCAAGTGTAATCAGCTCAACACTTATCAAAATCCCCTTTAGAATACTCATGTGTGTACTATGACACTATTCATGTATATTCATGTCTATATGTGTACTATCGTACGACTCGAACCCCACGATCGCATCTCAAATAGTGCAACACAACGTTCTGGAAAAGTCTTAGTAGTCGACTACTAAGCTTAGTAGTCGACTATACTGAGTCCATCCAGACTCTGTGAGGCATGTAATATGCTTAGTAGTCGACTACTAAGTACATTAGTCGACTACTTTGTAATATTCTAGTTTTTGGAAATCCAAACTGAACATGAATAGCCGACTACTATACTTAGTAGTCGACTACTCTGTCAAAATATGCATTTTTTTCATGCACGAACAGAGCTTATCATTCATCATATAATTATCATGAGATTTAGTATAAATAAAAACATGTAATATCCAACATAAATCATCCTGAACATGAAACAAATCTATTAACTTGTTCTAATTAGGGATTAACACCCTAATTAATTAATTTCCTCAATTAGCTCTTAATTAAACAATATAATTATTAACACTTGATAAAAACTACTCATGAACAGATGTAAAACTTGATTTATACATGTTTATATGACTTAGGTATCACAAACCTCGGGTTTTAGCATGATTAGCTTACAAGAAAACTCATTTAAATAACTAATTAGGGTTTACTCATGAGTTAAACATAATTAACAAGTTAAAAATAAAATTAACATCAACCCTAATGATCATGATCATGTTTCTATCATCAACAATAACAATTTAACTTCAGATCTAGTATAGGGATAAGATTTATCATCAATAATCTAATTTTTGTCACATTAGGTTACACTTAACCATGAAAACATCAATTAAACATCTTCAAAACTTTAACTAATTATAGGGACAGATTTGAATAAAGATGATCTTGCCTCAAACGCTATGTTGAACTCCTGGACATGCATGCAAGATCCCTTCTTCGTCAGAAACCGCAAAGCCTCGCCTTTCTCTCGATAAACGCCTCGAGATCTCTCCCAAAACTCACACTTTAGGGTTAGGGTTTAAGGAGGAAGGTGACCGGTGTTAATCTCATATAAAAGAGGGTAAAAAGAACTTTAAAACGAGTATATGTACGTATATATACAACTAGGTTTGAAACAAAACGAATCCGACCCGAAACCCATAAGAAAACTAGAAATAGCCTGACTAGTCGACTAATACTACTATTAGTCAACTAATGGCCTTACTAGTTGACTACTAATGGTGTAGTCGACTACTAACAGCACAAATATAGATTTTTGCATGCTTTCGTGCATGTATCTCTTCTAAGCTCATATATATACATTGGATTGATCTCAAATCAATCTCCAACATACTCAAACATCAAAATATGTTATTTATTATATTATAACATATTTATTATTATATATCACAATATACTCAAATTTACGGGGTTTTACACTTTTAAACTATATAATATAAATATTTGATCTTTTTGATTTAAAAAGGTTATGAAACGAATTCCTGAGTTGGATTTTTATTTTGAAGTAAAGTAAACATAATTTTTTATTAAATTGAATTGTTTTCATGATGAGTTACAAACATGATCATGCTAGGGTTGTTAGAATTCCCTCAAATTAATAAATTTTGATTTTGTGTGGCAAAGTGAACCCTAATCATGTTAAATAAGTTTTTATAAATGTATTTATTCTAAAAATACAACTTTGAATACTTGTGGACAAAACCTATAACTTAAACCCGTCACTAGCATCGATCGACTGATTAGGAAGATCAGTCGACCGAACTGTTAGCCCTTATGTTTTGATGATGTTTTACAACCACCATTATCGGTACTAATTGCTTATTGAGTGCATATGTAGTGAATTCATATATCAAGCATGTTAGTGCCACAAATGGAGGATTGGATGAAATATGCGCTACAACGATGATATTCAAAGGAGGAGGAGGCATAGTGATGAAGCAATATTATTTCAAGAACACCAAATTCAATTAGAAGCTTCATCCAAACTCAAGCTATATCAAGACTCAAGAATTGTATTCTCGTGAGGATATTAGCTAGGTTTTATTTTCTCTCTAGTGCTAGATTATAGGCAAATAGTTTAGATTTCATCTGAAGCTATTGAGATATCAACACACACGTTTTCATACTCATAGTTTTGAACGTATTTCACAAAATGCTATTATTCACAAGTATGAGGACCTATTTGCAAAATTCTTTTTCCAAATAATTTGTTTTTACTATTAAAAATATTTTACAATATTTCATAATTTTTAGAGGTCAAATGAATATTTTACAAATATTTTAAGTGAGTCAAAAATCAGGTTTTTGAGTGTATCAGTTTGCGGTCGATCGCCACGGTCGACCGCGCCTGAGCTCACTCGTCAGTAGGCGACAGAAACTTTCACGGTCGACCGTCGCGGTCGACCATGAGCAAAATATTTCCGACAGTCGACCGTCACGGTCGACCGCGAAAGTCTCTGGATTTTTGGTGAGTTTCTGAACTGCCTCGCGGTCAACCACGAAAAAATCACGGTCGACCGCCGAATATTTTAAACGGTAATGTTGTACAAATCTTCAGCGCTGATTTCACACGATCTGGCGTTGTTTTGTTTCCAGGTTTTGGGGGATTGAGTATGGGTTTCAAACAGCTGTGTTTTTTTATATAAACCCATCTTCTTCTTCTTCCTCTTTGTCCTAGTTCTTTCGAAATCCTTAAGAGAACGTTTTCTTACAGAGCTTCATTTTCAAACCAGTTCTTTTGAGTTTTTGTGTTTCACATCCCAGCTTCAGTGTTATCTTCTCTTTGCTATAGGGACATTGTAAAGAGAGGATTCTTACACCATTTCTACTATTTTGAGAGCTTGATCTTGTGTAGATCAATTGTGTGGGAGTGTGATCTAGTAAGATCAACTGTGTAGTGTGAGATCGTGAAGGGATCGCTGTGTAGAAGAAGTTCCGGCTTCCAAACCGAATTGTATAGTGGATTTCTCCTCGAGAGTGGGGAGCGAGGACGTAGGTCAGCGGCCGAACCTCGTTAACACATCGCGCGTCACAGGATAACGATTCCTTACCATATCTCCTCTATTTTGATTGCATTTGGATATTGTGTTCTGCTTGTCTTAATTTTATAGCACAATTATAGCCTTGTGACCCTAATCACCCCTCCTCTAGGGTCCAACAATTAGTATCAGAGCTTGGTCTCTATATTAATTTTTGGTTTAATCACCTTAGATAAAAGATCTTATGGAGGCTTCAATGAATGTGCATATGCTAGAGGGACAATCCACCATTAGACCATCACTCTTCACCGGTAGTAACTTTGCTTATTGGAAGGCTAGGATAAGGATTTACCTTCGTTGCATTGACCTTGACATCCTAGAACTCATAGAGAAAAAATATGTAGAAAAGCCCAAAGTTGGGACTATGACCGATGGAGAAAGGCACCAAGCTAATCTCAATGCTAAGGCTATGAACGCCTTAATTTACGGTCTTTCCCCTAATGAATATTATAGGGTTTCCACGTGTGCAACCACATACGAAATATAGGTGAAATTGTGTATCACTCACGAAGGAACCCCCCAAGTTAAGGAATCCAAGATTAGCGGACTTATTCATGAATATGAGTTGTTCCAAATGCTTCTAAATGAATCAATTGATGCTATGTTTTCTCGAATCACTAACATTATCAATAAATTGCATGGTCTTGACAAGAAATTGACTATTCAAGAGACGAACTACAAGATTCTCCGTTCATTGACCCCGATGTGGGAACCCAAGGCGACGGCGATAGAAGAAGCTCATGACCTTACCACTGTACCTCTTGATGGCCTCATCAGCAAGCTCAAGGTTCATGAGAAAAAGCTCAAGGGAAAGGAGAATGAGGAAGTGCCCTCACGGGAAGTTGAGGAGCCATCACCAAAATTGAAGACCATAGCTCTCAAAGGAGCTAGTGATAACTCCTCCTCGTCATCGGATAGTGAAGTTGATTTTTCTAAAGAAGTAGCTCATCTCTATAGAAGAATTTCTTGACTCATAAAAATGAACAAGAAATTTAACCCCCGATCTAACAACAGATTTTCTTCACGTGTAGAAAAATGTTTTGAATGCAATGAACCGGGCCATATCGCTAAGGATTGCCTAAGGCTCAAGGAAAAGTACATGAAATACAAGAAGAAGAAGGCTATGTATGTCGGATGGGAAGAATCCGAACCAAGTGATTCGGATAGTAATGAAGAAGGAGCTAAACTTGCTCTTCATGATCCCAACGTTTGCTTCATGGCCCTTGAACATGAGGTAATATCCGACACTGAGAGTGAATTCTTTTACATACAATGTGATCTAGCTACGACTCTAGAAGAATTGAACATTGAATTTAAAAGAATGTCAAATAAATTTTCTTCTTTTAAAAAGTTACATGCTTCTTGTGATGTAAAACTTGAACAACTAGAAACCTCTCTTGCTCTAAAAGATGAATTGCTAGGAGATCTCGATTTCGAGAATAAATAATTAAGATCCAAAATTGAAAGACTAGAAATTGAGAGTGGTAGGATTAGACCTACTCATGCTTATGCTAATCATCATCACCATGGTAGAAATAGGTTTCATGGTTCTCGTGCTCATACATACAAAAAAAATTTTGTGTGCACATATTGCATGAAACATAGTCATATTTCTACTCATTGTAGAATTAAAGATAATTATGAATTTTATGGATTGACATGGGTACCCAAAGGTACCAAGTTGACTAACCACCAAGGACCCAAGTTTTGGGTACCTAAAGTTACTACACCTTCCTCTCTTGTAGGGAACATCACGATAACGACGTAGAGAGATGTGGTACCTTGATAGTGGTTGCTCTCATCATATGATGGGCAACAAAGAGTTATTTGCAACCCTATCAAGGATTGAAGAAGGTAGCGTCTCCTTCGATGGTGGTGAGAAAGGTAAAATCGTTGGTATTGGCTCTATTGGTAAGAAACCCTCACCCGTTGTAGAAGATGTTTATTTGGTAAATGGTTTGAATCATAATCTTCTTAGCATTAGCCAATTGAGTGACAAAGGTTTTGATATTTCCTTTAAACCGGACAAATGCATTATTAGTATGAATGGAAAAATTGTTTTTGTTACTAATCGCAAATCTAATGTGTACATTTTTGAGATGAATGAATTAGTGAACCAAGATGTGAAGTGCCTTACGGCAATTGATGAAAACCCTTGGATATGGCATAAAAGACTTGGACATGCAAACATGGAATTGATATCAAAATTATCTAAGAGAAATCTTGTAAAAGGGTTACCTAACTTGCACTTCATCAAATATACCATATGTGAAGATTGTGCCAAAGGTAAAAAAACAAAATCTTCTTTCAAATCCATTAATAAGGTATCGACTTCTAAACCTTTGCAATTACTTCATCTTGATTTATTTGGTCCTATGCGTGTTACCTCTCTTGGAGGCAAACACTATGTATTTGTGATTATTAATGATTTTTCTCGTTTTACATGGACAATATTTCTTGCAAATAAAAAAGTGATTGTTTTGAAGAATTTTCTAATCATGTCAAAAGAATCGAAAATGAAAAAGATTTGAAAGTTGTTAAAATAAGAAGTGGTCTTGGAGGTGAATTTCAAAATGATTTTTTCTATGAATTTTATGCTCATCATGGTATAACTCACATGTTTTCCGCTCCTAGAACACCACAACAAAATGGTGTTGTTAAACGAAAAAATCGCACCATACAAGAGATGGCACGCACTATGCTAAATTCATTTGATTTGCCAAAATATTTTTGGGCGGAAGTCGTCAATACGGCTTGCCATGTTTTAAATCGTGTTTTAATTAGACTAAAGCTTAAGAAAACTCCTTATGAACTATTTTATGGAAAAACTCCTTTTATTGGTTATTTTTGTATCTTTGGTTGCAAATGTTTTATTTTAAATACAAAAGATCATCATGACAAATTTGATTCCAAAATTGATGTTGGTATTTTCTTAGGTTATGCACCTCGAAGTAAGGCTTATAGGGTCTTCAACAAACAAACTCTCGTTGTTGAAGAATCTATAAACGTTACTTTTGATGAGACTAATATTGGTTCTCAAGTTGTTTTACCTAGGAAAGAGGATGATGATGACGTTGAGGGAGGATTGGACCTTTTACAAATCAATGATACACCCTCTATAGAAGCACAAAAAGATGTGGATAGCTCTAATGCTCATGAACAAGTTGAACTTCCTAAAGCGTGGAAATTCACATCAAACCATCCAAAGGAACAAATAATTAGGAGCCTTCACAAGGAGTTGTTACTCGCTCAAAAGCTTTGAGTGAGTGTGGTAATATTGCTTTCTTATCTCAACTAGAGCCTAAAAATATTAATGATGCTTTAAATGATGAATTTTGGGTTTTAGCTATGCATGATGAACTAAACAATTTTAAAAGAAATGATGTTTGGAAACTAGTTCCTAGACCTATCAATGCTAGTGTTATTGGTACAAAATGGGTTTTTAGAAATAAACTTGATGAACATGGCATTGTAACTAGAAATAAAGCTCGTTTGGTTGCCCAAGGATACAATCAAGAGGAGGACATAGACTATGACGAAACCATTACACCGGTTGAAAGGCTGGAATCTATTAGGATGTTTTTGGCATTTGCTAGCTTTAAAGATTTCAAATTATTTCAAATGGATGTTAAAAGTACCTTTTTAAATGGTTTTATAGAAGAGGAAGTATATGTTGAGCAACCCCCTGGTTTTATAGATCATGCTTTTCCAAATCAATTTACCGGGTTCAAAAAGCTCTATATGGGTTGAAACAAGCTCCTAGAGCTTGGTATGCTCGCCTCTCTAGTTTTCTTGTTGAAAATAGTTTTTCAAAAGGAACAATTGATAACACTTTTTTTGTGAGAAAAAGGAAAAATGATTTCATTTTAGTTCAAATATATGTTGATGACATCATTTTCGGTGCTACTAATGAATCTTTGTGCAAAGAATTTTCTAAGGTTATACAGGATCATTTTGAGATGAGTATGATGGGAGAGCTTACATTCTTTCTCGGGCTCCAAGTTAAGCAAACTAAGGATGGGATATTTATTTCTCAAAGCAAGTATGCTAAGGAATTGGTGAAGAAATTTAATTTGGAGAATTCTAAGCATGCGCCTACTCCCATGAGTACAAGTGTGAAGCTTGACGCGGATGAAAGTGGTGAGGACGTGGACCAAAAACTATACCGAGGTATGATAGGTAGTCTTCTTTATCTCACCGCTAGTAGACCCGATATCATGTTTAGTGTGTGTATGTGCACGTTTTCAAGCTTCTCCTAAAGCATCTCATTTAATTACGGTTAAAAGGATCATTAAGTATGTTAATGGAACTTTTAATCTTAGTTTATTTTATCCAAAGAGCACCTCTTTTGATTTATATGGTTTTTGTGATGCCGACTTTGCCGGATGTAAGGTAGATCGCAAGAGTACGAGTAGAACATGCCAATTCTTAGGAAATTCACTTGTTTCTTGGGCTTCCAAGAAACAAAATTGTGTTGTATTGTCCACTACGGAAGCGGAATACGTTACCATCGGCTTATGTTGTGCCCAAGTTCTGTGGATGAAATAAAGCTTGGTTAACTATGATTTGAATTTTTAAAATATAAAAATCTTTTGTGATAACACTAGTGCTATAAATATTTCCAAAAATTTAGTTTTGCATTCTAGAACCAAGCATATTGATGTGCGCCATCATTTCTTACGCGATCATATAGAGAGACAAGATGTATCCCTAGTGTTTGTTGACACAAAATGTCAATTAGCGGATATATTTACTAAGCCTCTTGGTGAGGATGATTTTTGTCGCATAAGAAATGGCTTAGGCTTATGCAATATGTGAAAGTTCTATTTGCTTGCTTGTTTCCTTGCTTTTTGAGTGCATTTCTCTTTACCCCTTTTTGATGGTGACAAAGGGGGAGAGAAATCTCCTCATTCATTGCATACATTTAGGGAGAGCTCATAGATAGGGGGAGCAACTATCTATAAGCTATTGTTTATTTTTGCTCTTATATAATGGTTGGTTGTCATCATCAAAAAGGGAGAGATTGTTAGCCCTTATGTTTTGATGATGTTTTACAACCACCATTATCGATACTAATTGCTTATTAAGTGCATATGTAGTAAATTCATATATCAAGCATGTTAGTACCACAAATGGAGGATTGGATGGAATATGGGCTACAACGATGATATCCAAAGGAGGAGGAGGCATAGTGATGAAGCAACATTATTTCAAGAACACCAAATTCAATTAGAAACTTCATCCAAACTCAAGCTATATCAATACTCAAGAATTGTATTCTCGTGAGGATATTAGCTAGGTTTTATTTTCTCTCTAGTGCTAGATTGTAGGCAAATAGTTTAGATATCATCTGAAGCTATTGGGATATCAACACACACGTTTTCATACTTATAGTTTTGAACGTATTTCACAAAATGCTATTTTTCATAAGTATGAGGACCTATTTGTAAAATTCTTTTTCCAAACAATTTGTTTTTAGTATTAAAAACATTTTACAAAGTTTCATAATTTTTAGAGGTCAAATGAATATTTTACAAATATTTTAAGTGAGTCAAAAATCAGGTTTTTGAGTGTATCAGTTTGCGGTCGACCGCCACGGTTGACCGCGCCTGAGCTCACTCGTTAGTAGGCGACAGAAACTTTCACGGTCGACCACCACGGTCGACCGTGAGCAAAATATTTCCCACGGTCGACCGCGAAAGTCTCTGGACTTTTGGTGAGTTTCTGAACTGCCTCGCGGTCGACCGCGAAAAAATTCGGCCGACCGCCGATTATTTTAAACTGTAATGTTGTACAAATCTTCAGCGCCAATTTCACATGATCTGGCGTTGTTCTATTTCCAGGTTTTGGGGGATTGAGTATGGGTTTCAAACAGCTGTGTTTTTTTTATATAAACCCATCTTCTTCTTCTTCCTCTTTGTCCTAGTTCTTTCGAAATCCTTAAGAGAACGTTTTCTTACAGAGCTTCATTTTCAAACCAGTTCTTCTGAGTTTTTGTGTTTCACATCCCAGCTTCAGTGTTATCTTCTCTTTGCCATAGGGACATTGTAAAGAGAGGATTCTTACACCATTTCTACTATTTTGAGAGCTTGATCTTGTGTAGATCAATTGTGTGGGAGTGTGATCTAGTAAGATCAACTATGTAGTGTGAGATCGTGAAGGGATCGCTGTGTAGAAGAAGTTCCGGCTTTCAAACCGAATTGTATAGTGGATTTCTCCTCGAGAGTGGGTAGCGGGGACGTAGGTCAGCGGACCGAACCTCGTTAACACATCGCGCGTCACAGGATAACGATTCCTTACCATATCTCCTCTATTTTGATTGCATTTGGATATTGTGTTCTGCTTGTCTTAATTTTATTGCACAATTATAGCCTTGTGACCCTAATCACCCCCCCTCTAGGGTCCAACACGAACTGGCTTCAAGATTAGGAAGATCACTTTTGGTTAATTTCTATAACACCTTCCTCGTTGGATTTGAAATGTTTCGATAATATAACTTGATTGTGCACTTGCTATCTCGACACATATTCATAAACACCACATCAGGTATCAACTAGCTCAACACATTCTTAGCATCATAACATACATAAGCAAGCTTGTAAAATATAATCCGGGCATACAGAAAACAAATATTATTTTTAGAAAACTAATTTTTGAAGAATTTTGAAAATCCCTAAAACTGAACCATTAAACTATGTGCAAATATCCCTTGTCATAGGTAATCTTCAATTCAAGAAAGCTAACAAGAAAACATAAATAAAATTGGGAGTCAGAATCTCAAAATATACACATAATCTGAATTTGCAAAATTATAGTTTGAGCATTTGCGCTAGCTGATTGAGTGATGTGCCCAATGACACATCACGCCTTATAAGTAGCGGTTTATTCTCTTGAATTGGGCTATTGCCCAATCAGCCCATGCGCTCGACCTGGCATACTGTAATTATTTGGTAATTTATCGAATTCTACTATCGACCTGCCATACTATAATTATTTGGTAATTTATCAAATTCTACTATCACATACTTCAACTAATCTCCATTCTAAGGATTATCAATTTATTAATTCATAGCGAGAATCATTTGTAATTACTTTATGGTTATTTCATTAAGAATCTCAAGAAAAATCTTAACATTTTGGTGTTATCCAAATATATAGATTTTTATAAGGAAAATAGCTAGATCTGAGCAAATTCATAAACTAAAATATGTGTTCAAAACTTAGTCATGATTAAAACAAATACCCTATGTTGTTGATTTAATAAGAAGAGGTAGAGATTCTTGCATTGAGAGATTTTGGTCTCAAAACCTAAAATTTCTTTTCAATCGAGCGAAATTACATCTTTATTTACAATGAACAAATCTAGATGAGAACTAGGATCTGAGATTGAAAAGAAAGAAATTGAGCATGAAAAGATGCTTATCTTGAGGAGATCCATGGCAAGGATTAGTCCTTGATGGTCATATCTAAACTCTTGATCATCCCCTTCATCTAAAAACTTTTCTCAATCAAAACTTTACTCTTCTTTCTCTTTCTTAGGTTTTCTCTTATTTTTAGGCTGCTAAAAACTTGGTTAGAGTTTTAGAAGAGAAAACCACTCCTATTTATAGCCAAAAAACTCACATGTTAAACTTAAAAACACAATCTAAGCCCTTTAGACTTGTAGGTTGACCTTGTTGACATCCTACCTCGAGTCTAACTTATGGGAAAGATTTGGTCTAGCCTAGATATGTGGTAGTTGGTTTCAAAATTTTGGTCAAAATGGTCAATGGTATCAGAGTCCGTATAAATATGAGATGTGCGATTAAGGGGCATTACAACTTCATATTTGTAGAATAAGGTGAATGGACTTTTTCCCGTGGGAGTTCGTACCATCATGCGATAAGCCCAAAGGCATTCCCCAAGTCTTTACTCCTAATGGTCATTGTTGCCTAATACGCTTCATGATCTTAATAATTGTCTTATTGAATGTTTTGGCTAATTCTTTTGGGGTAAGATTATAGATAGTTGAAGCTATATATTGAATTCAAAATTAATTACAGAACCTCCTAATAGCATTGCTGACAAACCATGGTTTGTTATAAGACACGATGTTTGATAAAATTGATGTTGTTTGTACTTTAACCTCCATTAATGGGATGGTTATAGCCCATTTAATGAAGTAATCAGTGATCATGAGAATGAACCAACATCCTCTACTAGATGGAAGGTTGATCCAGTAGATGAATCCATTTTTAATGTTTTGACTAGCGAAAATGATATGGTCAAATGGAGAGCTTTGAGATATTGGTGAATAAAGTTGGTGTGAAGTTAACATACTAGACACCAACTAGCATGTCTCAAGGCATCAGATGCTTCATGGCATCAGATGCCATTGTCAGCCAGTAGTATCCCAAGCATCAAAGGCGATCATGAATCTTCGGACCGGGTTGATGTGCTCCAGCCTTTTTGGCGTCGAACTTACACAAACATTGAAGGAAAATACCATCAACCATTTTGCATTACGCAACTTTCATAGTGGCATCATAAAAAAATTGAATTGACCAACGTTTATTGGTCATAGCCTCTTTGGGCTCTTTTGGTAATATACCATACAAGAAATAGTCTATGATTAGAAATTAGTAATCTTGCTCTTTGAGGCAAGTTGACATACTATGATCTCCATTGTCCTTAATATTTTAGGCTCGGAGCCTTGGCAACAAATGTGTCGAGCACCGACAATAACATTCTGATGTGCTCATCAGGGTGATGCCAATGTTGCTGCTAAGCTTGCTAACACATCGCCATATAGATTCTCAATCTGGACATTGTGGCTGATACTGTTTGCCTTAAATGTATTCATGATACATTATATGGCGTGATTGTACGGGATCAGATCCTTATGCTTCACATTGTACTAGTCGTTGACTTATTTAGCTATGATTTGAGGATCTCCCTTCGATTCAAGGTATTCGACACCCTGCTCTCTAGCAAGGTTGAGTCAGATTAATAATGCATTATATTCTATGATGTTGTTAGAATAGGGTTCTATTAGTGAGAATGACTGGAGGTTCAATTATCTTAGTGTTGATGATCTTCCAGCCGATCTGCCAGAAAACTCACCAGAGCTTGTCCCCTAAGTGCCTTTTAAGGGACAAACTCCATGTCGTACTATGATTGTAGCAAAGACCACTTCATGAGCCTTAAATTAAGAGATCTAAATTTTGTTATCAGGACTCGTAGAGGATTCTCTTTTGAAATCATTCTTACTATTTGACCAACCAAATAATGTCACATCTTTGTACCGCGAACACCAAGATGAGGCATTCTTTCTCAATTGGATGGTATCAGTTTTCAACACCAATCATTGTTCATCTGAGATAGTAAATTACTTATTTGTATCCCTGATCATTTAGCTATGCAAGCATGACACCAAGCGAGTGAATTAAGAGCGCATACATGTAGTAGAAGAGCTTCCTCGACACCAGAGCGACAAAGATAGGCGGCATCATCAGATTTCTTACACGCATGCTGACATGCTTTATCCCATACAAATAATACATTCTCATGCATGAGTTTCAAAATTGGTTCACACCAATTGGACAAGTTGGATATGAACTTGTGACGTAGGCGAGTGGACCCTAAGGGCCTCGAAGCTATTTGATATTCCTCTGTGGTGGCATCTCTTGAATATGCTTTAAGCTTATCTAGATTAACATGGATTCTTTTGAATGTAATGACAAATCAAAGAAATTTTCCACTACATAGCCAAAAGAAAGATTTGGTGAGGTTCATCTTTAATTTGTACTTCTGTATATTATTGAAGGCTGCTATTATGTCATGCATATGATCCCTTTCGATTTTTAACTAGAAGGTCATCAACACAGCACTGTGTTGCCTTTCCAAGGTGTCCACTAAAAATCTTACCCACGGGGCATTGATAAGTGGCACTTAATTCTTTAACTCAAATGACATGACATTATAAGCAAAAAAGCCTTCTAGTATTTTGAATGCGATATGTTTCTAATCATCCCCATGCATTTTTATCTATCTATAACCTGAATACCCATCCATGAATGAGATTTTCTCCAAGCTACAGGTACTATCAATCATGAAATCCAAAATTGGTGGGAGAATTCATCTTTAGGGAAAGCCTTGTTTATATCTCGATAATCAAAGCAGATCCTGATTATTCTATTTTTCTTCAGAACTAGGATGATATTAGCTACCAAGTCTAGATAATGCACTTTTTCAAAAAACCCCAATTTGACGAGTTTATGGGCTTCAACGCTAATTTTCTCCATGGTCTTGAGTGTACATCCATGATGCTGTTAGACTACAGGCTTCACACGGTCTTGATATTGAGGCGATGTAGAGTAACATTTTCATCTAGGCCAGACATATCTTCATATGTCCAGGGAAATACATCTTGGTATTATTGAAGTAAAGAAATCATGTCTTGCCTTTCCTGAGGAGGTAGGCTAGCACTAATAGAAATTAGTCTCTTAATGATCTCATCACATAGATCTATTTGTTTGACTTTGTCATCAGTGGGAAGTTCCAATTGTTCAAAACATGCTTCCTATTGACTGTCAAATTGTTAGGCCCAAACCGGTACCTCCATTACATCTTCAAGTGTCCGAATGCCCTCTTCCACACTAGCTTAGAGCATCGCCATACTAGTTTAAAGCAATTCAATTTCATCTTCGTCAAACTCAACAGAGACTAAGCTGATGGTTAATGTCTTGAAGATTGCTTCTGTGCTAACATCTAAATCCCACTCAGAAGTATCGGAAGAGTGGAGGCTACCATGTGGTCTGAATCATCTTTCCCTTCTGAAGTGATCGGTGTAGTTAGATATCTAAGTCCATTGATAGTTTTCTTGTAATAATCTACTGACCTTCCCTTTAAGATGAAAGGCTACAGCTATGAAGCATGACCTTTGTTGAAGTTAAGTCTTAGATGGTCGTCGAAGCCATAACTCATATTTAGGAAAAATAGTCGAGCCGCTAGTGTGACGCCCCTGGGTTCACGCAAGGCTGTAGTCCAAGATGAATCCAATTAGGTCAAACCTTCCTTGCACCCATACTGTGCAACGACATGTTTCACCATCACATAAATATCTCTCTAGTGGAATCAAATAAAATAGTGCATGTACAAGCATATATAAAAGAGATGAAAACAGAAATAAAACATGGGTAATAAATGATCGATATCAGAAGAAATCAAATCTCAATAGAATAGAAGAAAATACGTCCAACAATCTGATACAAATGGTCAATAGTCTCAACTACAAGAGTCAAATGAAAAATACATAAGTTCTCAACTCTCACAATGAAATGCAAGTCTAATAATCAACTAAAATCAAACTAAATTAACTGTTAAGCAAAAACTACTATAAATAAATGACAGCGACTATGCTGAAAATCCATCAACCCGTGACTCTCCGAAACTCTGCTACGTTGCCTGAAAAGAAGTAAAATCAACAGCGTCAGAGCGCTAGAAAAATCATCTCTATCCACCCCAGGAAATGTCTACTAAGTATGATGGAGACTCTACCTATAAGTGCATAGTCTACCTAAATTATTTTACCCTGTACTACATGTAATTTATATTTAGAAATCCACAACACAAGACAGGTACGTCGAGCGAATAATCCAAACAAGGAAACCCTCATGTATATACTATGTGCCTCAAGTCATAAATTTCTAGATATAAATTTCAACTAAGAATAAAATAATAAAGAAGAGCAATACAGGAAAGAAATATAACAGTCATCTCCAAAAATGTCATCCAACTCTTACATTATCCCGTGTACCAACGATGTGAAATACCTCCATAACAAATCATATAAAAAAGGATACAAATATCACCTGCGACTCAGGTTATCATCAAGTCAATTAAATCATCCTTCTCTGTAATTCTTCAACTCATCGCACCCCGTGCGGATCGACAAATAAGTATATTCCTATTGTTTATAAATTCTACAATTCATCGCATCGTCATGCAGATCAACATATATGGCTCACTAGCCTCGTCACATCACCATGTGGATCGACATAGATGGATTACTAGCCTCATCACATCACCATGCAGATCGACATAATAGGCTCACTAGCCTTATCGTATCAAAATGTAGATCGACATAGGCGGCTCACTAGCCTCATCGCATCAAAGTGCGGATCGACATAGGCTACTCTATTTAGTTGTCACTATCTATTATGACAAGAGAAAAACTTAGGTTACGTACTTCTAAACACTTGTGTGCGCTCAAAACCACCACGTGTATCCTCTTTTACAACGCTTGTGCATCAATGTACAACTCGTACGTGTACTCCCCAAAACATGCATAATTATTAGCTAATAACTTGCACTACACGCTTGCGAAATGAACCCATGCGTAAAAGAAATGAATCCATGAGTAAAGGAAGCAATTCTCACAAATTTAGCCTGATAAGTCGACCAACAAAAAAAGCTTCAGTCGACTAATTGGCTGAGCTCACAAGACCGAGAGCACGGTCGAGCCCGTTGGTCGCCTGACACTCCTTGTCAATCAACAGATTAGACCAAAAACAGCTAGCTTCAGGTTTTTGTGCGTTTTTCTTCAAAACTCAGGTTTTTATTAATAGGCTTGACAAAAACTGATTTGAAAACTCATTAATACTAAACAAGAGATTATTTAAACTGGATAAACTCATATGGATTCATAGAACTAGGGTTTAGCCTCTAATTAACACATTTTGTGTTCAACAAGATTAATTAGTGCATTTAAACCTTTTTAAAACGAAAATAACAAGTTAAATACCACTCTAATGATCATGATCATCTAAACACATCAGTTACAGATTTGTTCAACTGTTCATGATAGTGATTTAAGATTTAACATCATAAATTAGGCTCTAACACATTAGATTTACTATAAACATGAGATTAATTACAATAATTATATAAAATGCTTAATTTTTTAACTAAGGGAAGGTTTGGAGGAAGATGATATTGCCTTAAACATTGTGCTAAACTCCCAAATATGCACGAGCATAATCCTCCTCACCAAGATCGCAGATCTCGCCCTTTTCTCGTTATTTGCCCCAAGAAACTCTCCCGAAAATCTTAAACTAGGGTTAGGAAAGAGGAGGAGAGGGCTGCTAGGGTTTGTAAAACTGATGAAAAGGTGAAATTTTCATGACAAAAACATGTATATATAGGTGCAAACCCGAATCAAAAACAGCTCAACCCAAAACCCAAAAGGAGTCTGGAAACAGTCCGTCATTCGACTAATGCCTATCATCAGTCGACTGATAACCTCGTCAGTCGACTGATCTATGACAATAATAGTCAACTGATCAGAGGCTATTTCCAACCTTTGATCTTTTGTGCATGTTTGACACTTGTATACTCTCATATATACTCTTAATTGTTATCATAATCATTGATCCAAAAATAACATTTATCATAATTAGAACTCATTTATCAATATAAATCATACTATTTTCAAAACTTATGGGGTTTTACAGCTAGTCTATAATAGTGAAACTAGGGGACTTCTTACTAGGACTTAGAACTCTCAAGAAATCAATCAGTGCTTGGTCCAGCCTTGCTAAAGTGTATTGGTGTTTGATCCTTGAATTTAGTGGGAACTATGAAGAAAACTGAATCTTCATCATCAACTTGACTGTAAACCTAGCTAGCCTCTACTACAGGCATTTATAATGAGGGGCCTAGGTCTAATATTGCTATCCATGAGGAATACCCTAGACAATACACATGCTCACAACACGAGGACTGCTCAAAATTGACTACTTTGTTAATAATCACTTCCTCGTTAGTACTAAAGGCATCACAAATACTCCCTAAATTTATTACAAAATTGTTTATGATATAGTTGCAGGGCCATTGTCAGGCTTCGTGTTAGCCAGTTCATCTTTGAGGAGAGGCAGTTTGATGTTATCAGCTTCATCAGGAGAGGCAGTTCAATAGGGCACTCTCCATAGAATAGCTAAGCATCACGAAAGAACTTTTGACACCCTGAAATAGGCGTTCATCGGCATTCACCTTCCATTGTATACTATCCCCATCAAGGTACTTGATGCATTAGTGCATGGTGGATGCTACAATTCTATCTCGTGTATCTAGGGATGTCCTAGAAGCATGTTGTACGAAGGGTCTGCATCAATGACATAGACATTGATGTTAAATCTCCGGTCATCAATGCAAGCTTATGTCAAATTTTCCCTAGGTGCACGTACTACTATCAACGTTGAAGCTATATTTGTGCAGGTTTGAGACAGCCTGCTCAAATGGATCTATAGGAATGACAACAAATTTCTCATGATGATGTCAATTGCTGACCAAGGATTCACCAGAATATGCTCGATCCTTGCTAATTCAATATATCCAACAAAGTAAACACGTTTGCATGCTTGATTGTGTTGATCATTATGTCATGCTTGAAAAATGTGATAAATGGTAAATCATGCTCAACATGATGACATTAGGGACTAATTGGTTCAGGCGCCTCATTGTTCGACTCATGAATTTTAGCAAGGAACGAATCTAGATCACTGAATGCTTCTTGTCGAGATTCTCTCATTTCTAGAAATAGGTCAAGTAACTCAACAATTGTGTCCTTTGCAAGAATATTGACCAACTATGCCATGATACCACAAGGTCGCGGTATGTTTGACCGGCTTCATCTTGGCCAATGTTACTATTGGTGGGGTTATCTTGGTTGATTTTCATAGCTAATAAGATGGCTGCATCTATCAAGTTCTGTTAGGTTGGTCATACTATAAAGAAATCGTCTTCCATCCCTCAAGCCTTCTCTGATAGCTTGAGCAGTAACGATTATCCGAACTCCTCTTTCCATGTTATACGCGGCGGAAGCCAAACAACCGATATGCTTCGAGAAACCAAACCAATCGCCGAGAGAGAAGGCCACAAACAATTCAAAATAATGGCACGAACACAAACAACCAATTTTAACGTGGTTCGACAAGTTGCCTATGTCCACGAGGTAAGAAGGGGATGGAGTTTTCACTAATAGAGAAGAAGAGTACAAACTGAGATTACAAAACACTCGAACTCACTAATTAATCTCACCAACAAATCTATAATTCTCTCCAAATAAAATCCTAACCAATAGCTCAGAAAATACCTATTTTCTATGCTCCAAATATCCCCAATTCACTACTCAGTTCTCTCTTCCAATCGTTACATATATATAGAAATCCTAAAACCAAAAACATACTAGGAATTCTAAAACCAAAAAGAAAACAGATTAGAAATCTTAATAACCTGTTACCAAAACAGATTTAGAATTCTATTACCAAAACAGATTAGGAATCCTAATAACCTATTACCAAAACAAATTAGGAACATGCTATCCAACAATTCTCCACCTCGACAAAGTTTTCCCAAAACTCAGCCGACACAAATACCAACCAAACGTCTCACTTGTTACATCTAGTACGAAGTGGAACAATTCCATGACAACAGACTCAATCCACAATAAGTTGAGAACCCAAACGAGAATACAAACAAACTCCAAATATCGGTACCAACTCACTAAACCGACTGCATCATAAATGACTACCTGCGTATCCTCTTACCCAAGGAATCAAACCTTCACGTAGTTCACCAAATGGCCTCCAAAGACCCTCAATCTAATAGAAGAGTTATCAACTCTTCACCAACAAATCTGCGACTGATAGCTTTCCCAATGGCCCCAAAGTGAAACAAAACAAACACCTCCACCTGAGGTGAATCAATGGCCATATCCAAATTCAAACTATGTCCACCAGCTGCACTCGAATCCAAAACCAACTCATCATCTGCATCCAAATCTAAATGATCCTTAAACCGTGTCACCTCAGCTTGAATCCCAAACGAGATAGTATGATCTGGAGTATGTAGAGTAATCTACACCCAATGTGGAGTAGTATCATCCTTCACTCGTTGTGATATCCTAATGATCCGATCAACACTCTTCACCTGCCAATAGTTAAATGTGATATACCTGCTCAGAACAAAATCAGAGTCTCCCAATTGATAACCAAACGAGCCTCTGAATTCTAAATATGCAATCGGATCAAATCACACATCCTCGATGTGACCAAATGTTAGGCAACCAAACTTCGGACGCAACCCAAAATCTAAAGCGGCTCCACCAGATCTAATAACTCCAAACACAACAGTTGGTAACCTATGACTAAGATGACACAAATATATCGAAGCTCCAAAACTCCTCTGCAATCCAATGCTCGACAACAAACGTCGATCCTCCTCCAGTAAGGAACGATCCATCAAAACTGTCATGTCATCTCATCGCTCCAATGTCTCCTCTCTAATGAAGTGTCTCAAACTGCCGTGAGCTCGGCACAAATACAAGAAATAACCCCTATCAAAAATAAAATGACGGTTACCTTTCTGCCAACACACTTCCTCCATTTGTTGTTGACTTCTAGGACTTCAAACCAATTGGACTTGGTTGCAACCCACCAATGGCTAGAACAGTCTGTTAGACCCTAAAGGGGGGTGATTAGAGTCTTATGCTAATCAAATCTGATTTTATGCTAATTAAAATTAATTAACAAATATATTCTTGCAAGATAGATATACAATGTGATATGAGCAAGAATAAGCAATGGTGATATATCCTAGCAAAGAGATATACCATATGATGTATGCAAGGATATATAAACTATCACAAGGGTGAATCAAACTAGTGGACAATATAAACAAGATGCAATAGGCTATAAAATGAACAGTTATAAGTGCGCCAATGCAAACCAAACAAGCTATATGTTCACGAGGTTCGGACCGTCCGTCCTACGTCCCCGCTTCCCACTCTCGAGGAAAATCCACTACACAACCCGGTTTGGAAACCGGAACTTCTCTACACACTCGGTTTTCTAGCTAACCGAAAACTCTACACACTCGGTTATCAAGTCAACCGACAACTCTCACAAATCCGCACAATGTACATACACAAGCTACAACCTAAAGTGTTGGTCCTCACGTATCGACTCCCTCAAGTGCTTGAAATTATCCCCTCTCACTAGGCCACCGACTCCACTCCTCTCGGTATCGACTCCGTTCTCACCACACACTCCTCTTGGTGTACAAGTGTATTATAAAGTGATCTACACAATTAGGGACAATAACAAAGTGTTTGTTCTCTATAATGGATAAGAACGAATTGTAAGCTCACTCTCTATGTCACAAACCCACAACCTAAATTATACTATGAATGTAAATACAATAAGCTCAATAGGTTGTGTGTGAACAAAGAGTATCAATGAAACAATTAAACTTAATATGAAACTAGCTTACGAAATTAAGATCAAACATATAAAATAGCTAGAATTGAGTTTAAGAAAACTTCTCTATAGATAACAAGAGAAAGGGAGAAGAGTGAATGCTCAAACACCAAAGGATGATCTCCACTTGCTCTTGTGAAATTCTCTTCACAAACGAAACTCTTAAACAAGGCTTAAACACCTTTAAACAAACTTAAACCCTTATCAAACTTGATTAAAACATTTTCTTAGTTCTTTAGGAGTATGAGGGCATGGGGTATTTATAGGCTCATGAAACAACCCTAAAAATCAAGAAAAACACCCCAAAAACATTAAAATAAACAAAAATTAGAACTAACCGTTACTGTGCAACGGTCTACTGCGCGGTCGACCGCAGAGCCAATGCCGGCCGACCGCACTGTTCACAATAGTCAAAAAAGTGCTCTCTGGATTATTCGCAGTCGACCAGGGTGACACTCCCGGTCGACCGCACTGTAGCAAACGTGCACAGAGATTTTTCCAGATTTTGACAGTTCTAAAAATCTGCGTATCTGACTTTGTAAAATCAATTAAAAATAGTAAATAAACTCCAAATATCATGGAATTTTGAGAGAAAGTTCTAGATATGTAGATGAACATGTTAAAGAAATAATTTATGAAAAATCACTTCCCAGTTGAGAGAAATAAATGTTTGAACACAGATAAACAGTTTCTAAAAAACTGCTGAAAACTCGGTTTTGTAAAATCAATTGAAAATAACAAAACAACTCTAAAATTAGTAAAACTTGGGGAAATATTTGTATATATGAATATAAATATGTAAACGAAGAAATTTTTCAAATTGCATTTCCCAATTGTGAAAACTCATGTATTTTGCAAGTATGTCCAAAATATGAAAAGTTGATATACATGAAATTTGATGTTTTGACATAAACACAACTTTGAAACATTTTCAAACGTTCTTATAGACTTAATAAAGGATATAAAATATTGTTATGAAGTCTATAAACTAGAAACATAATATTTTCACAAATATGCATATTCTATGCAATATTTTCTAAAACACAATAATAAATATGAAATATGTGATTTCATATTTGTGAACATGAAAACTCAAACTATGTATGTATATATATAACTATATATATACATAGAAACCAAACATATATGAAACTATATATACATGGAGACCAAAACTAAATTGTATATATATATATATATATCATCAAAACAAAGATGCCAACATCTATGACTAGATAAAACGTACCATTTTATGTTGATGAATCCAAGATTTCATTTTATTATTAATAATAATAGTTTTTTAGATATTGATCCTCACATCATTAATATTTTAAAATTAGAATTTCAAACCATTAAATTGCTCTTAGATCATTAATATTTTAAGACTTTAAACCTCACTAATTATGTGGAAGGCAAAGTGTTGAAACCAACAAGATTTTATATATTAAAATGAAATATCTAAAACTTTTTAATATATTATGATAATCATAAACTTTCTGTAATTATGTTATAGTAAATCTATAAACTAAAAATCAACAGTTATAATATTTAACTTCGTGCACTGTACGTTGTAATGACCGTAAAATTTTGATAATAGTTAAAATAAATTTTTGGTATTTTAAAATAGTTAATTATGATTTTTATAAGAGTATTTGTATTTTTCTCAATTTTCTAGAAATTTTCTATGATTTAAAGTCTAAGTTTTATATTTATTTAAATGGTTTTGATATTTATAAATTAATTTAGTGCAATGAAATTTTTTGAGATTTATCCGTTGTGTTACTGATACTATTACGTATTATTTTAAATAATACGTCGTATTATGATTACTATTACGTATTAATTCTTATATTACGTTAAATTATTAATTAAGTATTATTTGTGTAAATTATTGTATTATTTTAATTATTACGTATCAGCTGTCATATTAGTATAACTGGTACGTTTTATCGTGTAGATAATTGTCACATAATTATTTCATTTTAAATATAAGTAAATATATTATTATTATTATTTATTCTCGTTTATTATACAATATGTGTATATTTTGACTATTTCGTATCAACTGTTGTATTAGCACAATATGTACGTTTTTATTTGTAAATAATTAATCTGTAATTGATTTAATTTTTTTATACCCGTAACTATTTATTTAATGATTTTCGTTTAAATACCTGAAACTATTTGAAAATAATCTAAAATTATTTTGCTTCCCGCGTCAAACACCCAACAGCTACCTCCTCGTCACGTTCTTTCCCTTCTCTTTTTTTCCAAGAAAACGGCTCCATGCGCATCATCTCTCAATATTTTATTTTATTTTTTAATTTTTTATTCAATTTATTTTCTATTTAAACCCTCACCTCTCTCTCGTGATCACACCTCTCACTCTCTCTCTCCCCTCCATTTCCCAAAATCTCAGTCCAGTCCCCCCTCTCTCTCTCTCTCGAGTTCGAGCTCGAGCTCCGCCGACGCTCTCATCGGACCTCGCCTCCATCGCCGTCAGGCCGCCGCTCCTCTCTCCGACCTCGCCCTCCGCTCATCTCTCCGACCTCGCCGCCGCAGCCCCAGCTGCTGCTCCGCCTCTCACCCCACTCGAAGCCGCCAGCCTCTCCGACCGCAGCCCAGGTCTCTACCGAGCTCCGTCGCTGTCGAACTCCGACAACCCCGAAGAACCCCCGCCGCCGGACCGCCTCGAGCTCAGCCAAACTCCGACGAGCCCCACAACCACGACCACCTTGTCCAGATCTGCAGCGCCCACCGCCTGAGTCGCTGCTCCGCCAGCTCGTCGCCGCTACAGCCTCCCCATCACCACCCGAGCTCCTCCCTGACCCGGCCTCCGACAGCCCAGAGCGTCGCCTCACCCCCAGCCTTCATCCCCGCGCCGGCCAGCACCTCCACCTCCGGCCTCTCCTCTTCAAACCACGCACAGCGTCGTGCCCGTCGCTGCTCGAGCCGCCGACCCGCTGTCCCGTTGCCGGACAACCCCTCGCCGGAGTCCCCCGACCGACGCTCTTCAGACCCGCATCAGATTCGACCCGCACCGTCAGCGTCGACCGTTCGACAAAATCCTAAGGCAAGATCCCGATACTCTTTTGACTTATCATTCAATCCGCTCTGATTTAATTAGCTGCTTGCAAGATCCCTATTCTTGCTCAGTATAATTTTAGAATGATTACAGATTAATTATGCATACGAACTCGTTACCCAAATAATCACGCGTTACAAATATAGAACTGTCGTGAACATATTGAACTGAGAACTATAACGTATAGAACTGTCGTGAACGAAATGGACTGTGGACAATAACGTATGACCATTCATATTCTGTGATGACCTGTACGGATTTATTTGACGAATGATATTAAAAAGTACTAAAAATAATATTTTGATAATAGAAAATAAAATTATTTTAGAAAAATTTATAATTTTAAAGAATTTATTTGACAAAATAATCAATTTAGAATAATTTCAATAATTTAAGAAAGTTTTATAAAAAGAATTATTTTAGAATATTTATAAATAATTTAAAAGAATTTATTTGAAGAATAAGTGTTAATTTAGAATAATTTCAATAATTTAAGAAAGTTTTATAAAAGGAATTATTTTAGAACATTTATAAATATTTAAGGATTTATTTTAGAAAAGGGATTATGATGAATTATTCATGATTTATGTTTTTTAATTTTAATTATGTGATATGCTATGGTCTTGTTGTATATGATTAGCTGCATTTAGTACTCTTTGTTATGCTTGAGAACCGTTAGAAATTCATGACTAGTGTGGCCTGATGTGTGTCCTGTTTAAGACTTAGAAACCTGTGTGTATGTTGACTTAGAAAGCGAGAAGAGTTGGGATGGGGAAGTTAATGTTCATGTGATCGGATAAGACTGTTGATGTATCTTCCAGACTAGAACCAGTGAACCGTTTCGCACTGGGGTTAGTTTGTTGGGCCAAGTGAACCGTTTCGCACTTGGTTAGTGAAATTGTTTCGTCACCCGAGTTTTGCTTGAGTTCGAACCAGGTCGAAATCAGATTGCGTGTAGTCCTCTCACCGAACCATTTCGCGGGTTTGGATGCACGTAGTGGATTTGTAAACAGTCAATTATCCGGTGATATGAGTGTTGGCTCTGTGTGAGATGTGACCATTGACCTGTTATAGAATGGCTAGTTACATGACCTCGTTTCTTTGCTAGGTATGAGTTCTTGTGAGATGTAGGCCAGTTGTGTTTCTCTTCGTACATAGATCAGGATTAATATTTAATTATTTACAATTCGAGACATATGGTATATACAGGAGGGTTTCCTTGTTTGGATTATTTCGCTCGACGTACTACGTCTCGAGTTATAGATTTTTAAGTATTAATTCCATCTAGTTGTTTGACCCTATACTTGGATGATTATTCTGATCGCTAGCTGCATGATCGACTTGTTACTTGGTTGATTTTTTGGATTTATTATGATTATTCTATTCTAATAGTAAATTATATTTAGAAATTTAGTTGTATGTTTCTATTGTTATTACCATTATTGCATTGGTCGCACGACCGTTCTATTCTTCCTTTTGGGATCTTGCCGTGTGCCATGCACCCTGACGTACACGTGTTTTCTCTGGTGTACGTCAGACTTAGATGAAGAACATGTTCAGTTGGGAGATTGCCAGGAACCAGAGGATTCTCAACCGGAGTGCCTTGCAGACGTAGCAGAAGAAGAAGCCGAAGCTTAGTCATTCCTTTCAGTTTGTTTTATAGCACTTTCATTTCCTTACGTTCAGTATATATTTATATTCTCCAGTATTTCATTCAGATAGTTTTGTATAAGGGCATGTTGACCCGAATATTATCCCATTTGTGATATGGTCTTTTATTCTGAGTTCGTCTATTATATTCTTGCTGATTGTGATCGGGGACCTATGACTTCGCATCATATTTATTTCCAGACGCTTAGCATATTGGATTGAGAAGAAAAAGAAAAGACAAAAAAAATGATAGTGTATATTTCTTCTCAATCTAATACATCGCGGGCTTGTTCGCATTTCGAATCCCTGGTATTTTGGGAAGCGGGGCGTGACAGGTTTTAGTGGTGGCCCATGCAGGTCACGGTCCCGAGTCCTCACTAGTAAGAATATAGTAGATAATTTAGATACATATCATACTTTATCTGTGAGACTATTCTTGAGCCCTTATTCTATTTTCTTGATAGATTTCATTTCGTCCCTATCTTATCACTCTTTGACTTCGGAGTTTCCACGGTTCTTGTCCCATCGCTTCGCGATTACCCTCTCTTTGTATCTCTCATCTATCATCGTTCAGGTCATTATTTTATGTGTTATTATTTTTACAACTATGTTTTCGTTGATTTGACTATATATATCGTTTAATTGTATTGATTTCTATATTATTTATTATATTATTTTGTGTATCATACACAGTGTTATATTGTGTGTTTTTCAAAAATATATCATTACTTATATATTTTCAATTGTTCTGCATTACTCTAGACTCCACATATACATTGCATAGCATATCCGATATTCAGATTATTATTATTATTATTATTATTTGTATTTAAAATATATTTTTGCATATCTATATTGTATATGTGTGCGTTTTCTGTCATACCATCAATCTTTCACTTATGTTCTAAATTATTGTATATTGTTCGTATATTTAGTGATATACATTAATATGGTCATGATTTCAATATTCTACATATGCACTATATTCTTATCCTTTACATTTTTAGTATATAGTTTCTTATTAGTAAGTTTTGTCTTGTTAGGTTATTTTAGTATGTTCGCATTGGTTTTGTTATTTTTAAGAGCCATGTATTTTGATATTTAAGCAATTATTCATATTGTTAAGTTTAGAGTTGAGTTACTAATTATATAGTTATTTTGTTACATTAATTATTATCCTTTTATAATTAATATAAGAGGTAATTCTAATATGCGTTTGTGGATATGTATAGTATTTATTCATGTTTGTTTGTAGTGTATTTACACATTTGTAGTTGTTTTCTTCGTTTTCGATATGTGTTGTTTTATCATTATAACAGTATACATTATATACACGTGTTAATTTTTGTATTTATTTTATAGTATTATCTTTTATTATATCATTGTTTGTTGTTCACTCTCTATTCATTATTTTCGTTACTTGTGTTATGTTTTACTTTTTCATTCTTTTATAATTACTATTCTTTTTTTTCATTATGGTGTATTCACGTATATTATTATATTTACAATATATATTTTTATTAATTTATAGTCATTCATTATTTTTAGTATCAACTTGTCTAATCGTGTTCTGTTTCATGTATTATCAGTGTTTATGTTCACATGTCCATTAATCATTCATGGTATATTTATCTACAAAATATCAGTGTTTTTATTATACGAATTTATGCTCTTCTTATGTTTTTATTTGTTTATAAACCTGTTTTATTTTTCATAATTCATGTTTTATGTAATATACATCTTTATTTATGAATACTTATATTGATTGTATTTATGTGATGTATTGCTACATCTGAATTGATTTTATACCGTAATGATTATTATTAGTATATCTTGTTTATATTTATTATTTACCTTATGGATATTACTAACATTTTTGATTTATTATATTATTTCTCGAATACATATATAATTATTTCCTTATTATGTTTTATATAATATGATTATTTTGAATTACTTGTTTGCTCTTACGTCTATTTTATCATATAATATTTTGTGACTACTTCCATCATAATTTATCTTGTTAGCATGATTAGTACTATGAGTATTCACACTTTTATGTGCTTATTATTATGTATATGTTTTCATTTTAATGCTTATTATACATGATGATTATATTGTTGTACACATCAGATGTTTCTGAATCTTGTTTCTCTTTTTGCTTGATATCTTTAGTCTTTATATTTTAATTTTATTTATGTTTCTTTGAACCTGTCTATGATTTCGTATTATTTACTTTATCCTATATAATTGTTGTATGCTAATAATTATTATGTATCATTTTATTATGCTATTGATTATTATTATTATTTGCCTTTGTTTGTTTGTCTATATGTATTGATTTGTTTTATCTATGTTTATTTCTTTTACTTAATACTATTTTCAATTGTGATTATGTGTGTTGTGTATACCTTATTATAAAATTTATTGTCATTTTGCCTGATTTATTATGCATTTTTGTCTTATATCTTGTGCTTTCTAGTAATATTACATGATACATTTGTTTATGATTTTTTGAATATTGATATTTATTTATTTGTATATCTCTATTCTGTACTTTCATGTTCTATCTTTACTATTTACTATATTTAATTATTATATCTATGCTTCCTTACGTGCATTTATGTTTCTAAATGTTTTAGACATGTGTTGCTATAATATTATCTTTAAACTTTTTAACATAATTGTAATTTCTTAATTTCGATACTTGCGCGTTATACGTCTTATCTGGTTGAATGCGATTTCCTGATTGCATTCATGTGTTTTGTTGTAACTATACTTTTTGTATATCTTATTCTACTAACTGATTGTATGACATTTCTATTGTAATTTGATATATTTTATTATTTTCATGTCTCTTATGTTGTACATTATGTTTATCTAAACTATAT
>BQKN01067501.1:1165798-1197345 GCA_022839385.1 Asparagus kiusianus | reverse complement strand
TAATCTCTCTTGTTGTGCTGCCGAAGTGCTGCCGAAATTTCCGCTGCACACAACACTCCCTTGGTCCCTGAGTGATTAGATCACTTAATGGAGAAGAATAAGAGTTGAAGAACTCTTGAAGAATTTGATAAAACTCAAGCATAGCTATGTCTGCATGGTTATAGGGCACAGAGACTAGAAGAGAAAAACTTGGTCTCTTTAAGGAAAAATGAGCAAAATTTGCCAAAAAGAGAAGAGCCAAAAAGGGAACCATTTGCAAGTGGGTGTAAGTCTACTATTTATAAATGAATGGAGTCTTCATCAATGATCCCCTTTTATCCATACCCTCCTCATTCATGCACCCCCTAGACATATGTAGCGCTAGGTGGCTTGCTGCTAATTGCCTCATCAGGTCTGTCTGCTGAGGAAATTTCCTTTTTTGGCAGTATTAGGGGACAAGAAATCGGAGTGTTAGCATTTATTCTTGGGAAAACTTGAATTGGACAAAGTTAGTAATCATCAAAGAGATCTCATCTTTGGTGGACGTATAGGGTAGGATGCACACGTATAAGGCGTACATGTATTTGGACACTCCTTTGCTATTCTTTTTTCTTCATTTGGATCCATATGATAATATGATCATGTGAAATTGGTTATCATCTCAATAACTTGTTTTTTCTTTCAACAACTTCTTGAATTATCTTAATGGTGCGCCTCTTCATTATTGCAGCCCTCATTGGTGCACGCCATGTTAGTGCACTTCTCATTGAACTTCTAACTCTACTCCTAATAATCTTGGTCATTTTGAAAGATTGAGAATCCAAGTGTCTACATTGGCACACCCCACCTAGGCGCAACCCATGTTAATGTGCCCCATGTTGGGTGCACCCCTTACTAGGTCCAAACTTGCATTCTTTATCCGTTCATCCCTCCTTGTTCTTAGTGCACGACTATTGATTCTTTAGCTTATTAGAACCTTTATCCAACATATTTTGGTCCAATACTTGGGGTCTCATTCCCTTAGTCGATTTCTAAAATCTTAGCATTTATTAAATGACCAAAATACCTCTAGTAGGATCCTCACCAAGCCATGTTGATCTCGTTTGCTTTTTTGATTACCTAAAGCGTGGAGGAATCCTAACCATGTATGTGAAGGAGATTAGTTGGATGGAAAGTACACCCCATGTGACACATTTTCTCTTTGTTTTTTTATAACCTTGGACATTGAGTTGAGATGCATTCAACTCACTATCAGACTCCAAGTTTGTGCTTGGTACAAAATTGGTGTTTGATAGTGACATGAATTGGTGTTGGGAGTGGCATGACCACGTCTCTGTGAACGTGTGACCAGTGGGGGCCACACCCCAAGTGAAGTGAAAAGGCTAAGCATGCAGTTCGAGAAAAACCGCGTGAAAAGGCCACCACGTGGAGAGATCACGTTGACGTAGTGAGGAGATTTCGTACGCAAGATGCGGTTTTTCTCTTCATTTCCACGTGGGCCCACCCGATTGATTGCAGCCTATAAATTCTCTATTTGTTCTAGGGTTTCATGCTTGCAAGCAAAAGAGGGGAGAAATAAAGGTAGTGTGCAAGGCGGCGTGTAAAGAAAAGAAGCGGCGACTGATTCTTTTCTCTTTTGGCAGCGCGCAGGTAGAGAATAAAGTTGTGGCCTATTTTAAGGAGGTTAGCATCCCTTTGAGAGAGAAATTGTGAGAGGTTTGAGAGATTGTTTGAGGGTTTTATTTGTGAGATCTTGTGTGATTATAAACTATATTTGCATTCTCCCTCTCTAATAGTAGATCTCCCTCCTCCTTGCCCCGTTGACGTAGACAACTTGCCGAACTACGTAAAATAGTTTGTCTTGCTGTGATTTGTAATAGCTTGTAGGTTCTCTCGACAAGTCAGTCATAGAACTGATGAGAGAAAGAACTGATATCTCACTTTGTTGAGATATTTTACTTTTGGTTCTTATTTCTTTTGTGAAACGGGAATTCCGTTTTGATCTAATCTCTTATTGTGCACCTTGCGCACCGGAGGTGCTGCCGAAATTTTCGTTGTGCACAACAGTCTCATGGAGAGGAAAAATGAACACATTTGGAATCAAGAACAAAATTGGTGTTTGATAGTGACATGATCACTTCTCATGCACATGGAAGTGGCCCCAAAAATTACTCACCATTGATTAAGTGTATGAGAATAAGCTACATCACTACCAAGCACCAAATTTTGTGCTTGGTTATATATGTATATATATTTATATATATATATATATGAGCTATCAAAAGACAGCCATGCGGTAAGGTCCACCTTAATAGTCACATCAAAAGTTGTGAACCTCAATAATCAATCAATTGGTAGATCATTTTGCTAAATGAGCTCCCGCCTTATAATCATCACTTCCTTTCATTTTAAATTGAAAAATCGTCAATATATACTATTATCCAAGATTCTCTTTAGGTTCGTAACCTCAAATTTGCTTGTGCTGAAGCGACCCACATGCTTTGGCAGAAATCTTCAACCAAATCCCCCATGCACTTGTATCTATACAGAAGGGAAAGGGGGTGGGAGAAGAATCGGCCGTGATGATGACAATATTAAAATTTGGATGTAAGCTAGCTCTAGGCCACCATTCTTAGCAGGAGTTAAAGTTCAAGCCCAATAGAGTGATCTCGTGAGGCAAGGAAGATGGCATAGATGCACCACTTCCCTAGTAGAAGGTGGAATAAAGATCTTGAGTTATGACAAATCAGGAAAATAAATCGAATCAAGATTATGAAGTTTTAACTCCTACGGGTTTAACGGTGACTGTCTATCATCCCTTGTGACCAATGGGGAAGGCTCTCTCCTAATGTCCTCCCTATCCTCTGCATTGATATCTACCTCTATGTCTATGTGTGAAGAAGTCCCAACAATATCTATAGATTCCTCAGCCATGTGGATCTCTGCTGAATCTCTGCTGCATCATCAAAGCCTCCTCAAAGGCAATTATCACACTCTTCTCCATACTAGCTTCTGCCATGGTAATAGGAGATCCCTTAGAGGCTCTAACAAAACCTCCTAATTCATTGGTGTTGGAAATTATTATTAAATCTGGAATAAAACAGAGAAATTATGATGTGCTGTAATTTTAAAATTTTCAGTCTACCGGTGTGCGTTTGAGAAACGTTTGCTTAAAGAAATATTTGGCCTACTCAGGTATAAGGATCCCAATGCCAAATTATTTTTCAGGAATAGCAGCACAGAACTCTGGTGTGCACCAACCCAGTACTGTCAAGATCTCCTCAATCTATAAGACCTTTCGGTCAAAGCAAAGATATCCTCAATCTCAGAACCTTTCGGTTCCAAACCTTTCGGTTTAAGGGTAAGTTCCTACAAGAACAGTTTCTACAGCAGCAGCACAATAGCAACAACAACGTCAAGATCTCCTTGATCTGACGTTTATTTTCCAAGCTTGCGTGTGTATTTCAAGTGCTACCAAAGGCGCTATTTATAGGCCTCTAAGGCCAGCTCAAGAGACACTTGCAATTAATGTGAATGTAACAATTCTCAATGGCAATTAAGATTGTAACATCAATGCATTAAATTTCTCTAAATATTATTATAATTGTTGCATGCATTAACCCTTGAATATGAGGCAACCAATGGACGCTTTGCTACGTAACGTGAGGGTCACGTCTCAGCAAATCAGACGAACCTCGTTTGACAAACAAACATCGTCAAACAGGCGAATCTCGTATGACAGACGAACCTCATCGAACGAGCGAACCTCGTCAAATAGAAGATCCCTTAGAGGCTCTAATAAAACCTCGTCAAAGTGCGCCTAACAAAGTGCTACTTAGCACCTCAGCCAGATTAGCCCCGGCCCCCGGTTCCTATCCTACAGCCCACGGCCCACGACCCAAGACTCACGATCCACTAGAACTTATGAGGGATTAATTCAAATAAAACACTTCTCGGCTTACCGTTGGCAACCCTCAAACAAGGGACATTTTGAAACACCAAAACATTAACTTTCCACTAGGCTACTAAGTATTTATGAAAAGTACTTATAGTTAATATATATAGTTTGAAAACTTATTTTGGAAAGCGGTTTTGACCAAAAAATCCAACAATCCCCCACAAGTTTTTAAACTAGTGTCGTGTTATGGTGTCGTCATTTCAATCATTGTGCATAAGGTAGATGTCACAAGGACTTGAATCCCCTTTAGACTAACTGAATAGAAGATAGATGCATGGTGTCGCAGAGATTTGAACCAGCACATGTCTAAAATCCAGTGATCACACACAATCAAACTCATCTGTGGTAGTTTTTACTTTGAACCATAATGTTTTTGCCTTTGCGCATTTATGGCCCTATGCTTGTCCTGGTTTCTACTAGGGCTCTAGATATCTTTTCACAATACACCATAGGAGACAACCAAATCTCTACCTAGGTATATATAGGTAAGTTCTTTAGGCATGTTTCCTATCAAACATCCCACATCCGAAATGCTTTGAACTCATTAAAGCTTAAGAGTCATCCTCTCTCATGATAGGATTCTAGGTGAGTCCTTTAGGAGTGTTTTCTATCTAACACCCCGCATCTAAAATGCTTTGGACTAATTAAGGCTTAACAGCCAACCCCTTTACATGATAGGAAAATCGGTGAGTCCTTTAGGCATGTTACCTATCCAACATCCCTCATCCAAAATGCTTTGAACTCATTAAGGCTTAACACCCAACCTCTTTACATGATAGGATTTCACTTGTAAATCTTACTTGACTTTTAAACCAATCATCTTGTCATTAGTAGCGTAAGCTTTGAACTAATAACTTGACGAAATGGTAAGTGTTTGTAAGACTCACCAAACTTTGCAAATCTTACTTGACTTTTGAACAAGTTATCTTTATTATTAGTAGTGTAAGCTTTGAACTAATAGTTGGATGAACATGATAAGTATTTATAAGACTCACAATTATGTCCTTTTTCAGACCTTTAGTCAAAGAATCAGCCATATTCTCTGAAGACCGAACATCAATCACCGAGATGACTCCTTGGCAAATGAGTTCTCTCAAATAGCCATGCTTCAGACGAATAGTCTGCTTCTTTCCATTGAACAACGAGTTCGCTGCCACAGTACCCGTTATCTGATTATCACAATAGATTATAATTGTGCCTTGCAATTCTATCAATGGAAGGTCTCGGAGAATACAACTGAGCCACTCGGCTTCGTCTCCTATAGCACAGAGTGCGAAGAACTCAGATTCCATCGATGACTGTACAATCATAGTTTTCTTCTTAGATTTCCACGAGATGGCAGCTCCGCCCATGGTGAAGATAAAACATTCAGTAGATCTACACTCATCTGGTTATGAGCACCAACTTGCATCTGAATAGCCTTCGATTACAACTGGATATCCAGTGTAGAATAGAACCAAACCTATAGTTCCTTTCAAGTATCTCATCAATCTCTGGATAGCATCCCAGTGAAGCTTTCCATGATTACTTGTGAACCTACTATGTATTCCTACAGCGAATGCTATATCTGGCCTTGTGCAGCTCATCGCATACATAAGACTTCTAATTATCTTTGAGTACCTTAGCTATTCTACTGGTCTTCCAGTGTTCGGTCAAAGCTTCTTGTTGTAATCATACAGCACTGGCAATTCTGACAGGTCATAGTAGCCATACTTCCTTAGCATGCTCTCGACATAATGAGATTGGGACAATCTAATACCCTCTTCAGAGTATATGATTTTGATTTCGAGAATCACGTCTACAGTTCCAAGGTCCTTCTTGCTGGACTGAGCTGATAGAAATTTCTTGGTAGATGTTACTATCTCCAAATCACACCCGATGATGAGCATATCATCCATATAGAGGCAGATAATCACTACCTTTCCTTCAGCGACCTTGCTATATAGGCACTTGTTAGACTCACTGACTTGATACCTATTATTGTGAATAACCCCATTGAACTTCTCATGCCAGAGTTTCGATGTCTGCTTAAATCCATATAGAGACTTAATAAGTTTATAAACTTTACTAGTTGGACATCAAGTCCTTCTAGTTTCTCTATGTAGATCTCTTCTGTGAGGTCTCTATTGAGAAAGGCACTCTTCACATCCACCTGATGTATGACAAACTTTTTTATCGCCGCCCATACGATAAGCACTCTGATGGTAGTGATTCTGCAAATTGGTGCATAGATATCAAAGAAGTCTATTCCTTCTCTCTGAGAGAATCCTTTCGCCACCAGTATTACTTTGTACTTCTCAATAGTACTATCAGGACGAATCTTCTTCTTGAAGATATACTTGTAACTGATAAACCTAGCACCTTTAGGTACATCCACCAGCTCCCATGTGTGATTTTGGATCAATGAATCCATTTCATCATCTATAGATTCTTTTCACAGGAGAGCGTCTATTGACTGCATTGCATATTAAAAATTCTATGGATGTCCTTCCATATTATAGGTGATGAAATCATCTCCAAAATATTTCTTTCTCCTGACACACTTGAAAGATGGTTAAGTAACTCCTTCATCACTAACACTTTTAGTTTCTCATGAAACCGGCTCCTCTGATGCATCTAACATACTAGCATTCTCTACTATATCTTTAAACAATAATCCTTTATCTTTGATAAACTTATCATCAAAGAATTCTACATCCCGAGCTTTAATGATGGAGTTGTTTCCAAGATCAAGGAACCTACAAGCATCACTATCTTCAGCAAAGCCAAGAAACACACATATGTTTGCCTTTGGTCCGAGCTTAGGCCTTCTGATATCTGGAACTCGAACATATGCGAGACACCCCCACATTTTGAGACTATCCAAAGGATTTAGATATCCCAACCATAACTGATAAGGAGTACTATCCGTTTTGGAATAGAATACTCTATTCAGAATCTAATTTACCATCAGCAAAGCCTCTCCCCAATAGCATGTTGGTAGACCGGATGTGATTAGCATCGAATTCACCATCTCGATCAATATACGATTCTTCCTTTTTTGCAATTCTATTAGATTATGGAGAATACGAAGTAGTAGTTTCAGCAATGATTCCATGCTCCTTGAAGTATGCCTCTGACTCCTTAGATCGGTACTCTCCTCCTCTGTCACTCTTGAGTCTTTTCACCTGAAGTCCAAGCTGCTTCTCCACTCGAGTTTAAAACTCGACAAACTTTCTGAAGGCTTCATCTTTAGATTTTAGTAGGTAGACGTGGCAGAAGCGAGAGTGGTCATCAATGAAGGTGATGAAGTACTTCATACCGCCTCGAGTGACGAACCTCTTGAAATCACAAGTATCTGAGTGAATCAGATCCAATAGGTTGGTGCTCCTTGTGACACTTGTAAATAGCTTCCTCGTCAGCTTTGATTGTGCATAGACTTCACACTTATCAGGTTTGTTACTCCTACATTTCAGAAGTAATCCTAACTTCTCCATGCTAGACAGCTTTCTATAATTTACATGTCCTATCCTATTGTTCCATAATACAGAGGAGTAAGCAGAAGAGGATACTTCATTTACAACTGAGTTAGATACAATAGTACTGATCTTATACATGCTATCAATACGATATGCATTGCCAAAATATATTTTCTTAAATGATAACACTGCCTTTCCTCCTTTGAATTCCAACCTCATACCGGCGTCACACATCAGGCTTCCAGAGACTAAGTTTTTGGCAATTGAGGGAACATGTTTCACATACTTCAATGTGAGAGTCTTCCTTGAAGAAAGAGTCAGCACCACAGTCCTAGTTCTAAGAACAGGAACCATAGAACGATCAGCCATTGATACGTTCTCTTTGGCAGCAATATAGGAAGAGAACAAATCTCTGTTGGAGCAGACATGACAGGTAGCACCTGTATCTAACCATCAACCAGAGATGTTGTTAGGAGTTTCCACTTTAAAGAGCACAGCCACATAATTATCAAGTTGATTAACATTGTGTGTTGTTCCCTTCTTTGATGCTTTGCAATCCTTGGCAAAATTCCCTTGCTTCCTACAGTTGAAGCATTTGCTGCTCTTCTTGAAATCTTTCTTCTGAACAGTCAGGTTATTCGGATTATGGTTATTCTTTTTGTTAAAAGACTTCTTTTTCTTAGAAGAAAAACCGGTATCCTTCTTAGAGTTAGTAGCCACCATGTTAGTAGACGCCTTCTGCTTAGCTAGGAGCTCATTCTTCGTGCAAGTCCAAATCTCATCCTCGATCCGAATGAACCATTTCAAATCAGACAGAGTCACCTATCTTTTCCTTCTTCGAATGTCCATGGAGAATGATATCCAAGATGGAGGAAGCTTGTTGACAATTGCTCCATAAATGAATGTTTGACAAAAGATTAATCTTTTTATCCTTCAGCTTCATAACAAGCTTTTCGAGCTCTTTGACTTGAGGCAAAACCTCAGTGTCATCTTCGAATTTGAAGTCAAGAAACTTGTTAATGAGGTAAGACTTAGAAAGCTTATCCTCATCCTTGTATTGCTCCTCCATAACATTCCATATTTTATTTGTAGAGGGCTTGTTGGTATAAGCATTTGCCAGATGATCAGCCAGGCAGTTAAGGAAATAACTCCTGCAGAAATGATCATCTTTAGACCAAGAGGCTACAGACTCAGAGTCTTCTTCAAAGTTAGATTTCTCCTCAGAAATCACATAGTAGATTTTTAGGAGTTGCATCCCGAAAATCACTTTTTGACGCCATGTGTTAAAGGGTGATCCGTCAAAATTCTCTAACTTGACACAGTCCACCCTAAGAGTCCTCGCAGGATCCATTGTAGATCAAAAATATTGCTTTAAGATTGTTAGAAATTGTGATTAAATCTGGAATAAAACAAAAAAATTATGATGTGCTATAATTTAAAATTTTTTAGTCCACTGATGTGTGTTTGAGAAACGCTGTGCTTAAAGCAATATTTGGCCTACTCCGGTGTAAGGATCCGAATGCCAAACTACTTCCAGTAACAACAACACAGTACTCTGGTGTGTACCGATCCAGTACTGTCAAGATCTCCTCGATCTAAAAGTCCTTTCGGTCAAAGTAAAGATCTCCTCGATCTCAGAACCTTTCGGTTCAAAACATTTCAGTTTAAGGGCAAGTTCCTTCGGGCATAGTTTCTACAGTAGCAGCATAACAATAATGACAACGTCAAGATCTCATTGATCTGACGTTCATTTTCTAAGCTCGCGTGTGTATTTCAAGAGTTGCCCAAGGACGCTATTTATAGGCCTCTAAGGCTAGCTCAAGAGACACTTACAATTAATATGACTGTTATAATTCTTAATGAAAATTAAGATTGTAACATCAATGCATTAAATTGCTTTAAATGATATTGTAACTGCTGCATGCAGTAACTCCTGAATACGAGACAACCAATGGACGTGTTGTTACGTAACGCGAGGGTCACGTCTCACCAAATAAGACGAACCTCATTTGACAAACGAACCTCGTCAAATAGGCGAACCTCGTATGACAGACGAACCTCATCGACAAGTGAACCTCGTCAAACAGGTGAACCTTGTATGACAGACGAACCTCGTCAAATAGGCAACAAAGCGCCATTTAGCGCCTCAGCCCGATTAGCCCCGATCCCCGGTCCATTGGCCCACGGCCCATGGCCTACAGCCCACAACCCACGACCCACTAGAAGTTATGAGGGATTAATTCAAATAAAACACTTTTCGGCTTGCCGTTAGCAAGCCTCGAACAAGTGACCTTTTGAAACACTAAAACATTAACTTTTCACTAGGTTACTAAGCATTTATGAAAAGTACTTGTAGTTAATATATATATAACTTGAAAACTCATTTTGGAAAGAGGTTTTGACCAAAAAATCCAACAATTGGTGCTCTCAATAACATGTCAGAGCTTGTTGGCAGTCTCTGTAGGGTCCTTGGCAGCTTCAACACTGACAGCCCCAGTGGCATGGTTTTCCTAACTTCCTCAATAGTTGGCTCTACAGTAGTCTCTTTCGGAGCCTATGAGGGCTTCTTGACAACCTCATCACAATGCTCCAGAAGATCAGCATTCATCTCTTTGTAAGTACCCTAGCAAGGGGTGAATAGGGTTATTATTAATCTAATCCGATTTTGATGCCAAATTAAAAACTTATAATGCAATTATCCTAACAATATGATATACACAAAGATATGTAAGGATAGGCAATAAAACAATAGGCAATATAAACAATAAGCACAAGATATAAAGATAAATAGTGTGCCAAAACACAATCGCAAACACACGATATGATCACTAAGTTCGGTCTAACACTCGACCTACGTCTCCACTCCTCACCTCGAGGAGATTCTCCACTATTAATCAAATTCTACACAATTCGGTTTCCAAAGATCACCAAAAACTTTTACAACTCACGCGTTGTCAATTCCACAAGCTACACTCCTCTAAGTGTTGGCCTACCCGTGTTACCTTCATCAAGCATTTGGATTTACAACCTCTCCCTAGGCTTTACTACCAACCAACTCATCTTGAAATTAACCCTGATCTCTCCCAACTACTTTTATAAGTGTCCTTGTGTATTATAATGTGTTTAACAAATAAGTGCAATATAAAGAAGTTGTTCTCCAAGACAATGAGAATGAAGTTGTAAGCTCACTCTCAATGAAACACTCTCACAACCCAAATATACAATATGTGAAATACTAAAGCTCAAGTGGGTATGGGTGTAAATAATGAGTCAAATAAAATCAAACTCAAATAAATCTACCTCAAATATGATAATCAGAATATAAATTAGAGAGTGAGTTTATAAAAACTTCTCTAAACAAAGAGATGTAGATATCAATGTTTGAGGTTGAACTCCTCAAAACCGGAATTGAAAGCCTTCTCTTTGTAAAACTCTTTTGTATAAACCAAAACACACTTAAACTCTTAAAACAAATAGATGAAAACTCAGTTAAACATCCATGAAAAAGAAATGAGGCTTGAGGGCCTTTTATAGCCTCTCAAACAATAAGAAACAAAAACTAGTCATTACAGACTATAAAAATTGCTCTAGTTGGTCGACTGATAAACAAAATCGGTCGACTGAAAACATTATGCTCGGTCAACTGATTCAAATAATCGGTCGACTGATAATACTGTAACATAAATACTATAAAAACTTGTTCTGGCAAGTCGACTGAGAAACAAAAGCAGTCAACTGAAGGCTATCGGTCTATTGGTTAAGGCAACCGGTCGACTGACTATAGATACATAGATTTTTTTTGACTTATGAAAAGTTGATTTTGTAAATTTAAAATAAAATAGCAAATCAACTCTAAAATTAGTAAAATTTGGGGAAACATTTGTACACATGAAAATAAACATGTTAGAGAAGAAATTTCTAAAATAGCACTTCATATTTGTGAAAACTTACTGTATTGCAAAATGGTCAAAAATACGAATTGTAAAATGCTTGATTTTGATGAAATTTCTTCAAATAAGTTTTGAAATACTTTTAAATAGGTTAATAAACTTTAGAAAGAATGCAAAATAGTATTATTAAGTCAATAATCCAGAAACACGTCTTATCCCTAAATAGGTGTATAATACGATAAGTCGAATTAAACGTGTACGTGTATGAATTGAGCTCTAAGTATAAACACATAAAGTATAAAAACTAAAATACTATATCCAAAATAAATATTATGTATGAAGCTTGATCTTGGATGATCCTCCAGCTTGATAAAAGGGATGAAGTACAAACTCGTATGTTTGACTTGAATTGTGACGTCTTCATTCTAATTTCCACCAACCTTAAAATATCGTCGTTAAGGCACAAATCCTTCCAACCTCCAACCTGGATACATATTGGAGGAAAACACGAATACTAGACAATATCATTAGGAATTGTTTGTTAATCATCAAAACTATATTAGACAATAGGCTCATAAATATGAGACCTAACACTCTTCCCTTTTAGAAAGAAGACTAAAGTAAAGAGGGTATTTGAAGCATTAAATAAGTAGATTTCTGTTGCTAGACATACCCCCGGTGGGGAAGGATTTCACTTGCCCATCCTCCTCCGCCGATGAGCCTTTTGGTGAAAGTGTCGTCACTTCATTGGTAGGGTCATGCAAGTAGTGTTCCCCATCCAGAGAAATGAAGGATACCTAGAATGAGGTCTACAACAAGCATTCATAGGAAGGGATAGCTACTAGTCATGCTTTAGGACTTACCTGAATCATGAAGCGAGGTCCATGACTCTCCCAACAATGACATATTGCTACTTACATCTACTATAAGCAATGGATCATTCCCCTTGGGATCACTGGAGTGCCTACACGGTCGAATTGTGCCACAGTCTCGATGTCTGAAAATACTAACACAAGACGAGTTAGTAGAGCCCAATGTTCAACAAAAAAAAGAGGGAAATGTGTACAATGTAGCACTAAGGAGGCCGCCTCACCTTGACTACTACAAGATTTGTATGGGATCACCACCATTGATAATCCTCCTAGTGATGGCTCCTCCTAGTGATGGCTCTATTGTGTCGGCTCCAATAGAAGATCGCAGCATTATACCCTCACCTGACAAGATAGTGACAAGTGGTGTAATACCTTCTATAATGCTAGTATGAAGTTAAATGCTCGAAAATTCCCTAAGTAGCTTCAACTGCTCTCAGACTTGAGGTCACAATGCTCTAATAGATCTCACTCTTTCCCTTTCCCTTCCCCCTCCATAATTGTAGCAATCGAGATTGCTGAAGAGTATGCTTGGTCCCAAATGTCGTATTGCCCTTGACTCTCCATGGCAGCATCAAGCCCCAAATCATCCCAATTAGTAAGGACCGTACCCCACCCCCAATCAGTTTCCACCATATATCTCAAGTAGATAAATTTGAACTGTTCAATTTTGTTGATTCCTCAATTTTTGACACGTGTCTCTTATTTCTCTAATTTCATAATCCCTCATATAAAAAGTCACAAATGTATATATTTATCTTTTGTTAAAAAGTCAAGCTTTGAGTTTTAATGTTATTTTATTGGATTTTCATAATGATTTGGCGTTTGAGAGAGAATTAATGGGTTTTATGGCATATTAAATTGTAGAATTGGATCCATTAGAGAGGATATTCATTAACACACAACCCATTTTATAATTTCTCACATAAAGTCTCATTTTCTTTCCCTTAAAAGATTAGGGATTTTGGAGATCTTAGAAGAGAGGAAAGTGTACATCAAAGGCAAGTGCTTTCTTGCTAAAAATTTTTATTTTAAAAATTCTAATTCATAGGTATTGAATATCGCACTCTCCTCTTGCTTTTGATACACGTTTTGTTATGATTGGATTTCTTTTGGATTTTTGTGGGTTTTGATCAAAGAGAGGATCTCTCTAAGAGGTGAATCTCAATCTACAATTTCTTTTAGGAGAGGCAACCATTATTATAGATAAATGATACTTTTACAAGATAGAGTCATTATTCCATGAATTGAGATATTTTTCATGGATTTTGGTGTATCTTGATATCTCTGCACTTTGATAACATTTTTAGATGGAAATGAGTAGTTTGAATAAGGGATTATCCTTATTTTCGAGTAAGATTATGTATGGATTAGTGAATGCTTGATGTTTTACGGAGTAAATTAGTGCAATGGCTTTCTTTTGGCGGTACAAAACTTAAATAAAGTTGGTTTTTGATTTTATTTTAAATAGGTATAGTATTAGATCAAAAACATTTTGGAATTGTCATTAGCACGGGCACATGTGCTTGACCTAACCAGCACACACGCTTAGTGAAATCCTAAGAATAGTATGTTCTATAGTGTTTGAGAACATGCGCCCAAACAATGAATGCATGTGCTCAAGTACTTTTTCGAAGATGATTTTCTTTTAGATTTTTATCAGTATGCTATCAGAACTTGTCTGATGTGGCATCTGAGTGAGCACATGTGCCCGACCTCTAAGCATACGTGCTTAGTATAAGAAAATAGATTCTTTCAATTTTAAGAAATTGATCCGTCTAAAATTGTTTTCCATGATTCCTTAGTTTCCTTTCATGGTTTATAATATCACTTATTTAATTAAGCTTGCTCTTGGCACCTTGAGATATAAATAAGTAAATAATTTTATGTGGGAGATTTCAAGTAAATATGGTACTATAAATTAACTACCCAATCTAGTCTATCTCTACGAAATCTAATATTCCATTTTCAAAAAATTTATAATGATTTTAAAAATTTATATCTTTGAACAATATGGTTAGGGCCTTTGTTGAGATGAAAGGTTCTTCAAGGAAGAACAACACTCTGAATAAATGCTAATAATCTTAATATATCTGTAATTAGAGTGTATGAATTCTTCTCTTAAAGTGCCAAAAATAATTCTTCCGATGTTAGCTTGGGATAGAGTTGTTTGAGATACCTTTTATTATAAGATCCATTTTCTCTTCAGAGCATGAGATTTTAGTGAGTACTGAGGCGGCAATATTAACTCAGAGATTGAAGGCCGGTCAGTATAAGATTTGGAAGTGATAAGATTGTTCGATATGGTTCACTAGGTGGATTGTAAAAAGGAGCAACCTTATTGAGAAGTATGACGACAATCTAAATGCAAAGAGCTTCTAAGATGCTCTTATTGGGATAAGTCTCTTTTACAAGGATTCGAGTTCTTATTATTAAGTTGGATTCAAACATGATAACTACTAAGTAAAGCATCGAATTCATCTACATATGATGACCTACATGATCGGGTATCATGAGATATCTAAAGCTGCGTTGAGCTAAGTGTCAGATCTGGGTAGTTATCAGGACTTTAAATAACTCTAAGAAAGATATTTATTACTTTTATTACAGATCACAAATGCAACAATAGCAGGGGATGTGCAAATAAAAGTGAACTTGGAGCCTAAACACCGAAATGTGCTAAAGGCTAAAATGTCTAGTTCAACTATGGAAGTTGAGGCCAAGGCACAATACGAGAGCAATTGCAAAGGGTATATTAGGAGAGTTTTTTAATAGGTTCTAAATAAAAGAAGCCAGTTAAAAGGTGAAAAGTCCAACTAATAAGAGAAAGATCAATTGATTTGACTGCAAATAGGTCTATTATTTCACGCATGAGGGCGCACAATTGAGAAAACTTGGGACTCGAGGAAAACATTTGCAGGGCAGAGATGGTATTTATAGCATCCTAAATGGGAGTAGAAAAATCTATCTAGAGATTATGTAATAGTGTTGGGTACTAATGCATAGAGGTCTTCTCTAAGTTTAGAGAACAAATAGATGTTATAGGATATTCCATATTCTTTCACTAAGAGTAAGAAATCATCTCTTGGAAGTTAGGTTTGTGGGACTCTAGTTAGTTTCCTATTTGTAGGGGAACTTACTTAGATTAGCTTCAAGATTTCTTTGCTTATAAAACCCTAGCTAATCATTTAGTTAATTTTAGATGTGACTCATTACTAGGTAATCGAGTTATCTTCTACCTTATATTGTATCAAAAATTAAGATTGGATCAAATTTATAGTATAGTAGACTAAGTCACATTAGAGGACATGTGAAAGATAACTAGGGATGGCCTCCTTAGTATATGTACTAAGGTTTTTTCCTTCTACAAGTATGGTATCATGGGTAAAAACACTAGAAAGATATTAGGCAAGGCTATGAGCACCTCAACTGCAGTTTGCTCACTCTGATATATGTAGAGTGATATTTATGAAGGTACAAAGTACAACATCTTAATTCCTCATATTTATATGCTATTATTCTACTTACAATAATGTGCATCTGATTTCATGCCTAGTTAAGTGCTTGAATTTGTTTCATGCGCTAAATTAGTGGGGTGGATGATCACTTAAGCAAAAGCATTAGGGCTTTCTCCACTAATCATGAGAGAGTATCTATCTTGGAAGTCAGGAAACTATGTAAAGATAAAAGAAAAATCATATAATTGATGGTATCTTATATTCTACTACAAAATGGTGTTATAAAAATGAGTAAAATAACTCTACTAGATATAATTTAGAATAGCTACCCATAAGATTTTGAGGAGATGTGCTACTGATAGTGATATATATTGTGAACCGTGCAACTTTGATATCGGTACAATCAATACGCTATGAGTCATGGACGGTTGAGAGACTTCGTTGGATTGCTACATTCATGTGGGAGTGTTGCTTTTATACACAACTTTTTATTAGATGAGAAATTTAGACCTAGAATGTGGAAATGTATCTTCATACACCATTTAAGACACTTTGTGAGTTATGTTTACATGTAATCAATATGATGAGCCTATGATCGAGAGAGTTATGGTATATTAAGTTTACCGGGGATGATTTCTTGCACAAAGAAAAAATAAGTCAAGATTTAGTTTCATATAACATCAAGGAGTCTATCATGGCTCCAGCAATGAAGGAATTGGTTCCTCTACCAACTAGGGATAGTGGGAGTAGGATACTTATTATGTGACTTGGAGTCATCTATAGATTCTCAACTCCGTTGAACATCGTTATATGAACTAGTACCCAAATGATATCTAAGACCTATGAAGAAATGTTCATGGTAACACTGCATGTTGTTGTGAAGACTAAGTCATGTGAGGGCACTATTTTTGTGTATATAGGAAAGGTTGAAAATTAGCAATGGATGGAAAGCTGGAGTTTATATGGAAGAATCAAGTTTAGGACTTGGTGAATCTCCAACCAAAATGCAAGATCACTAAAAACAAATGGGTTTTCTTGGTCAACTAGGTTGGGACATACAAGTGGTGCAGGGCATACTTGATAGTGAAAGAGTAGAAAAAAGTAGTAGGGTAGGCTACCCAAAGAGACGTCTTCTCTGGTGATGAGAATCACCTATATTTACATGATATGGACTCTTGTAGTGTAAATGAATCTTGAACTAGTCCAGATGGGTATGAAGATAGCTTTTATCTATATAAAACTAGAAAAAGGGATCTATGTGGATCAACCTATGTTTCATAGCCAAAGGACTTGAGCACAAGGTGTACAAGTTAAAGGATCATACCTAGGCTTGAATTATTTTTCCAGTCTGTAGCATTTTTTATCCTGTTAGACTATGTTGGGTTATGGTTTCTAGATCAGAATGGTCACGTCCATCTACACTAAGCTGATAGAAGTTTGAGCTCTATCATCGTATGCTGATAGCATATTGCTAAGTGGGTACACATGAAAACTATTGGGGATCCAATTGCTAAGAGTCAGACACTAATTATAGAGCAATTTCCCAAATTCAAACAGAGAAGAAGCTGATTATAAGTATCCCTTCAAGGAGTATAGTCAAATTGTCTTGTATGCATATAATAATCGATATGTCATTTATAGTAGGACAAATTAGCAGGCATCGGTCCAATCTTAGTATGACTCACTAGGGTGAGTCAAAAATGATCCTCAAATATTTGATTTAGACTGCATTTTATGTGTTATGCTATAACATCATGGACTCTCACCTATAAAGATATTCAAATGTGAACTGGTCTGATAACCTAGATAGCTGAGCACCAATGTCTGGTTATGCTCTTTTACAGAATGATGGGGGTCATTTCTTGGAGTAGTAAGAAGTAGTAGTGTATATGTGGTGATATACACAATAGTATTGGATGCAGTCTGGTTATACATAGTCTTGGAGAACTTGACTGTAGCATGACATTTAGAGAAGGAAGTGAATGATGTGATTCTTTATCGTGATAGCAATTCGACTGCTGGTTATATGATAGGTGCAGATTAGTTTGGGAAATCAAATAAATTCTAGATCAGGTACCACTTCATTAAGCATTAAAGTGAAGGAAGAGGTCATGCTAAGTATATCCCTATGAGTCAGTTGATAAAGAGAATAGCTGAGGAGTGGCTGGCGTAGCATATTTTAACCTTATGGGCTACATTTTAAATAATGATTTTTTATTTGAGACCTCAAACACTTAGGTTATTATGGATCTATCATTTATAAGACGTTATATTTGTTTTTTCTCATCTATATGCATACTTGGGATTGCTTATGTATTATTATTACTTAATTATCATGGCATGGAGTATATGAGTATATGATGTGTATAGGGTACACAAAGGACACTAGGTGTACCATTAAAAAGTTACACTAGCAGGTAAGAGCTCTTATCACACAAGAGAGCCCCTTTGGATCTATAGCAGTTGCCAAAGTTGGGACCAAGTTTCGAATGTCATGTGGCTTGGAGCAATGACTATATTATCGTGTTACTAGGTAGGATGATAGTGGGATCACTCTACTAGTCACTCTATTTGGTCCACGATGAAGATGCTATAAACTTATATGTTGAAGACACCGAAATGAAAACCCTACATCCACTTTACCTATTTACTAATAGCAAGACCAGGAGTCTGACTTGGCACATAAGGTGTGAGCTTGTCAAGAGACCCTAGGCATATTGTGGGCTATACAGCTGGACAAGTTCACTACAAGGTAATGGAAGTTGGGTTTGTATGATATTTATTTTATGATGAATGCTCTCGGGTAGAGAAAAAAAATATCATAGCACGTTGACATATGAAATGTGTCGGGATCAGATATAAGGAGGTCAAAGTACAAATCCATGTTCCCTCATTGTGCGAGCCTTTATAGACGACCACCAGTGATGTAGGGCAATCACTGTACCCTTAGTGACATTGGGCCATCTGGAAAGGCTGTTATGAACGTATGCTACTTTGGCTATTGTTTCTTCCTATAATAAAACAATGCTACGGGATAATGGAACTTATGTTTGTACGATATTTATTTTATGATGAATGCTCTCAGGCAGAAAAAAAATACCATAGAACGTTGACATATGAAATGTGCTGGGATCAGATATAAGGAGGTCAAAGTACAAATCCATGTTCTCTCGCTGTGTGAGACCTTATAGAGGTCAAAGTACAAATCCATGTTCCCTCGCAGTGTGAGACCTTATAGACGGCCACCAGTGATGTAAGGTAATCACTGTACCATTAGTGATATTGGGCTATCTGGGAAGGCTGTTATGAACATCTGCTACTTTGGCTATTGTTTCTTCTTATAATAAAACAACAACGTACATACGGGGCAGTTTCAGGAAAGCAGGTGATTAACATGCTCAACTATTCAGGGCTAGACGAAGATCGATTGACACGCCTCTTGATTGCATCACATGTGCAATTCTTATTTAAGCCAAGGGCAAGGTTATAAAAGTGCAATGATGCAAGGGCAGACTTGGGTGCTCATGCTTCTTTGACGAGTTGAAGGTTCTTGAGCAAACATAGTTGATCAGATTTAAGGTACGAGATATGCATACTTATACTTTTATTTGAGTATTTTGGTTTATTAAGGGAGATCTTTGCATCGGTCCTAATAGATCTGGCGGCAAAGTTACCTTATTATAGGTTCTCAACAGTGCATAATATATGGACATAGTATTGATAAGGAATGAGAATCTCAGGAAGATTTTTGACTCAGAAAGTCAATGTCTCAGGGAGATGATAGCCACTCGTTTGTGCAAGTGGAGCATGTTTATAATTGGTGTGGTCAGCCCAATTGAATGGGTTTATCTTAAGTGGACTAAAACCAGTTTTTAGTGAACTAGTTCCTAATCCTAAAGGGCTAGGGTTTTGTCATCTATCCTACATAGACACACTTATGAAGAGATTAAATAGATAGATAAAAAACATATTAATGTCATCTCTTTCCTCTTCATCAATTCTATGATTTATGCGTTAGTTGCAGAGTGACATGTGGGTGCTTCTTGCCATAGTGTGCTCTCTAGCTATTGTCTGAAGATCAAGATAGATGTCTAGCAATCCTTCCATAATATTTGGGAAATATAATCTCAAAATAAGACTCTTTATATGCATGGTTTTTACACAACTCATCATGGTGGTGTTTAAACACTAAATTTGTTAGAAAATATAAGTTTCTTCTAATAAATAAACTAATAGCTAATGGGCTAATTATATATGTGTAGTTAAAATGTAAACTTCGGCTCTAGTTTATAATGATAATTAATATGTAATTCCTTATCTAAAAGTCTTGTTTAATAGAATGAAACCGTCAAGCTACTAATCAACTATTGCATTAATACATATATTGTATTTTCTACTATATTCCAAGTAAGAAGTCTCACAATTCATTAGAGCGGTTTCCTACAAACGACATCAAATGTTAGAATTTCTAAGATTATCCTCTGATTAAAGAGAACAACAGGGAAACTAGGCCTCCAGTTAATTTGTCGATGGTCGAAGTCCATCTTATTCAACCTAACCTACACAAGACGACAACTTGCCATATGGTGCCAGAAGGCCCCCCGAAGGTGGGATTTCAGTACACCCAATAGTGACCCAATGATTAAGTTAGAGGGTGTTTATTTAAAATCCTATAATTTTAGAATTTGGATTTCACCATGGTATTTGAAATCCATAGGTTTTTTAACATAGGTTGGGATTTCTAAAATTTTATTTCTTTTATCAATATTTTGGGATTTAGAATACTATAATTTGTAATATTTTGTTTGTTTCAAACTCAAATTATAGCATTACAATTTAGAATTTGAAATCTGTAGTTATAATAAACAAATTTTAGGATTATCAAAATAATGATTGGTGAATATAAGAACCTTTAGTGAGCTTAACTCCTACAAAAAATAAATACAATTGTATTCAATTAGGGTAAGCATACCCATTCAAATTTACACTCTAACAGTTATAAACGGTTATAAACGGTCATAAACGGTCATAATCTAACCAGAGACAATGTAAATAATAAAATGTAAAAATAAATGATAACATAGAGGCTCAGAAAATAGTCATTTTTTCAACACCTACATAATAAAATTGCATTGTAGATTGCATTCAAATAATGGATTGCGTCATCTAAAAATTGCAAAAGCAATGTACATTGCATTTTTATTATTGAACGCCTCCTGTAAATAATAAAATCCTACTATAGGTGGCATTATCAAAATACGACCAATCATCATCGCCGCAAATCCATCAAAAACAAAGCTTATCAAAGATTGGCCAATCATCATAGCTATAAATCCATCAAAAACAACTAACCAAGCTCAGAGAAACTAAAACTAAAACAACCAAGCTCACAAGCCATCAAAAACAATCTCAAACATTAGCTCAAACCCAAATAACCAAGGCTGCTAACAAGTAAAATTGAAAATGTGGATTGCCTCAAGTAACCAGCAGCAAAAGCTCAAGTAACCAAGCTTGCAAGCAAGTAGCCGCAAACAAGCAAGCTGCACACAGAGATACAAGCAACAAGCTCTAACCAAGTGCCACCCACAACACATAACATGTCCCTTACAAGAAATTACGAAAACTATAAATACTGAACTTAACCGAAGCTCACAAATCCATCAAAAACAACCAAGCTCAGCGACCAAGCATAACCCAAGACTGGGTTTAACCCAAGATCACAAATCCATCAAAAAAGCAGCTTATCAATATGAAGCTAAAATTGAAACAAATCCATCAAACCTGAACTTAACCCAAGCTCACAAATCCATCAAAAAAGCAGCTTATCAATATGAAACTGAAACAAATCCATCAAAGCCTGAACTTAACCCAAGCTCACAAATTCATCAAAGGTTGAGCTTATCAAAGACTGACCAATCATCATAACCTAAATCCGAAAAACTCAAAAAACAACCAGCAAAACAAGCTCAAGTAACCAACAGCTTATCAATATGCAACTAAAACTGAAACAAATCCATCAAAGGCTGAACTTAACCCAAGCTCATAAATCCATCAAAGACTGACCAATCATCATAGCCGCAAATCCATCAAAAACAAGCAACCAAGCTCAGACAAACTGAAACTGAAACAACCAAGCTCACAAGTCATCAAAAACAAGCTCAAAAACAAGCTCAGTGCTCAAATAATCAAGGCTGCAAGCAAGCAGCCGCAAACAAAAAATGAAATAAAAATGAAATAAACCAAACCTCGGACTAGCTCATATAACGAGCAAGTAAGCAAACAAGAAAGCCATCAAAGTATGCAAGAATGAGTCTCACCTGCAAGCAAGCCATCAAAAACATGCTCGAATGAGTCTCACCTGCAAGCAAGCCATCAAAGTATGCAAACAAGCTCATATAACCAGCAAGTAAGCAGCCGCAAGTAAGCTCAAACCAGCTGCAAAAAATGAAACAAAACTTGTCCACACACAAGCAAGTTGGACCCAAGAATACAAGCTATAAGTCAAATAACCAAGACTTAGACAAGCAACCATTAGAAAACTCACAATAGGACCAACGTAGGGGCTCAGATATAGATATTAAAATTGAATACATGGATTGCCTCATCTAACAATGATGTTGCAATATAGGTTGCAATCACATGAATGGATTGCCTCATCTAACATTATCATTCTCTACAGTCCATTTAGCATTAGGCACCCCCTTGTGTTCTCTTTCTTATTCAAGACTTTTGGTTGCATTTTTCTTTTAGCAACTGCCCACTTCTTACTTTTGCTTGGTGAGGTAGCTTCATCCTCAAGATCATTTGCAATTGGCCTCTTCAAAGAATGAGTCTTACTTGAATGGGTACCAGGGGAAGTATAGATAAGTGGGTGGCCACTGTTAAGCATATTCACATACGACATGGATTGTTGAGTTATAAATTAGTAGTTCATATCATAAGGATTGTAAGATGGATAAGAAGTTGGAGCAGTGTATTAGGGCGAAAAGAATGGTAGTGTAGTGGGTGGTGGAGGAGCCGGGAAGTATGGATAAGTGGGTGTTCTTGGTGTTCTAGATGGAGTATCCTTAAACTTATCACTGTCATCAAAGTCTATCATGCCTGATTGCTACAAATGAAAACCTAGAAATAACAACATTTAAACCTCATGTTAGTACAATAATAGAGTACGAACATCGAAAAATAACATTCATAAAGACCAATCATCATAGATAAATTCAAAAAACTCAAATAACCCACAAGCATGAAAAAACCAGTTTGTAAACAAGCCAAGCAGCTCATATAACCAAGGCTACAAACAAGCAAAAAATGAAACAAACCAGCAAGTAAGCTCAGACCAGCTGCAAAATATGAAACAAAACCCAAAAAAATGAAACAAAACCCTAAGATGAAACAAACCCACAAACAAGCAAGCTAGACATATGCAAAAATAACATTCATAAAGATAATATACCCATTTATCCATGAGTATAGTAATATCAACGAGCACATAGAGGTAGTAGAAAATATATCAATGAGTACAATAATACATTAATAATATAACTTAAATTACATCCCAATCTGGGTTGTGTCTCCACCATAATCTTCCTACATTTCAATTACAATTCGATCCCTCTTTTCTCTCCATTCATTTCTTGAATCTCTTTCCTCTCTTTGTGTCTAGTTTGAGTAAAGTCAACAACACCCTCTTCACCCTCATTTGCTATTTCATCTCCATCCTCTTCAATGAAATTGTCCTCATGCAACAACTCATCACCCGGATCTTTTATGGCGATGTAGTTATGAAGTATAGTACATGCAATAACTATATCAACTTGAGTTGGAAAAGGGTAATTTAGCTTCGCAGATAGGATTTTGAAATGATTTTTCAATACCCCAAAAGTTGATTCAATTTTAGACCTTAGACACGAGTGTCTTAAATTGAGCAACTCTTGTCTATTATTGATTGGCCTACATTTGTGCTCATTTAGATGATAACCCACTCCTCAATATGGGGAGATAAAGCCATGCATAGTAATGTAGCCCGCATCACATAAATAATATTTCCTACAATTATCAAAAAGAAATTTAGTATATTTTTTAATTGTAATTAAATAGACATACTTTATTTGATTAATTTATTACCAAAAAGAAATTTATTTTAAGTAGTTATATTATAATAATGATAATCTTGAAATAAGTATAATATAACGGGTTGGTGACAATCTCTGGCGATACTTCACTTGGGGCTTGCTTCATGTACCGTCCCCTTAAATGACCAACGGCTTCCAAGCACTTGTTAAAGTATCTTGAAACGGTTTCCTCCGATCTTATGAAATGTGACCTAACAATTCTATTTTTTGTTTTATGACCTAATATATTAAGGAACATGAGCAATTGTTCTTCTACTTTAACACCCCGTGAATCTTTTAGTAGGTCGGTATATCTCACTATAGTAACAAGATTTTCAAATTTACGCGGCCTCATTCTGACATATGCCCTACAACTCTCATTATTGCCATTAAATACGTACACAACTTATGTGTCTAGCTCTAGATTCTATATTCTCTTTATTTTCCACCTTAGGGTGATAAGTGGTTGATTTTTTTCTACTACGTATCCTTATTAAACAAGCAAACACACAAATCACCACAGAGATAGTAGCATTAGAAGCCATCCTCATTAACATCTCTTCATCAATATCGTCCATCTACATTGTTTTAAAAAGAGATTTCTCGTATAAATATTATGCATCAATCTTAAATAAGTGCTCAGATAGTAAATAGAAATCAATAATTTTCAAGAAGTTAAGTGAAATTAACCTTAATAAACACATAAAATAGATGAACCCAATTCATGGTCACTGAAATTAACCTTAATATAAACTAAACCTCATGTTTTTGGGTTTCAATGACCTAAACCTCATTTTATGATCCCAAATATAGGTTATTGAACCTGCTCCTTACATAAAAGTTATTGAACCTGGTATCATATTATTATCATCATTGCTATATAGTACATAAAAGTTATTGAACCTGCTCCTTACACATATCTAAGTTTTTATGACAGATTATGTTGAAAGATAAAGAAAGTGATACGGGTGTATCTCTCTTTGGAACTTAGCGATCCTCATGGGAGCTTGATAATAGATGATTCTCATAATAGCATGAGAATAGAGGTGTAAAACAGTACAGTGGAACATAGGTGGAAGCGTGGAACGAGACGACGAGCAGCAGATTCAAAGAATCTAGTTTTCATCTCGTGAGTCGACTCATACATGTACATGAGTTGACTCATCAGGTTGAGTCGACTCATGACTGTCATGAGCCGACTAACGAAACCCAACCGTTTTGTTAAAAGTTTCTGCTCAGTCGACTCATCAGTTTATGAGTCGACCCATGTGTCATGAGTCGACTCATCTCAGTCATGAGTCAACTCATCGACGGTTTCCTGGTTTGGTAGGGTTTCTGTTCACACGAATTCCTATTGGTTTTGGGCTTGGTTATTTACCAGATTGCCATCCACGTTTGTACACCTATATAAAGGATTGTTTTAGGGTTTCTAAGGAATCAGATAGAATCAGATAAATTCAAAGAGAGATTCTAATCATTGTATTAGGGTTTAGAGAGGATTGAGAGGTTATTCTCGATTCTAGTGAGATTGTGAGGGAGAGATTTGTAACAATTAATTCTTCAAAATCTAGAGAAGGTATTTTCCTTCGCCATACTGAATTATTCTTGTGTTTTAGTTGTCTTCTTCTCAACCCACCTTTTGGTAATTCCGCGACCAAAGGGTGTTCGCACGGCGACTCATATTAAGCTGGTATCAGAGCAATCAGATTCGGTAAAGGAGCATCCTGTGTATGGTCCTGACTCGATCGCAATACAAGAAGCTTAGCGAGATCCTTATTTCATTGGAAGGAGTCCAGGTTTTAAGGAAGGAGAAGATGGCTGAAGGAGACAATTCAGCGAGGATTGATGCATTAGAGAAGCAGATCGAGACGATAGGGTCGACGCTCACAAAACTCATTAGTCTCATCCAAGGAGGGAACAAAAAGGGGGAATCTTCTTCTAAGTCTAAGAAGAAACCTATCGAGTCCGGTGGAGAGAGCGAGCTTTTAGACTCCAACGAGGAGGACGAGACCGTTAAGGCTGCGTTGCATCAAGGGGGTAAGAATTCTTACCAGAACCTAAAGATTGATTTCAAGGTGGAGATTCTTGTTTATGATGGGAGTGTTGACGTCGAGAGGCTTGATGACTGGATTGAGCGGATGGAGACGTATTTTACTCTTTATGGCTATTCATCAAAAGAGAAGATTGTGTTCGCGACTTTGAAGCTTTCAAGATATGCGTTGACGTGGTGGAAATCCTACTGCAAGCAAGAGAAGAAGGCAGTATCATGGAATAAGTTCAAGGTGTTACTGAGAAAGCAATTCTACCCGGTGGGATTCCTTGAAGAGCGTTGGTACAAATAATACGGTTTACACCAAAGGGTCAATCAAACCGTTCAAGAATACACCACGGAGTTCCAACAACAGGCGATGGTCCTCAACATTACGATAGAGGAATATTTCGTGCTTATGAAGTATATGGCGGGATTGAGCGATTACATCCGAAAGGAGATGAAGCTATTCACGGTGGAATCAATTGCAGAAGTGAGCGTGAAGGCTATTGCCATCGAAGGCAAGCAGATGAAGAGCAACGAGGAAAAAGAAGATGCGAAGCAAACGGGTGGTGAGTCTAGTGGTTCCAAGCACAAGGTGGAGAAGAAGGGTGATCCAGGAAAAGCAGGGCTGATTTGTGGTCACTGCGAGAAGACAGGGCACGAAGTTGATCGATGCTGGGAGAAGTATCATCATCTGAAGCCAAGAGGGTTGAAGAGAAAGGAGAAGAAAAAGACATACGTGATAGCACAAGGTCCGAAGGAAGTTCCTGCGATGACAGAGCCCAATAACAGTCTCAACCATATGGCGGGAAAACAGGCCACGAAAGAGGACGAAGACCCGAGGGAACAGCTCTTTGTGCTCAAGTTGCAAGTGAAGACCAGTTTGGTTGATGCTATTGTTGATTCGGGTAGCAAGAAGAATTTGATATCTGAGGCATTAGTTCAAAAGCTGGGTTTGAAGATGGTCAAGCATCCGAAACCCTATCCATTGGGGTTGATTCAGAAGGATAAGAAACTGAGTGTAGTTGATCAATACACTGTTAGATTTGCGCTCCACGAGTCGTATATTGATGAGGTCACGTGCGACGTCGTTCTATTGGATGTTTGTCAATTATACTGGGCAATCCGTACTTATGGGATAGATATACAATCTACGAGAGGCGAGCTCAGAAGTACACATTCACTAAAGATGGTGAAAAGTTCATATTTCGTTCGGCATCTCTTTTGAGGAAGACAAGCTTGGGGACGGTGACGCGAGCGAAGAGACTAGTGAATGCAAGCAAGAAGTTTGTCTCGCTGTGCATTAGACTTCTAGAAAAGCCATCAATAAAGGATTGTAACTTGGGGCGAAAGGTGACTACAACGAGACGCGGGATGGATGAGATGTTTCTGATCGGACGTCGAGACCAGGTTCCTAGCAGAGCCAGATGGTGTAGAAAAGATGGAGGAGCTCGAGAGTTTCCTCAAGAAAAGTTCTAACTTGAATGGGACTTTAAGTTCCTAAAGGGGAGACCCATGATACGAGTATTCTCTCTTTGAAACTTAGCGATCCTCATGGGAGCTTAAGGATAGATGATTCTCATAATAGCATGAGAATAGAGGTGTAAAACAGTACAGTGGAACACAGGTGGAAGCGTGAAACGAGACGACGAGCAGTAGATTCGAAGAATCCAGTTTTCAGCTCGTGAGTCGACTCATACATGTACATGAGTCGACTAATCAGGTTGAGTCGACTCATGACTGTCATGAGTCGACTCACGAAACCCAGCCGTTTTGTCAAAAGTTTTTGCTCGGTCGACTCATCAGTTTATGAGTCCACCCATGTGTCATGAGTCGACTCATCTCAGTCATGAGTCGACTCATCGATGGTTTCCTGGTTTGGTAGGGTTTTTATTCACACGAATTCCTGTTAGTTTTGGGCTTGGTTATTTACCAGATTGTCATCCACGTTTGTACACCTATATAAAGGATTGTTTTAGAGTTTCTAAGGAATCAGATAGAATCAGATAGATTCAAAGAGTGATTCTAATAATTGTATTAGGGTTTAGAGAGGATTGAGAGGTTGTTCTCGATTCTAGTGAGATTGTGAGGAAGAGATTTGTAACAATTAATTCTTCATAATCTAGAGAAGGTATTTTCCTTCGCCATACTAAATTGTTCTTGTGTTTTAGTTATCTTCTTCTCAACCCACCTTTTGGTAATTCGGCGACCAAAGGGTGCTCGCACGACGACTCGTATCAGAAAGTCATGCATCAAAACTTACAAAATAGACAGAAATTAACCTAAATCTACCCAGCATCAAAACTCAGCCGCAAACTGAAACTCAGTATGCATCAAAACTCAAATCTACCTAAAATCATAACCAGTCATGCATCAAAACTCAGCAAACATCAAAAAATCAACCCAAATCTACCCAAATCATTATTACAAAATCCTAACACAAATCAAAGCACATATTTAGAGAGATAGGGTGCAAGATCTATACATGCAGGATTTGAGCGAATCGCCTGAAACCCTAGAATCCAGAATCGACAGAAATCCCCAAATTAGTTTCGCCTAAATCTCGGTTTTGCCATCCAAATACTCGTTCTTTACCAAAGATACAGCTGAAATAGAGAAGTCGACGGGTAAAGAGGAGGCGGGAAATGGAGGAGACGGCGGGTAAAAGAGGAGGGCCACGAGAATAGCGGTATGGGAATAGGAGAGTGAGGAGGTAGCAAGTAAGAACAGGAGGTGGGAAGAGGAGGCGGCGGGTAAGAATATGAGCGGGAAGAGGAGGCGGCGGTTAAAATATGGTAGTAGAAAATAGAGGAGGCGGGTAAAAGAGGAGGGAGAAGAAGCCAAGCGGTGATGGGAATGGGGTGATTTTGGTTTTCATAAGTTGAGAAAAAATATGCTGGCGGGTTTTGTCAGATGTCCAGCCCATATCCCCTATCAATGAGGGAATTTTACAAATCCTAAAATATATTAATTTTTTATAATTTGGGGATTCAATATCCCAAAACTTATTTTGAAACAAATAAAGTTTATGGAATACCAAAACTAAAAAAAAACCCTTTTTACATCCCAAAACTTGAAATCCATCCTAAAAGTGAAACAAACACCCCCATAGAATCTCTTCGATGAAAGGATCAAAACCAGTAAAACTATATAAACTATAGTAGATTTAAAGCTAGGGAAGTTACCACATTTTATTACTTTTTATAGAAGTTTGGGTTGTCCAGATAAAGAAGAGGATACATGTGTTAACATTTGGGTGAATAGAATCAACTGCCTTGGGCTATGTTTTACTTCCCTCTCGGTGGGAATTGGGTTGCAGGATGATTGACACGTGGACTATTGAATCTCCCCAATGTTCTAGGGCTGACCCTTTCATTAGGAAGTTTCCAAAGTCATCTTTTGTTCGAATCAGGATCTATTGCTTAGTTTCATGTATTGACCACGTGAGTGTCGTGACGCTCTAGTCGTTAAGGCTGTTTTTATGGCATAACAGGATGAATAGAGAATCAATCTTTCATATTTTCAAACTGTTTAAATACTAAGAAGAAAGTGAAATCATAAAGGTAAGGAGAAAGTATGGAAATCAAGAAATAGGGTTTTATTTAGATGACATTCCATTTAAGTTAACAAAAAGAAAAATTCATACATTTACTAAAAAGGTGAACTCTGCATATGGGTGATTTGCTTATAATTTGCATGTTATGATAATTTCTTTGGACCAGATCGTGAAAAAGATGGGATTTGTGCTCTTTTTGTAATTTTTCACAAAAAATGAATGATTTAATAACTTGCTGTTGGCTGATCTGAATTTGTACGTTGTCATCGAATGCGATTATGATTAGGAAAATGCTAACTATACTATAATTCAAACAAAAGTGTTAAGTCCTTCCTTGAAAAGTATCATTCTCCCTTTAAAAGTGAAAGCTCAGATAAACTTTTCTTGGTTAAAAATACCCCTCCTTCTAATTAATTACTTTTTTTCGCACCTGATTAAAGCCAAGAGGCTGCCACTTAATTTACTCTTTTTTCAATTTAATGCGTGAATTAAATCCTGCTCTTTTAGTCTCTTTCCAAATAAACTCTTCATTTCATATTTTGATGTCTTTGACTATCAATCTTCCCTCTAATTAATTTTTTCGTGTCAAGCCATATAATTTCTTCCATCTAATTAACTCTTTCTAATTAAAATGCACGAACTATAGCAGCTACCATTTCAGTTTCATTCTCGCTTGCCTTTTCAATTTCTTTCTAATTAACTATCCAAATACAACATCCTCAAGAGAAAACAACTTCGCTGAAAATTAAATGTAAACATTTACCAATAAAGCTTTTATTGGATGGCTATACTTCTTCTGTAATTCTCCATGCGTATTTCAAAATCATTCTTGAGTTCGTTCGGTACCTACTTCTTTTTGACGCAGGTAAACTGACCTCTTCTTTGAATAGTATTTCAAAATCTACTATTTGGCAGTTATAATATATATTTTATTTATAATTAGGCTTGTTTCAAAAAAATTCTCTTAAATTTTTTTACTTCTATTTTTTCGTGCGATTTAGTTTTTCCTGTATCTGGTTTTAAACATATTTTATACTTCATTACTTATATTGTATTTATGTATAATTCAACTTATCAAATTAGTTTATATTTTGTTTCTCGTTGTTAATTTGATTGTACCTTCGTTGTAGAGTATCACAGTGTGTCTTGCACCATATTTATATCAGATAATTAATTCTTGGAAATCTTATCTAAATTCTCTATTTTGTGCATTTGTCATTTATTGAAGAGGAACAATATAAAATGACTAGATACTTAGGGTATTTCCATAAGCACAATTATCTCGTGCCTATTGCAGATAGTGACATTTTTTTAGTAAAGTTAATGAAGTTTCACCATGTGAATAATTCATTTTTCTTGCAATATTTGACTAAATTCTTTACATATTCGTCCAGGTTTTGGTCAAAACTGAAAGGAGAAATTTTGCTTAAAGCATAGATTTGGAATATATCACTCTTATTTGTTATTTTTAATAGACAGTAGTCTAATGATTCGTTTATAATGTTTTTTCTTATTTGTGACATAGATATTGTGACAATTAGAAAGTGGTTTTTAATTTGATAGACTAGTTTAGAGTCATTATGTCATAGAGTAGCCACATATGAATTCATTATCAAAACTATTTTAATGATTATAGTTATTCTAAATTAAATTGATTGGACAGATATACAAACTCTTGGTTTTGTTTAATCATATGTTAGTTGTAATTGCTAAAATAAATTACTTACTGTTAGATGAAAATCACAACAGAACTACTGCTTCCTTTTCTAATAAATAGTTATATTTATGTATACCACGAAATAAAATTTTTGCAGCATCACGCAAATATTATTATTAGGGAATCATATATAACTACTTTCTGCTCTACGTCAAGACATATGCTCAGATTCGTAATATTCTAACTGTTGTTTTTTGTTGGCCCAATAAGTTGGCCCGTTACTCTAAAAACCCAGCTCCCCACTACTTGTGCCCTAGCCCTATTTTCTTCCCCTACCCGATGGTTCTCTCCTCCTCAGAAGTCTTCGTGATCTGATGGCCGCCGCTTGCTCCCATCCGTAGGTCGGCTCCCCCCTTCGTTTTCTTTGCTAGCTCCTCTCCCGTGTCGGCTGCCCCCTTCCCTATATAAGGGTAATGGGTTGGTAGTAGCTCGGTAGAGGAGAAAGAGGAAGAAGAGATATAGAGTGAAAAAGCTGAGCTTGAGCCCTCCTCTAGCTTTGTGCGATCCATCCCTTACCTG
>BQKN01067501.1:1153092-1165788 GCA_022839385.1 Asparagus kiusianus | reverse complement strand
GTTGAGCAGGCTCCTGAGCCAAACAGCGACGACACAGATCCTCATCACTAACGAATAGTATATTAAAAAGAAATTATTGTAAATGAAATATATATTAAGCACAACTACATGGAGAAATCTTTATAGGTTATGAGATAAGAAAATAGCATGTGATTTGAAATAATAAGTACAAGTCTTTATCTTATATTATACAAAAGGAGTAATTGAATATTTTCATTTTTTTTACTTTTTAAATTTGAAAAGAATTTGGATTCATATGATACATGTTTATATTATACAGAATTATATATTTTCTTGTTTGTGGTAATACCAGAGTAACATAAAAAAATTATACTACGGTTATCATTATTATGATTATTTTTCAAGTGTGAATATTATGAGGCAATGCAGAGAACATATGCCTATTTTAGTTACGTTTTGAAATATATCGTAACATACAAGCTCAGATTTGGCTCAGAATCGTCCATAATAAAAGCACTTTACAATACTTCTCTTAGTATCATCGATCTCTTTCTCAAATAGGGAAAACAATTAAAATTGACTACACAGAAATACCACCAAGGATTAAAAAAAAAAAAAAAGACCATCCATGATCTGCTCTTTCTGCTCAAGACATCACATTAGATAACTCGAACATACAGGTTCAAATGATCAATACTGAAGCTAGAGAACAATTGTCAACCACACTCATAAAAGCGACAGACATATGCTTGTATTTGGCCATAGCTTGCTACATAAACACAAGAAGAAGATAGCTCCATCATAAGAAGGGAGAAGGTGGGTTGACAACAATGTGCCTGAGGGGATGGTCGACATCACCCAGTCCAGCGTGCCTGACAAACTCGGCAGGAGTGAGGAAGCTGCCATGGCAAACACACACTATCCTCACCTCCTCTCCTTTCCTATATTTGTATAGAAACCCCTGCACCCTCTTCCCATTTGGGCTGTTGCCTGTTGTCGTTACGCATGGCATCTCCTCCATCTCGCTCACTCCGATTCCTCTGGTCTCCATCTTCAGGATGTTTGAGGAGCTTTTGGCGTCTGAGATGTTACTGAATCTCACCATGTCAAAACCTGAAAGTATGTGTAAAAAAGTATAACGAGAGATAACTTCTAGCAGATCAGTAGAATATATAATCAAGATCATACATAAGTATAATGTGAGATAACATCTAGCAGATCAGGAGAATATATAATCAAGATCATACATAAGCTTTTAAGGAAAGTTTGATCCTTCGTTGGATAACCATCCAGTAGTCCTTGGTCGCTGCATGGTTAATGCATCAAGACCACCATAAAACACCATTGAGTAGTACTTATCCGCTACATAATGCATGCACCAAGACAACCATACAAACCACTCTAGGAGGGGTTTGGAGATTAGTAATTGATGTAAGAGCATCTCCAACAGCTTCCCCAAAAATTTCTCTAAAATGGAGAATCAAATGTCATATTCCCCAAATTATTTTTGCTCCAACTCCAACAGCTTCCTCATTTTGAAGAATCATGCATTTATTACAATAATAAAAATATTCTACATCTTTGACTAATAAATAATAAATTATTTATTATTTTGAAGAATCCCCATTTTGACCAAATTATTTATTATTATAATGAGGAGATGGAGTTGTTTTTTGTGGGTTGAGCCTAGAAGAACGTGAAAAAGTGCTTCCCCAAATATTTGGAGAATGCTGCAGATTTGGGGAAGGCTCTCTATTTTTTCTCTCCTATCCCCATTTTGGGGAATGAGATGGGGAATCTGTTGGACCAAAAAAAAGCTCAAAATTCTCCAAATTTGAGAATACCAAGAAGATGGGGAAGCTGTTGGAGATGCTCTAAGAGTCGCTTTTCTCCTTTATGCATGCACCAGCTATCCAGTAGAGAGCGAAACATAAAGTACAAATTTAACTGTGATTGGTGCACTTCAGAACAAGAACTCTAAAATTTCAGCCCTTTATTAACTACAACAGACGAGGAAAGCTACAAATGAAAGTCAAAATGTACCAGAAATTTGTCAACACTTGAATCATTTTTATTTTACTCCAGAAACTGTAAGAACCCTTGGAAATACCTTGGCCCTTATTCAAGACGAAGAAGAGCTAAAAACGTATAAAAGCTACAAGAAATGGTACTCCCTACCTGAAGAAATGAATAGCAGCAAGACAGAACGGCTATATCCAATTTAAGCTTACATAAGGTAAAGAATCCAAGGAACAGAATAGAGCCAGGATTAGCAAATGAAAAGATGAGTACGATTCAAACGTCCAAAGACAACTTTAAGCTACTGTTCGATAGAATGTTTAGTATTAAAATCTATACCATACAACCTAGCCTTGAATGTTCAAATATAATCAGCATACAGCATGACTAGTCAATTTCAAATTTCTCATGAGTTCATACTCAACAGTCAAGTCAAATATATTGAGCTATCATTACTTCCCTAACCCTAGATCCATCCCACTGGTTACGCATAATAGCGTAATCCTAAGAGTCTAAAAGATATTACTAAATTGTGATCTGGCCTGATTGCAAATGAGTCTCACACCGATGTTAAGCTCAAAATCTCGACTTTAGATGCCCAAGTGGGTACTCTGCTTTGTTAAGGAGCATTGTTATGTATATAGAACTTTGTTTGCTTTTCTTGCAATGTAGATAATAAGAATTATTTACTTAACAAACATAATCTTGACTCTAAGACCCAACCCTAACACTGAAAATAATAATAATAATAATAAAGTATTCCATGCCTATGCTCAAACTTATGACTCGCGAAACCCAAAAGCCAATTCATTATAAATTATTCAAGCTAACATGAGAGGGATTCATTTCTAGAAAATATCGCATCTAGAATGACCTATTCAGCCTAGATATGAGGCTGTTTTTGGACGGACAATAGCCGTAAATCCTCCCAGATTATAAGACTTTAGATAAAGAATCCAAATATAACTGATGAAAAGAATTTGGAGATCTCTCATTTTTCCCTAAACATTAAAAAAATCACCAAACCTTTTATATCATTAAGAAAAGAATTTCTGCTACCTGTTTTTTTAACACTCTGGCATGTTGACAACGAGATGGATGAAGAAAGCCACAATCAGATAAACTACGGCACCACAGGTTCAAAGAAGCCAAGCAGGGGGGGGGGGCGACGTGGCAGTAGCTACTCAAAGAATATAAAAAGACTCAGGATGCCATTGACCAACATAAAGTACCTAAGCATTAACCAATACATTACATCTTTCATGCTCATCGCGAATTCAAGAGCAGTCTGTAGCCAATATTCGATGAAAAGATCACCAACAATCAATCAAATTAGTGTCAAAATGTGTGGGGCCTTGCAAATCAATATGAGTTTCTTGAGATTTTGGTATGGCAACATATTTTAAAATTTTGGATTGAAGATGATAAATGATTCACTTGGGGGTGGGGGGTTAAGATTATGGGGATTTGAATGCGGTCAGTACAGACATCTACAGAATTTGTATAATCTTAATATATAAGAAGACCTTTCCACCCTCCGTGCTATTTGTTTTGTCCATATAAGCATGTCCATGTATCTAGTGGTTCTCCATAGATGGTTTAGGAGTTCAGCTAAGAAATTATGGATAATGCCTATGATTATAAGAGAAAAGCCAGGAGAATAAATTTGTGAAGGAATGATTTTAAAAAGGGCTAAAATACCAAATTGGTACATTTATACGAACGCTTTTGCCAGTTTGATATTTTTAAAGACTCCGGTGACGACAAGGCATTAAAACTCGTACTTTTTGTCAATAAGGTACTTTTCTCAAAACTCTGGCGAGAAATTTTGCATTTAACCCCCTTATCTCCCAAAATTATAAAATTTGTGCCCTCTCTCTCCTCGTCATCCTCTCTCATTCCCCTCTCCCTCCAGCGCACCATCATCATCCTCCTCTCCTCCGTCCTCATCTCCCTCCTCTGGGTCAACCTCGGCCCCCTCATCCCCTCCCTCTCCTCCTCCTCCTCCTCCTCCTACGCTGAAAGTGATAGTTGCTGAAAGAACAGAGAATTCAAAGGTTGTTCAGCATTTTTGTGATCAGTTAATGGAAGCCTAAATAATTACCTTTGTAGTGAAAATTGACAATTTGAAACATGGTTCTTCACAAGAGATTGGACTATGGATCAAGTGACTATCGGGTTCCTCCGATGTCGCGAGTTCCGAGATCATCTAGGGTCTGTACATAAACCTTACTCATTCTTGATTTGTTTGTTTGAATTTTCTTTAATTGTTTACATTTGTTTTCATACAGGGAAAACGATCAGAGAGAGAATGAGATTCCATTAATTGTTTACATAAACCTTACTCATTCTTGATCTGCTTGCCACTGTGGCGGGAAAATTGTTATCCTCAGAGAGAGAGAATTCTCCACCTCCATGTAAGATATCTGTAGGAGCTAACATTAAGCAAGAGCAGCAAGACAATGAGATTCCATTCAAAGCTAAAGTCTATGATCAAGGGAACTGCAATGAAAGTGCATTGGGTTCTTCGGAATCTATGTTTAAGAGGCAGGTTGGTACTCCAAAATCCTTGGAGAAGAATGCTGAAGAATTGGTGGCTGAGGATGGAATCAAGAGGAGGGAGATGGGGACGGAGCAGAGGAGGAGGAGGACGATGGTGTGCTGAAGGGAGAGGAGAATGGCAGATGATGATGATGAGGAGGAGGAGGAGGAGAGATAGGGCACAAATTTAATAATTTTGGGAGATAAGGGGGTTAAATGCAAAATTTCTCACCGGAGTTTTGAGAAAAGTGTCTTATTGACAAAAAGTACGAGCTTTAATGCCTTGTCGTCGCCGGAGTTTTTAAAAATACCAAACTGGCAAAAGCATTCGTATAAATATACCAATTTGGTATTTGAGCCTTTTAAAAAGATTCAGGCACCCAGTCTTTAAGAAAAAGATACCTCCTGACATATGGAAGAATTTGAAATGCACAGGTATCTCTGGGAATCGAAATCTCGTAATATCTATGATTCAAGGGTCAATAGTATTTTCTGATCTTTGTTGTGGGAGCTCTGTACTCAGCATTCAGTTTTTCAGTTACATGATTCCGGGTTTAGCATTATTAACCAAACCTAATGAAGTGGAATCCTTCAAATTAATCAGTCTTGAAAATTAAACTTGCACATTTTGGTTAGGATAATAAAGTTGCAATTTTAGTTCATATTTTGTTAGGTTGAACATTTATATACCCTATTGTTTCATCTACTTTTCACTTATATACCCTCACTTGTATTTGGTTGCAAGAAAATACCCTAAAATTTTTTAAACTTGCACATATATACCCTACTTGTTTTTGGTAGCACTTATATACCCTAAGATTATTAAAACTTGCACTTAAATACACTAAAGTTCTTAAATCTGATACTTAAATACCCTAAAATTTTTAAAACTTGCACTTAAATACCCTGTAGTTTGCATAACCCAAGGTATTTATGTGCAAATTTTAAAAACTTTAGGGTATTTAAGTGCTAGTTGTAAAAATATTAGGGTATTTAAGTATCAGATTTAAGAACTTTAGTGTATTTAAGTGCAAGTTTTAATAATCTTAGGGTATATAAGTGCAAGTTTTAAATTCTGAATGGAAGATAGCAATCCAGTTGACACACCAGTAGCACGTGGTAGTCAGCCAAGGAAGGCAAAGGAAGATCCGTTAATCCCACTTTTTACAGAAGTCTTGTTGGATGCTTGAGATACTTAACGTGCACATGTCCAGATACTTTTGTTTGCAGTGAGATTAGTTAGCAGATATATGGAGAATCCGATATCTTCTCATTTGCAATGTGTCAAAAGTATGTTGTCTTATATAAAGGGAAAGATTGACTATGGGTTATTTTATTCAGCTGGAGTAAGCTTGCTGGTTACAGTAACAGTGATTGAGCTGGAAGCAACGATGATCGGAAAAGCACAACCGGGTTTGTGTTTTACCTAGGGAACTCTGTTTTTGTTGCTTGATGTTCAAAAAAGCAACCAGTTGTTGCCTTATCAACCTATGAAGCAGAGCACGGGCAGCAGCTTCTTGTGTTTTTCATGCTATTTGGCTAAGGAATCTTCTTAAAAATTTGAAGCTGGAGGATGAAAATCAACTAGGATTTATGTCAATAACAGATCAGATATTGCACTTGCAAAAAATCCAATGCATCATGAGATCTCGAAGCATACTGACATTCGATTTCATTTCATCAGGTAGCATGCAAAGAACAAGGAAGTCGAGCTGCTACATGCGCATTCAAGTGAACAGGTTGCTAATATTATGACAAAGCCACTCAAGAGTGAAGTGTTTCAGAGTTTGAGATTTCAGCTAGGAGTTATGGCTTCAAGAAAAACAAGTTTTAGGTGGTGGGTGGGGTGGGGGGGGGGGGGGGCAAATAGCTTTTACTGCTTGATATTGAAGTGGTCCGGAAACTGGACGGGAAGTTTGAAAGTCTTACTGGAACTAGTTTTGTGAAAAAAATATTTTGGGAAATTAAAATAAAACTTTTGACTGATGCAACCAAAAAATTCTATAGCATCCATAAATATGTATCCAATTGCTATGTAATGACTACGACAAAGAACCTTAAAAGAAATAAAAAACAGTCATTTCCGGTCCCTCTTCTCCATATATTTCACATTTTGGGGGGAAACACAATTATCTCTCATATTTCCCTTCACCCGCGACTTGTAATTGCAGATACTTTAAGACTAGGTTGCACATTACGGGTATGGGTATGTACGGGTACGGGACATAGCAAATTTGCAAAAAGTAGGGTACGGGGACTGTTGGGATTTTGTCTTTGATTCTTTGTGTAACTTCATGAGAATTAGATATGGTTAGAATTCTATCATGATTAAGAGTTTGATTTCTATCATGATTAGGAGTTTGGGTGTTATCATGATTAGGAGTTTGAATCATATTCTAATTAGGAGGTTAGGCTAAAGATAGGGTTTTGGTTTCCCTATATATATTCTTCTATTGGTGGAGGAAAAACCATGAAAAAAAAATAGAGATGTGGTAGATGAGAGAGAGAGGGTTTCGTAGTCTTTATCCGTGCAAAAGATTACAAGGAGTGGGCTTTGGAGAGAATATGAGAGTTGATGATGTATGTGAGATTGAGAGATTGAGAGACGAGAGTTGAGTGATTTCTTTTGTAGTTCTCCCTGCTACATAGTGAATTTCTCGTATTGTTGCCCCGTGGACGTAGGTCAAAATTGATCGACTGAACCACGTAAATCTCGGTGTTCTTTTTTTTTATTGTGGTTGTTCTATCTTATTGATTGGGGTTAGCTTCCGAGTTGCGCATATCGTGGTAGGCGGGGAGACTGAAATTCCCCAACAAGTGGTATCAGAGCGATGGTGATGGATCCGGAAGCGAGTTTGCAAGATAGAAGACGACGTCGTGCAAGATTGAAAATCAATGTTACAAGAAAGAGTGAAAAAAGAAAGAAAGGTTACTGTAGCAGATCACTGTAGCATAATGGGTACTGTTAGCGTGGGGATCCGACGGTCTAGATTGATTTGGAGGCGGATTTTGGTGATCCAGGAGTCGTTCCTAGGGTTTTTCGACGTGTTGAGTTCGTTTTTGGCATCAGTTTTATCAAATTCAAAATCTACGATGACTGATTTGAATTTTGATTAGAGAATGATGACTTTTTCGGGTCCGAAGTTTGATATTCCGCTATTTAACAGCAAGACAAATCTGATAGTAGATAAAGAGCAGGAGTTTGTTGGTGTGTATACTTGAGAAGGACAGTGCCAGATTAGGTGGAGCTTGCAAGCGAGCACGACTGAGTGACACACATGGAGATGAAGATGGTGACGTTGGATTTGAAGATGGTGAGCGCTCATATTCAATCCAAGCCAAGTGATGGAGGAGATAAAGGCATCCAGCTCGTAGTGTAGAGTAGGAGAGGTGCATCGATATGATTTGAGACGAACAATGCAGGTGGAGCACAAGGACAGCAAGATAGATAGGTGAAGACGCTACGACGAAGAAGACGATAGCGAGGGTCCGGGACGTCCCAGTTGGAGTGCAGGTGTTCTGATTTGAAGTGCGAAAGAAATAGAAGACTCTAACGGGAGAGACAAAGTTTCAAGACGACAATGATATATCTTCAAGGAAGTTTGGGAATCAAATCCAAGGTGAAGATTGTTGGGATTTTGTCTTTGATTCTTTGTGTAACTTCATGAGAATTAGATAGGGTTAGAATTCTATCATGATTAGGAGTTTGAGTTCTATCATGATTAGGAGTTTGGGTTTTATCATGATTAGGAGTTTGAATCATATTCTAATTAGGAAGTTAGGCTAAAGATAGGATTTTGGTTTCCCTATATATATTCTTCTATTGGTGGAGGAAAAACCATGAAAAAAAAGTAGAGATGTGGTAGATGAGAGAGAGAGGGTTTCATAGTCTTTATCCGTACAAAAGATTATAAGGAGTGGGCTTTGGAGAGAATATGAGAGTTGATTATATATGTGAGATTGAGAGATTGAGAGACGAGAGTTGAGTGGTTCCTCTTGTAGTTCTCCCTGATACATAGTGAATTTCTTGTATTATTGTCCCGTGGACGTAGGTCGAAGTTGGTCGACTGAACCACGTAAATCTCGGTGTTCTTTTTCTTGATTGTGGTTGTTCTATCTTATTGATTGGGGTTAGCTTCCGAGTTGCGCATATCGTGGTAGGCGGGGAGACTGAAATTCCCCAACAGGGACACGGCTCATATATATATATATATATATATATATATATATATATATATATATATATATATATATATATATATAACTTTAACAATTATATTAACTATAGCAATTTTATTATGTTTAATTTCAAATTCTCAATGAAATAAGCTCATTCCTTAAAATTATAATGTAAACTCATTTGAAACTTTGACTTTATATTCCACATAAGCATCAAAAAAATAATAATAAAAAATATGTACGTATATACAACATACATATACACTTACCTATTTAAATATAAGAACATATGTCTCCCATTCTTAGCATTACCATTAATTTTAGAGAAAAGATAAAAGCAAATAGTCAAGCACCCATGTGAATGGTAATGTCATGTTCCACTAACAAATTTAAAACTAAGAAAATAAGAGAGAGAAAGAGTACGGTGCCAAAATTGTCGTGTCGGGGGTATCATAGCTTTAAGATGATACGAGAGAAACCTAGGTTCAAATCCCAATAGATACTTAAAATAGATTAGGAAGTACTACCGTAAAAGCAGCCAGGTTTGGCCCATGGAAGCGCTCAACATGCAGGGGACGTCTTAAAAAGTATGAAAGCATAACCCTCAATTCGTCACAGCTTCGAAATTTTTGCATACCAATTAACAACCCATGTACACTAGAATTGAGGCCTACAATTTGAGCGCAATCCAAAACCGTACTCTTGCAAAATCTGCCAAATTCCCTAACATCAGCTTAGGTAGTGGCACGAAGGATAGAAGTCAGCTCCTGACATCAGATGAATGTCCTACTCCCACTTGACATTCAACAGGGCTAATAATTCAACGAATAATGCTCAATCTTAATCTCCTTCATTTCCTTTTCACACTCTTGTACTATATAGAAGCATCTTTTAAATAAATGGCGCCCCGTTGCACTTGCTAATAAGCTTGGAATGGATTCTAGCCGTTACTGTCAAGGCCAATTTCCCCACCGTAATTATATGAAACCAAAGAGCAAACAACTCCTCGAGGGAGAGAGAAAAAAAAATCCCTGCTAATTCCCCATCTAATCTAACACAAAGGCATACTCCTAAATCTGCAAGAAACCTCAATTTCATGTTCAACAAGCTAACTCAAAATCAAAAAATCCAACTCCTCTCCCAATTTAAATCCAGGGCACAACGTCAATTCTCTTTTGATTAATACCAAAAAATTAAATTGTGACCAACTCCCTCTCTCCTCGATACATCCTAGATTCATAACTCCGAAGTCCTCCGAAAAAATTAAAGAGCTTCCTACCAACGTGAACTATGGGAAACCGCACGTACCAAATTTTCAATTTTATCGACGTAAAGGTAAATAGTCGTCGGTCAAAAGAAAAAAGAAAAAAAATTCCAGAACTGAGCAGCAAGAATAACAGATTTAACGGCAACTCTTACCATAAGACAAAACTGAATTTATATATTTTTTTTCAGTCCGACCAACATCATATATAGTAGAAAAGTAATGAGTGAGGAGGTTAATTATTATGATTCATGCATACCTTGAGTTGAGCCACCACCGGATGAGCTGCTCCCGACTGACCCAATCGAACCCCGATGCTGCGACACTGGTGGCAACCAGGTAGCAGCAGCCTTCTCGTTGTCTCCCAAGCTGCCCCTCTTCCCCGACCTCTTCCTCTTGGCTTCCAACCTCTTCAGCGTCTGCATCTCCTTCCTCTTCCTGTGGTCCTCGTCGGCAGCCCCCGGCACGGGCAGGGAGCACGTGCGGTGCAGCGGGGCACGAGCCACGTGGAAGCTGGCGTCGTCTTTGGAGGAGGCCGAGGAGTCCGACAAAGGGAGCAATGAGGAGATGGAAGACGAGCGGATGAGCATGTTCGTCTTTTCCCTCGGGTTTGAGCTGAAGCGGCCGCCTAGCGACAGCCCGAGGCTGAGCTCGCCGCCGTCGACGGCCTCGGCCGCCTCCGGCGCGGGCGAAGAAGGACAGTCGGAGAGCCTGGTGCTTCCGGCGAACCGCCGCAGCAGATCCCTGGAGCTCGCTTCCGACTCCATTAGTCGCCGTTGAGTTTTGAACACTGTACGTTTTGCCCTCCCAGGCTGTAGCTAATTCTTCGCGGGAGTTTAGAATCGGTCAGAAGTTCCAAAAGAATTGAGGTCGTTGCTTGGAAGAGGAGAGTGGAGCAGGGAAGGAACTGATCGGGTGATAAGCGGCGGCAATAATAAAACACTGCTAGCTAGCTTTATTATTTTATATATATACGTTTGACCCAATTAGGGGCGGTTTTCCGTTATATATATATATATACTTCAAGAATTCGTTAGTTACTCGCTTTAATGGCTTTCTACCGAGATAAGAGAGGCACCCTTAAAATCTCCTTAATTTGGCAAATACAACAATATCCGGCAGAAATCTGCCGGGCCGGCCGGGGGGGGGGGGGGGGGGGTTGGGGGGTGAAGACGAAGAAGAACAGGGGAACAGGAACAAGGAAGGGGAAAGAGCGCTTTCTTCGCTTTCCGCAGCCGGAAATACCAAAAGTAGCCCTGGTCCTCTTTCTGTACGCCACGTGTGTTCTGAAGCTGTTGACCGTGGAACACGTGGCGAAAATATTGGCCGGAGTCCCTCGGCTCACGAGCTTCTGGCGGTCCACTGTTGCCGTCCGTACACGTGTCCGCACTGATTGTAGAGAAACGTGCTTATCGTACGAGCTGGTAGCTGGGTGATCTATCCGAGGGAATCCGCTTATGATCACGTATACGCGCGGTTTCTTTGGGGCCGCTTCGGGGTAGGATTTGTACAGTCGTGAGTGAGAGGACGTCACGATCCAACTAAGCCATTCTAACTATTCAATTCTTTGGTTGATCATGTATACCAATCGGAGAGCCGATGTTAATTTTGAAAATATTGAACAATTCATGTTTTTTGCGAAGAAAACGACAAAATTGCGAAGTAGTGTTAATAATCAATTCGTACCTACAGGATGATATATAAGTATTAAGTAATGATACTATTTTAAAATAAATAAAAATATGTAATTCATAGATTTTTCTTTAAAATTTTCTAGATTTTACAAATTTTAACTACTTTTATATACCTACTATCACAATTTTCGCCAAAATCCGCCTAAAAATTTAGGCAAGTTTTATGACATAAAATGACCTAAGTGTTAATCCTCCTCCAAGAGTCAACACATGTCCCAAATTGGCAACGCATCATCTGGACTTGACCCAAGGCAGGACGAATCTAGTACCGTCTTCATTAGACCATTACTAAGAAGGGCTCAGTCGAAAGGCGACCTCACTCAAGCCCCACAGTCCAGGACAACCCCAATGACTCTTCATTTCGCAAGACGAGGTCCAGAGCCTCCCAGTCCGAGATTGCCAAGTCAAAAGGCATCCTCTGAAATCCTCGTACTGCTTTAGCTTTCGACCACGCTTATCAGCTCAATGAAGCTAATCCCTCTCTTTGTTGGCCCACTCACAATGTCGGCCCACTCGCAAAGCCGAGTCGAGAAGCGATTTGCCCTTGAACTACCCACAGACAGCCAGCCACTGTCATAATGGATGCATAGTAAGAATCATCATTGCTCTAGCCCTATCATCGTGCTCCGTTAGCACCATGTCTCCCTAGTCACCATCATATTAAAAACATAGGTGACTCATCTCATCTGCAGCCAATACCTATAGAGTATCTACCGACTCAGGTGCTTGCCTGGACTGGAACAAAGTTACATAAACAACCCAATCAGCTTGGTATATAGAGGCACACCATCTACTGACTGTATGTATGCAATTTTGGCACACTTAGAGAGAACTATATTTGTTCCTTGATCCCCTTCAAATCGTAATGAACTTGATTGTAAAAAGAATCACTTGATAACACAACTCCAGTCCTCTAACGTGTTGTAGTTTTGCAGGACTCTCTCTCTCTCTCCCTCCCTCCCTCCCTCCCTCCATCCCTCCATCCCTCTCTCTCTCTCTCTCTCTCTCTCTCTCTCTCTCTCTCTCTCTCTCTCTCTC
>BQKN01067501.1:1123539-1153082 GCA_022839385.1 Asparagus kiusianus | reverse complement strand
CTCTCTCTCTCTCTCTCTCTCTCTCTCTCTCTCTCTCTCTCTCTCTCGATCAGCCACCAAAGGAGGTCAAGGGACCCTAATCTCTCAAGATCATCCCTAAACCCTCCCCCCTGTTGAGAACTCATACATCAACACATGATAACAATGATATCTTATGTTTAGATATTATGCATGACCCTCATGATATTAGCTCAAGAAGGTTTTCTATCTGAATCAAGAAACTTCTCGTTTTGGGTATGAGTTTGTTCTCATGATTTTCCACCACCTAAACTTGTGATCAAATATAATGTATGATAAACTAAGAAAGGGAAACGAAGAAAGAGATTAAGTATCCATGTTGTTCAAGTCATGAATTACTTGCTTTGATATTTAATGGGCAGATTTTATTTACTTCGGAAACTCATTCTAAGAGTGTAAAACCCCAATAATTAAGATATTAGATGATAAATAATAATAAATATGTTATATAGAGATAAATAACATATTTTGATGTTTGAGTATGCTAGGAATCGATTTGAGATAGATTCAATATATATGTGTGGAAATATGAGCGTAAATGCACAAAACATGCACGAAGAAGAAATCTGGAAAATAATGACTAGATTTGAGTTTATATATTTTTCACACTGATACAGTTAGAATCTGGGAAAACTCAAAAGACCAAAGTTGTATATCTTTTCAACAGCTTTCCAATAAATCTTAGATTACCTCATTCTGATCTCGTATGAGAAAATTACAGCCAAAATACTAAGTACATATATATTTCAGAATTTTCAGTGTAGTCGACTACTCTGCTCAGTAGTCGACTATCAAGAGTTTTCCTGGACATGCCAAGTTTGGTTTGTTTCGAGCCAAATTGATAACCTAACTATATAAACATGTTTTTGTTGGAAATTGGTGCTAAATACATGCAAAATACGCAGTGGAATACTATAAGTATAATTATGCTAAGCATGTAGAGAGCATGAAATACATAATAGGACCATCCTAATTAAATCTAACATAATCCCTATATTAAAGAGAGCATACAAGAGTTAGAAAGTCATACTTTCGAAGCGTGATTCGATGGAAGATCGAATAACCCCTAGCTCCTGCTCCTTGTAGTAGAAAATCTCATCATAGTGGATCTCCAAGTCTTCAAGTGGACTTGATAAAATCAAAGTCTTCTTGAGACACAAGGCAAAATATCCACCCCGGGGTACTTTAAAATCCTACTATTTCCTCTTACTTAAAGATTACTAGAGTTTAGTAAGAGGTATCTGTAGGTGTCAAAAATACTTACAGACATCCAAATATCAATCAAAGCAACATAGAAGAACAATTTACACGTCATCAAACAACACAGGTTGGCGCGGCAGGACAGAGTGCCGCGGCTAAGGCGCGGCAACCCATGGTGCCGCGGCTAAGGCGCGGCAACCCATGGTGCCGCGGCTAAGACGCGGCAGCATGCATTGTCGCGGTGTAAGCGCTGCGACCTAGGGTGTCGCGGCTATTCTAAAGGAGTGCCGTGGCGGTTACAAGGCAGTTTTACAATGGTTTCTGAAGTCCACGTGGCGACACATCAGAAATAGAACGTGTGCTGACGTGGAAAAGCAGTTAAACCACGTAAAAAAGTGGTTAAAGATCGTGGGAGAGTGGTTTCAAGCATGATGGAACGTGCTGGTAACTGCCTCTTCAGCCGCGACAGCCTATACTGCCGCGCCAATAGCCGCGGCAGTGTAGACTGCAGCGGCCAAAGAGTAACTACTTGGGCAGTTATTTCACCCCATGTTCGCTATGGTATACTTCTACCCCTATAAATACCCTCCCATATACGAAGTAAAGGACAGAGAGCAGATTAGAGCAGAAGAGACTGGAGTTTTTAGAGATTTTGAGGAAGAAAGAGAGAATTTTCACCCCTTGACAAGCATCATTCGGTGATTCCTAGAGATCTAGCTCAGACTTGATCTTTGGAAGAGTGAATATCTTACATCGATAAGATACTCGCTTCAAATCCCTACTTCGATAAACGAAGGAAGGATCTCAATACAACCTCACGATCTTCGAATCGGTGGTCAACGAGCCAAAGCACTCCCGGCACAGGCAAAGTCCCACAAAACAGTGTTCGATAAACGAACTCTGTGTTATTTTCTTCAAGAGTTGTAATTCTTCTTATTTTCATTGTAATTTTCTGTAATCGAAAGAAGATTAATGGAATCTATGATGGAAACAAACTTTTGTTGAAAACAAGAGACCAGGAGTCGGGATATGAAATTATCCCTCTCCATTTCTGGGTTTTCCTCTACCAACAAACAAGAGACTCTGAACTGGAATATCCAAGTTCTTTCTTCACAAACTCAGGTTCGTTTTCATAGAAAACGTGACCGATCTACATTTTAAAATCCATGTCATTCACACATGGGGGATATTATCTCTATCCTTTTTCAGAGATAAGTCTACATCTAACACATGTAGCCTACACATTCAATGTTGTAGTTTAAAGTCTAAAAGAATTTAAGTCTTTTAGCTCAACGTTATATGTGAAACGGACTTAAACAATTCACATACTAGCCCGATTCATACGGTAATCGGTAAAGGCATATCAAATCCGTTGATGGCTGAGGATTTGCCAAAAATCCTACAAGTATTATGGTTATTTATCCCAAACAAAAGTGAATAATCATAATAAAATTTCAATGAACAAGAAAGTTCACTATATTAACCAAAAGAGTTCAAACAAAACAACATAAAAAGAAATGTTTTCAAAATTACAATAACTTGTAATGGCGAAGTTCATTTTCTAATTGGGAAAGCTTTGTAGCATAAGCCAGTTCGAGCTCAGGTATCAGATTGGCTTTAAATTTCCTTTCATCGACGCCTTGAATTCTGGCAACCTCTTGCTCCTTGTCAGCAAAAATCTTGTCCTGAAGGTTCAGTTGCCATAGTATATTCGCCTCAGCTTGAGTTATCCCTGCTAGATCGGACTCTAAAGCTTCACAAGCTTCCTTGGCTTCGGCAAGTTGTTTTTCTAATTGGGCTACCTCTGTCCGACGCAAGTCCAAGTCACGATGCAGATCTACCTTGATTTGTTGCTTCTTGGCAGCGCTCTCCCGGAGTTGATTAATGCGAGTCTTCAGTATCTGGAGTTCGGACTCAGCGGACTTCTGAGAATCACGCCATGTTTGTAGTCTCAGATCCATTTGGGAAGCAATGTAAGAAGGTGCGCCATTAACACGAAAATTTTTCAATTGTTCAATACTTCGTTTAAGATCAACCAAGTAAGCTTCAATGGAGTTAGAAAGTTCAGTGCACCCCTGTTCTTTAATTCCTGATACATGGCGATCGAGAGACTTCCTGAAGAGTTCAAAAGACGAACCTTTAAAGAGAATTCGATCAACCATGTCGTTTAAGAAAAGAACAAAGCTTTGGACGTCAACACAGAGGACAGCTTTGTCCGGGTCTTCATCTACCAGCAAAGCTTGAATACGTTCGGACAATGATGAGGAAATAGCTGCAAGGAGAACAAATGAAATAAGTACCAAAAAATATGTACACTGGTTGGAGGACTCCACAACCGAATTACCTTGGCTTGGTAAAACTGTAGCGGATTCCGCCACAACTGGGGTTTGCTCAGAAATGATACTCGGCCGTTGATCAATTACTTCAGATGTTCGTTCATCTGAAGTCCCCGATGGCTTTGGATCCGGAGCTATGAATCCGTGGGGAACAATTTCTATAAAAGAGAAAAGGATGAATCAATATTCTAGTCTATTAATTTGATTCCGAGATGCATAAAAAATGAGACATACCAAGTTGAGCTGAAATTACGGGAGGTTGCTCCTCCACGATAACATTCGACACTCCTGTCTCATGAACAGCCAGTGTTGGATCGGAAGTTGCAACAGGATTTAAGTCCGAAAGTACGTACCTCCTGACGTACCTACTTCAGTTGAATCAACTCGAGTAGTTGGTCCTGCAGTAGCGGAGGAAACCGGAGCTAACAAAGTATCAGAAATCTGCCGATATTCATCCTCAGATATATCAAGATTGAAGTCATGTGCGTGAAAATCCCCAACACCCATATCTTGCGTAAGTTCTGGGTTTCTTGATTCATTTGCAGGAACTTCCATTAAGCGGAAAACTTGGTTAGTACACGCGTAAGAAAGATGAGGCAATCAAGACAAATGAAACCAAGAATACCTTCGACAGCGGGTATAGGTTCAGCGGCGCTACTACTCGCACTCACCTCCTTTAGTTTGACTAAAAGAAGATAAAGCGCACAAGTTAGTAGAAGAGGAACACGTTCCGATTCATATATTTTCCGAAAATATCCTCCAAATGAAGAAGCACATGTACCTGTCTCGGTAGTTGGAGAGGTCGGTGCGACCACCGGAGGGATGGTGGTACCCACGTTGACGGGTCCTTCACTCATTGCATGATGTACTTGCTGAGTGAAGCCGGATTCATCAACATCCATTAAACCTGGAGAAGAGGGTTCTGGCATGACCTCCCCTTCTTCTTCTGGCTCAACTTCAACAACAAAAAAAATGAATAAGATTCTAACTTCAAAAGATAGGATGACGAAGAAGACGCAATAGAGAGAGTTTACCTCTCTCATTAATTAGGAGATTTTGGGGAATTTCCTCTTCGTTTAAAGGAGAAAGTCGGTGTTGCCGATGAGCAGCCTTCTTAATCCTCTTTGACAAACGAATATCCCCGGAAGCTTCTGAACCTTCATGGCGAAATTTGGACCGCAGCTCAGTTCCTTGAGCAGGGCAAGGTTGAACTTCAGAAGGAGTAGAAGATCGGGATCTTTTTCTGTTAATAAGCGGGGCAACGTATTCTTCTTCTTCTGTTTCTTCCTCCCCCTCAGGCCATCTGACGGTCATCTTGTTAGAAGTTGATAAAGGAATATTCTGCTCTTTCATTCGAATACCTCTTGAAGGAACACTTGGCGGCTGAGGTGAAGAAGCCCGACGGGTTCGGTGAGCCACAGGAGAAGAAGGAATGTCGGCCTCTCCTCCACCTTGTGTTTCATCCTCCTCACTGGAAGTGTCAAAGTCGTCGCTTCCCTCAGAATCAATTGCTTGTTTTCCTTTGCGGGAGGACGTAGCGGGCTCCTTTCCTTTTCTAGATACAATTCTCCGAACCACAGCTTCGGATTCTAGTTCGGAAATCTTCTTCTTCGGGACAAGAGTATTGGCGGCTAAAACCCATCGACAATAGAGAAAAGTCAAAAGAATATCAGGCTCAGCAACGGGCAAACTAAATTGAGCTCCTGTACATCCAGCAACATTCCAGAACCAAGCTCGTACTCCATCAATGAGGCCTCCACAGTTTATCAACCACTTGTTGGGATTCCCGACGTACAGTTGATCGTAGCCGAATTGTCGCGTAAAACGACAAGGAAAATAAGGCTCAATCCTGCAGAGATTCTTCGATCGGAAAACATTGTAACCTGGTCTAATGTTCATAAGCCAATGAAAGCTACCCATGTCGAGAGAAGTCCTGTTGGCCCCAGGTATTTCCTCATCAACGAGTGTATCATTATATGCACCAGAAAATCGAGGGAAACATTTATAGAATTCCCAACACTTGGCATTCTTGAACTGCCTCACTCGTTCAGCCCACGATCGGGAGGGATATAACCACTTACATCCTTCTAAAAGCTACAGTAAAGGGATTTCTGGATCGGATACGTCGGGTGCTGACATCATGTCCGACCGATGGAGAACTAGCCACGTCATTAAATATGTGTACGGCAACTCAACGCTCGACAAGGGAATCTTGGTGGAAGGCTCAGTACCCACTTTTGTAAAAGTGTTGGCTAAGATACGCAAACCGCTATGAAGGTCAGCAATCATGGCGGAGAGAAGAGATAACCTACCCCCGATGGCTAATTGCACGGCCGGAAAGAGAACTTCAAGAGGAAGCGCCTCAGAAGACTGGTGCGGTACTACACACTTCTTTAACCATATAGCTAGATATCCAGCAAGAAGAGTCTCAGGTTTCATTTTCTTCGTGAATTGCCATAAGAAAGTACTGAACTTGGTGCCTCTAAGAAAACCGCCCTCAGACGACTCAGTTCTATAAGACTGAGCGTTAATCTTCGTAATCAGCCCATTAACTTCATCGAGAGTCAGAATCGGTGATTCACAGACAGCTTCACCAGTCAAACTCTCGAGGTTCTGAAACAAGTAGTCGGCGAACTGTTTCAAACTGACCCGAGATGCTTTCTTACTCTTTACTTCGATCTTGGCTATCGCTATTTGGTAGTGACAAGTCAACTCCCAAAGAATATCATAAACAGGAGAGCCAGCCTTCTTCATCATCATGAGCTGACGATTGTTGGGAAAATATTCTTGATAAGGAGTATTCCCCAATGGCAATCCGGATATCTTCATCATTTCATGAAGCGGAAACCCTAGCTTCCCATACTTGGTAAGGAATGTATTGGTCTCCGGAATATAAGATTCGAATAAAGCAAGAAAGTGATCTACACTCACTGGGAGACCATGCATGCTGGCTCAGATCGGAACGTGTAATCCCAAGTTCTTTAACTCTTGATCCCAACGATTGAGTACGTAATCGGTCATCCTTGCTCACCATTTGTCTTGAAGAGAATGAACCCAACCATAACATCTGAATTTTGGAATGGGAAATCCTCGGCCAACCCGAGCAAGCCTATTCTTTACCGTATTGGCCTTGATCATCAGTTCGTTCTGGGGTCTGCTATCTGGTCCAAGTATGCCCGGGTGGAGACCACGAATGTTATGCCTACTGAGAGAGCCAGGAGCACTAATATCTCTACCAATGAATCCACAATGGATGTGCTCATGGTCTTCTGTCAGGTGCCATGTTATTTTTCTCCGAACAGCTAAATTCCTTAACTGCAGAAGTGAACATTGTCGAGGGAACGGAGGAAGGAATAAAAAAGCACCTTCGTGTTCATTCAACCAGATTTCAGGGCCACGGCAAAGATTGTCTGGATCTTCTATCGAATCTCCGAACAGATAATCAGGCTTCTTTAGTGGTTCGGTAGAATCTCGAATTGGAGTTAAGGGCGAGTCGGTCAACAAAGCACGCAGTGTGCGACGACTTCCTTCACGGATCAATTCTGGAACGCTGTCATCACGATCCTCATTAAACTGGCGAGCTTCTCTAACCAGGAACTCACCGTTGAAAGAGGCATGAAGAATACCGCTCTGTCCAGGGTCTTCTCTATTAGAGAAGGCTACAGAAGGGAAAGGAACTGCAAGAAGAATATTTGAAGACAGTTGAATAACAAAGGGTTAACAAGACAAAAAACCCCGCAATAAATAGCCGCGGCAATTGTTACTGCCGTGTGTTACCGCGGCAGCATACACTGCCGCGCTCAGCCGCGGCAGTACGAGCTGCCACGGTAACTGACGACGAACCTGGCTTCAAAAAGAACGAATGTTTGAGCCAAGTTCATACTTTTGGCTGTGTTACTTATCTTGATTGAACAAGATATGTATTTTGTAGTGTCAATCCCCTCGATGGGGGACGTCAACTCTTCCCGAATGCCTCTCAATGGAGACAAACGAGGCGGTACGTACAAAATCAACAGTTTCAGATAAGGAGAAGCTGAAGAAACTTACCCCCAAAAGAAGGAACTGCAGCCTCAACGCCTTCAGGTACTGGTGCGGCTGATTTCCCTTTCGAAGTTCGGGTTTTCTTGGGTGACATGGTGAAAACAGTCTGAAAGCAAGGATAAATTAGGGTTTTCGTGAGATCCCAAACAAAAGAACGAAATCAAACCCTAAAACACAATATATGAGTGCGGTTTTACCTGGGGATGAACAAGATTGAGTTTTGGTTGAAGAAAAAGCTCTGAATCAAAAAGAACTCAAAACCCTAGATCCCAAAACCCTAAATCCGTTAAAAAATAGCCCTGATACGAAAAGGTGGAAAGGGGAAAAGCCAGAAAAGCTCTTTTATAGGTTTCTTTGGGGAAATTTCGAACTTAAAGCAGCGGGGAAAATGACCCGAAAAAGGCCCAATAGCGATCTTATAACCCGACTGGCCGAGCATTGCGTGGCACTCGATGCTGTCGCGCTCGAGCGCGGTGCTGCACACTGTCGCGCTCGAGCACGGCAGTTCATGTTGCCGCGGCAGCTGACGTCATGGTCCATTCTGCCGCGCGTACACGACGATCTTTTGGGTATCTAGATACAGACATCTCCCTCTGTATTTGGAATACGCATCCGAACACTCCGATGAGTATACGAGTATAAACTGCTTCTCCAATTTTAAACTACAGTTTTAATTCAAGACTTCGACAACGGCTACGCGATAAACGCAGCACCGGGGAATTCTTAGCTATTCTACAAAGCGCTGAATAGACTAGAAGACGGAGAAGTTTAGGATTGAAGCCATCCACAGACCATTCTACGCAATTTCCTCAACAAAGAACTGGAGAAATTGCAGAAAAAAGCTTATCATATCCAAAGTGTCCCAGACTCCTCTCTAAAGAAATGATGAGTCTGAGATACTTTGGAGGGGGTATCTGTAGGCGTCAAAAATACTTACAGATATCCAAATACCAATCAAAGCAACATAGAAGAACAATTTACACGTCATCAAACAACACAGGTTGGCGCGGCAGGACAGAGTGCCGCGGCTAAGGCGCGGCAACCCATGGTGCCGCGGCTAAGGCGCGGCAACCCATGGTGCCGCGGCTAAGACGCGGCAGCATGCATTGTCGCGGTGTAAGCGCTGCGACCTAGGGTGTCGCGGCTATTCTAAAGAAGTGCCGTGGCGGTTACAAGGCAGTTTTACAATGGTTTCTGAAGTCCACGTGGCGACACATCAGAAATAGAACATGTGCTGACGTGGAAAAGCAGTTAAACCACGTAAAAAAGTGGTTAAAGATCGTGGGAGAGCGGTTTCAAGCATGATGGAACGTGCTGGTAACTGCCTCTTCAGCCGCGACAGCCTATACTGCCGTGCCAATAGCCGCGGCAGTGTAGACTGCAGCGGCCAAAGAGTAACTACTTGGGCAGTTATTTCACCCCATGTTCGCTATGGTACACTTCTACCCCTATAAATACCCTCCCATATACGAAGTAAAGGACAGAGAGCAGATTAGAGCAGAAGAGACTGGAGTTTTTGGAGATTTTGAGGAAGAAAGAGAGAATTTTCACCCCTTGACAAGCATCATTCGGTGATTCCTAGAGATCTAGCTCAGACTTGATCTTTGGAAGAGTGAATATCTTACATCGATAAGATACTCGCTTCAAATCCCTACTTCGATAAACAAAGGAAGGATCTCAATACAACCTCACGATCTTCGAATCGGTGGTCAACGAGCCAAAGCACTCCCGACACAGGCAAAGTCCCACAAAACAGTGTTCGATAAACGAACTCTGTGTTATTTTCTTCAAGAGTTGTAATTCTTCTTATTTTCATTGTAATTTTCTGTAATCGAAAGAAGATTAATGGAATCTATGATGGAAACAACTTTTGCTGAAAACAGTAGATCTCTCTTCTTTTCTTTTATGGAAAACAACTATGAATAAACCATTTATTTCATTTTTCCATTAACCATGAAAGAAGAAAGAGAGCTCATATTTATAGAGGAAGAATATGTCATGACATGAATAACTCATCCTATGAGTCACACCACGAGTCATCAAAGCAATGATTCTCTTATGAGTCATACAATGACTCATCTCATGAGTCATGCAATGAATCATGAAGAATTAAAACTATGTGCTAAAACCATGTTCCCAAGCCATACCACCTTAATGACTCATCTCATGACTCATTAATCAAGGTATAATGAAGTGCGTATTTCATAAATAAAAATACCACATCAATACTGTAATTTTAATTTTCCAATCATAAACTAAAAGTCATCATATGACCAAAAAGTCAATGAGTTGACCAAAAGTCAACTGTTGACCAAAAAGTCAACTAGTTGACTAAAAGTTAACTTTATAGAAAAAAATATTAGAATTCATTTTTTAAGCACATAGCATTCTGATTTTATCGATACATATAAACATTTATGTGTATCCGATGAAAATCATATATGCGTATCAATCATACGCATTACTCTATAAATTTGTATTTCATAGGATTTAAGTACGCGCTTGAGGTGACTCTAAGGCCCAACTTAAAACTCGACAGTGGATTATATCCACAAGTACAACAGAGGTGCTAGCTACACATGAAGACTACCCGGGTATAAGTTATGATAAATATCTACAAGATGCTAACACAATTTTATCAGGACCACTCAGTGATAATGCCGTACAGTCCGGTCTCTTCATCAAACCATGTCAAACTATTGAGACTAGGGTATGGAAAACTATCAAACCCTAATTGCTCAATTAGTATTTGTTGATATTAAACTCATAACCTATAAGATCAAACTGATACTCAGTTTATCTTATTTACCTTGGTCAAGGATTTCCAGGTTATAGTTATATCAAACAATCTTATGATATCAACCCCTTATACTGGGAGAGAAGAATCTCATCTTGGCATCTCAATATCTACTTATGTCTCGGGATGTACCAACAAGAACCGTTATGCACAACTCGAAGAGAATTATGGTTAGGCAAAAGTCTAAGTACACCTATACTGACATGTAAGATATTGCACTCATGCCTCAGGTCATGAGACTACTATGTACTATATCACTTGAGAACTTTTATTTGACAGTTAAGTATAATTACTAACTAGATGTTCTCACTGAGTCATTCAGTCAACTCATTCACTAATGAGTTACCTGTATACTATTTCTTGATGTCTCACATCAATGATCCAAGAGATGGATCATCATCTTATCAAAATAGAAATAGAGTATACACTAGTCTTCTCAAAGTGATGATGTCCCATTTCAACACTTCATCGACTAGGAACATTTTAGAATATACGTTAGCGATAAATCAGATCTCTTCATTACGATCATATCCGAAATATCTGATAGTCTAGTATCATTCTAAGGACTTTATCTGTATAAATTATCAGATAAATCTGACCAAAATAACATACTATCATTTTAAACAAGGATGTTATATTCAATAGGTCTTGTTACAATATACAATTATTGCATGCAGGGCACCTATATCTAATAAACTCCCACTTGCACTAAGGCTAATCATTGTAGTATCTAATACCCAATAGCTCAACAAGTTTTTCAAATTGTGTACGAGCAATTGCCTTTGTGAATGGATCTGCTATATTATTTTTTGTGTCTACTCTTTCAATCTTGATCTCTTAGAGATCAACTATCTCCCTGATCAAGTGATACTTCCTGAAAATATGTCTGGACTTATGGTGAGATCGGGGTTCCTTTGTCAGAGCTATTGCAGCATTATTATCACAGTGTAAAGGTACTGGATCTTTAATGGTGGGAACAACTTCCAGCTCTGAAAGGAACTTTCTCATCCAGACAGCTTCTTTGGCTGCATCATTTGCCGCAATGTATTCGGCTTCCATAGTAGAGTCTGCTATTGTGTCCTGCTTGGAACTCTTCCAACTGACAACTCCTCTATTGAGGGTAAAAACATATCCTGAAACAGATTTACTATCATCGATATCGCTCTGAAAGCTAGAGTCGGAAAAAACTTCCACTTGGAGGTCACTTTTACCGTATATCAAAAATAACTCTTTAGTCCTTTTCAGGTACTTAAGTATATTTTTGACTGCTTTCCAGTGCTCTTTTCCATGATTGGATTGGTATCTACTTACCAAACTGAGTGAATAATCGATATCCGGTCTAGTACATAATATAGCATACATGATTGATCCTACTGCCGAGGCATAAGGAATTAGACTCATGCATTTCCTCTCTTCATCAGTCTGGGGAGACATCTTTTTAGAGAGGGAGATTCCAGGTGATGCAAGTACGAAACCTTTCTTGGAATTTTCCATGCTAAACCGTTTTAGCACTTTGCTAATGTATCTAGATTGGGATAATCCTAATATCCTTTTAGATCTATCCTTTTAGATCTATCCTTTTAGATCTATCTTTATAGACCTGAATACCCAGTATACAGGATGCTTCACCCAAATCTTTCATGGAAAATCTTTTTGATAGCCAAATTTTAACCGCTTGTAATGACGGTATGTCATTACCGATTAAGAGTATATCGTCTACATATAAAATAAGAAACGATACTATACTCCCAATTATCCTTTTATACACACATGGTTCATCTGGATTTTTGATGAAACCAAACTCTTTGATAGCATCATCAAAATAGATGTTCCATCTCCGTGATGCTTGCTTCAGTCCATAAATGGCTTTAAGCAACCTACATGCTTTTCCACTGCTCCCACTGACTACAAATCCCACTGGTTGAGACATATATATATGCACTCTTCTAAATCACCATTTAGAAATGCCGTTTTGACATCCATTTGCCAGATCTCGTAGTCATAGTGAGCAGCTATAGCAAGTAGGATCCGGATAGACTTTAGCATAGCTACTGGAGAAAAGGTTTTATCATAGTCCAAACCAGGCCTTTGACAAAAACCTTTAGCTACCAGTCTAGCTTTAAAAGTTTCTACTTTTCTATCTACACCCAACTTTTTTTAAACAACCATTTGCAACCTATGGGTATCACCCCTTTAGGAGCATTGTTTAAGATTCATACTTTGTTGGTGTACATAGAGTCTATTTCGGATTTCATTGCATCTTGCCAAGCAACAGAGTCCCTACTCTGAGAGGCTTGCTGATAACTCAAAGGTTTATCATCATCCATGATGTGATCTAACATACAACCTTCAACAAGAAAATCATATTGTCTCTTAGGTGCATGAGATCGCCTTGGATATCTGCGGAGTAGTTGTGATTCTTCTGGTACAACTGAATTTTCTGGTTCTACTAATTTATCAGTATTGATTTGTATATCTAAAATTTCTTCCAGTTCTATCATGCTCCCACTAATTTCTTTTTTAAGAAATTCCTTCTCCAAGAAGGTAGCATACCGAGAAACAATTATCTTTTGTTCATCGATGTGGTAGAATTGATATCCTTAGGAATTCTTTGAATATCCTACAAATTTACACAATACTGACCGTGCCTCTAACATTTTAGGATCTTGTTTTTTTTACATAAGCATGACATCCCCAAATCTTAATATAATTAAGATGTGGTTTCATCCCATACCATATCTCATATGGAGGTTTAGGCACTGCTTTAGTTGGAACCTTATTAAGTAAGTGTGTTGTTGTTTCCAATGCATACCCCCAGAATAAAAAAGGTAACTCAGCGTTACTCACCATGGAACGTACCCTACCTAATAGGGTACGATTCCTCCATTCTGACACGCCGCTAAGCTGTGGTGTAAAGGGTAGAGTAACCTGAGAGAGAATCCCATTCTCTTTTAAAAACCCTAAGAATTCTGAGCTCAAGTATTCTCCTCCTCGATCCGATCGAAGAATTTTAACTTTCTTACTTGTTTGATTCTCTACTTTATTTTTTACTCGATAAATTTCTCAAATGCTTCAGACTTGTGTTTCATCAAAAACACATGTCCAAATCTTGAAAAATCATCAGTAAAAGTAATAAAGTAGGAGTAGCCACCTCTGACCATTATAGACATAGGACCACATACATCACTATGTATCAGTCCTAAGAGTTTTGTATCTCTTGCTCCAGTTCCCTTAAATGGAGTCTTAGTTATTTTATCTTTAAGACAAGATTTGCAAGTATCATAAGACTCAAAGTCAAATGGATCTAAATATCCATGCTTATGTAGCTCGCCAAGTCTTTCTTTATTAATATGACTAAGTCTACAATGCCATAAGAAAGCATCATTCACAACTGAGTGCTTTCTCTTATCAGTGTGATGAGTATTCAGAATTGTGTTTTGATTAAGAATATATATGCCATTACGCAATGTTCCATAAGCAATCAACTTTTGATTAAATATGATATTCATAACATTACTCTCCAACTTGAATATATATCCATCTTTATCTAATAAAGATACGGATATTATATTACACATCATAGTTGGTACAAAATAGCAGCTATTCGAAATCAAAACGTTTCTATTTGGTAAAGATAGATGAAAATCCCCTACTGTAAGTGCTGCAACTATTGCACCATTACCAACTTGTAGGGTCATCTCTCCAGGTCCAAGTTTTCTATAGATTCTCAATCCTTGTAACAAATTACATATGTGAGATCCTGATCTGGTATCTAATACCCAAGATGTAGGATTTATAGAAAAACAATTCTGAGTAACAAACACACTTGAAGATGAAGCAACAACTTGCTTCTTCTTGATGTGTGAGGCTAAGAATTCTGGGTAGTTTCCTTTAACATTTCTCAACCAGTCTATGAATTTAGGATCGGTTAACTTGTTCTGTTGTGATATGATTTTTAAGCCAAACATAATGGCCTGAAAGAGAAAGAAAAAATTATTTTAGCAGATGTTCAATACATAAAATAGATTTGGTTCATTTTTATCTAAGCTATGCCTCCCACTATTTTTCAAGTCCCTCAAAACCTTATAAGAGGTGATCGGAAAACAACCCCTTGTTTTCAAGTGGGATCAAGATCCAATTATCATTGAATGTATCAACCTTAACGAAAGCCAACAAATTGATACACTCAATAATTGGTAGAAAATTTTTGTCTTTTACACTCTTGTAATTCTTGATATGATTTTACCCCTAGTCTTTTATGACCTTGACGATAGCCAACAAATCGTAAAAACTAGTTAAGTTTGGACCCATCATTTCTTGACTGGCTCAAATTTAACTTATGCAAACTCTTGACGAAAGCCAACTGTAGGCGTATAAAACTGCCTATAGGTCCCTTAACACAGCTCGACGACGCCAATTCGACAAAATCGATCATCGGACGACGTATCCAGGCACGACCGTTAGTCCGCAACACCGAAGCCGGATGATACACGACGAAGCGGGTTAACGAGGATACGAAGCTGACGAACCGCACGTAAACAATGGAATGAATCCACTCGCGTGCGGAATCAAGCTAATGGGTTGAAGGATCAACGAGTCATCCAACCAAGAGCGGACTCGGACGAATCGCGATCGAGTCAAGATCAGTTTCGGACTCGAACTCAGAAGTGGACTTACTGCCAAATCAGGAATCAAGTCAACGAATCGATTCCAGACCAATCAACCGCATAACCGAATCATGGACGAAGCGGATACAACAACCGAACGACGGAACCCAAACACCCTTGTCTTTTATACTCTTGTAATTCTTGATATGATTTTACCCCTAGTCTTTTATGACCTTGACGATAGCCAACAAATCGTAAAAACTAGTTAAGTTTGGACCCATCATTTCTTGACTGGCTCAAATTTAACTTATGCAAACTCTTGACGAAAGCCAACAAAGTCGCATAACCAATTTAAGCTATCCTTATATCTTATATACAGATGAATACTACTTAGCCATAAAATAGTATTGTCTTGATGATAGCCAACAAACAAAGTATTTATAAGTTTAGTAGTATTCAACTGAAATGATGGAGGGCTACGAACGATTTCATAAATCTTTTATCATAATCAAACTTGATATAGTTAAAAGATGCTCTATATTTATACTTGCAATAATTAAACTAGACAGGAAAGCGCAAGATTGGTGGGAGGGTTCCGAGCTATTCACCGAGAATATTCATCGGACCTTTATTAAGTAACCACCGCTCTTTAAGACTATAACGCGAAAGATTGGGCATCACCTCTAATCTTAAGTTGGGCATCACCCCATGAGCTATATCTCATAATCACTTTCCTAGACACTAGTTAAAAGTTCGTTCTAAATATCTCTTTTAACTGTTTCATGTTTCTTTATCTTTCACACTAATACTATGTTAATGTCGGTCTCACCACTCTATGGTCAATAAACTCTTCTTGCCATGTCTTACAAAGTTTAAAATGAGTTTTTATATAAAAAAACTATTTCTCTAGTGAGATAGAGATATAAACTTTGCATAATATAGCACCCAATTGTATTGACATCTACAATTGGGACACAACCAACATATCAACATATATAAAAGCAATATGGAATGGTAGTGGACAACTAAGGGAATAAAATGTAACTACACTAATTACATTTTGGCAAGCAATATGCAACTCCTTGCAGTGCTAGCTCTCTTGCAAATCCTATATTATTACAATCACATATACATAGGACGTGCAAGCCCCATTTATAATGAAAAAACCATCTCGTAGGATGGGTAATAATATTACATTGAATATAAAATAAAAGTCATAAATGAAATTGTTGGACCCTAGAGGGGGGGTGATTAGGGTCTTATGCTAATCTAATCCGATTAAATGCCAATAAAAAATAATTAACAAATATATTCTTGCAAGATAGATATACAAAGAGTTATGTGCAAGAATATGCAATATACACAAGGTGATATATCCTAGCAATGAGATATGCTATATGATATATGAAAGGATATAAAACTAACACAAGGGGTAAACAATATAAACAAGATAGTGGATGATATAGAAATGAGCAATGCACAAAGGCGATATAAGATATGAACTTAAATATGAAGGAACGCCAAAGCACATTCAAACAAGCAATATGATCACGGAGTTCGGACCTTCCGTCCTACGTCTCCGCTCCCCACTCCCGGGGAGAAATCCACTATCAACCGGGTTTTCTACGTTCACCCGAACAACGTTTACACCTCACACTCGGTTTTCTAGCTAACCGAAAACTTTACAATCAACACACTATTGCAATCACACTCTACACCCACTAAGTGTTGGACCTAGCCGTGTCTCCCTCAAGTGCTCGGTTACAACCTCTCCCTAGGCACGTCAACCGACGTCACTCCTCTTGGGACGATCCCCGACTCTCACCATACACTCCTCACTCGGTGTACAAGTGTATTACAAAGTGAATCTCACAATAAGCACAATATAACAAATGATTGTTCTCAACTATGGATGAGAACACAATTAAGCACAACTCAAAGTTATAAACTCTCACCACCCAACTATACTATGTATGTAAATACTAAAAGCTCAATGTGGGTGTGTGTAACAATGAGTATAATGAAATCTAACTCAAATAGCAAACTAGCAATAATTAATATATGATAAATCAATAATAAAATTGCTAGGGAAAAGAGTTAGAAAACTTCTCTATAAACACAAAGAGAGGATGAGAAGATTTTGAGGATGAAATCCTCAACTGGTGATGCAAACTCCTCTTTGTAACAGCAAACCCCAAAAACAAACTAAACAAACTCAAACCCTTGTTTAAAACTTTCTTAAACTTGTTTTTAAAACTCTCTTAATCATTGGTTTTGAAAAGACATCAGCAATGGGGTATATATACCCACTAGAAATCTCAGCCAAAAACCCCCAAGTGAAAGACAGAAAAGCCCCAGACAGATCAGCTCAGAAATAGCCGTTAGGAGCCAACGGCTCTTTTGTCGGTCGACCGGAAATCTCGTCGTTCGACCGATGGAAAGAATTCGGTCGACCGACGGAAAATCCGGTCGACCGCGAGCAGATCTGAAAACAACGAAACAAACAGAGACTTCGTCGGTCGACCGCACCAGTCGACCGATGGGAGCTCTCGGTCGACCGGACCGGTCGACCGACAGACTCTCTGTCGCCCAATGAACACATGAATACAGGATCGGTCGACCGGTGCGGTCGACCGAAATCTGACATTCCAGAAAACTATTTTGCTGATTTTAAAACCCTGTTTAAAAATATCAAATAAATTCCAAAAAATATAAAACTTTAGGGAATGATTGTAGACATGATAATAAACATGATAATAAACATTCAAAAAAGGACTTCCCAAATGAAAAATATCATCATTTTGCAAATATGTTCAAAAACATGAAAACCTGAAAATTGATATTTTGATATTTTGACTCAAACCAACTTTTGAAACTTTGTGAAATGTTTTTATAGACTTAGTAAAAACATGTATAAATTGATATTGAAGTCTATAAACTAATAAGACAGTATTTTCACAAAATTGCATATTCTATGCAATGTTTTTAAAAACACAATAGAGTATGAAACATATGATTATATATATGAATGTAAATATGTTTCATATCTATATAGCTAAACCAAAACACAATAATAACTATGAAATGTGTAATCTCATATTTATGAACATGAAAACTCAAAACTATATACCTATATATATATGTGGAAACCAAACATATATGTATATATGAAACTATATATATATACATGAAAACCAATATAATGTGTGTGTATAATATTGAGCTTAGAGTATCTAACACACATAATATAAAATCTAAACTAAATTACCCAAGCTTGATGATCTTCAACGAAGCTCTATCTTGGTACACATGCGGATGAAGCGGGATCTTGGATCTTTAACTTAAATGCAATGCTTCAACCCGATATTCCGCCAACCTCCATATTGATGTGATCGTGTAGGCTCAATTCCATCCATCCTCTAACTTGTTGTTTGCCTGGAATAAGTACAAAAACACAAACACTAGACAAACAACATTAGAAGTAAATTGTTTGTTAAACCATCATCAAAACAAGAAGGTCAACAGAAATAACTAAACTAAACAACCATACCCCCCCCCACATCCGAATAAGGGCCTATACCCGTAGGCGTAGCCCATGATCGGTGAGCAAGTGCCTAAACCCCTAGGCGTAGCCCATGCTCGGGGAGGGAAGAGGTCAAAAAATAATATACATTTCTAGCTATATTATATCAATATAATAAATGCAAGAGAATCGTTGTCTACTACCATCCATAAACATAACATCCACGTAAGATGATATAAAACATATAACTTAATCAACATTAAGAAATATGCATCTATCTAGTTATGCAATAAATTGGAAAACTAGATAACATAGGGATTATCCTAACTCAAATATGACTATCATGCTTCTAACATACAACTACACTAGTTGTAAATAAGTGTTTTGTAATTTATACAAGTGTTTTTACTCTTAAAAACTTATGAACCAAAAATAACATTTTTGAATTAACAACTAGTATAACTAATTACAAAACAACTTGTATTAATTAACTAGTTTTATTAAAATATCTTTTAATTAAACTAGTAACTAGAAGCAAGTACAAAGTCCTCTATGAGTTAGATATGCATGTAAAGATTCAATTAGATGGAACCATGGCTTTGATACCATGCTGAAAATTCGTGCTAAATACATGCAAAATACGTAGCGGAATACTATATGTATAATTATGCTCAGCATGTAGAGAGCATGAAATACATAATAGGACCATCCTAATTAAATCTAACATAATCCTTATATTAAAGAGAGCATACAAGAGTTAGAAAGTCATACTTTCGAAGCGTGATTCGATGGAAGATCGAATAACCCCTAGCTCTTGTTCCTGGTAGTGGAAAATCTCCTCGTAGTGGATCTCCAAGTCTTCAAGTGGGCTTGATAAAATCAGAGTCTTCTTGAGACACAAGGCAAGATATCCACCCCGGGGTACTTTAAAATCCTACTACTTCCTCTTACTTAAATATTGCTAGAGTTTAGTAAGAGGTAGATCTCTCTTCTTTTCTTTTATGGAAAGCAACTATGAATAAACCATTTATTTTATTTTTCCATTAACCATGAAAGAAGAAAGAGAGCTCATATTTATAGAGGAAGAATATGTCATGACATGAATAACTCATCCTATGAGTCACACAATGAGTCATCAAAACAATGATTCTCTTATGAGTCATACAATGACTCATCTCATGAGTCATGCAATGAATCATGAAGAATTAAAACTATGTGCTAAAACCATGTTCCCAAACCATACCACCTTAATGACTCATCTCATGACTCATTAATCAAGGTATAATGAAGTGCGTATTTTATAAATAAAAATACCACATTAATACTGTATTTTTAATTTTCCAATCATAAACTAATAAGTCATCATATGACCAAAAAGTTAATAAGTTGACCAAAAGTCATCTGTAGACCAAAAAGTCAACTAGTTGACTAAAAGTTAACTTTATAGAAAAAATATTGGAATTCATTTCTTAAGCACATAGCATTCTGATTTTATCAATACATACAAATATTTATGTGTATCCGATGAAAATCATATATGCGTATCAATCATACGCATTACTCTATAAATTTGTATTTCATAGGATTTAAGTACACGCTTGGTGTGACTCTAGGGCCTAACTTAAGACTCGGTAGTGGATTATATCCACAAGTACAACAGATGTGCTAGCTACACATGAAGACTACCCGAGTATAAGTTGTGATAAATGTCTGCAAAATGCTAACACAATTTTATCAGGACCATTCGGTGATAATGTCGTACAGTCCAGTCTCTTCCTCAAACCATATCAAACTATTGAGACTAGGGTATGGAAAACTGTCAAACCCTAATTGCTCAATTAGTGTTTGTTGATATTAAACTCATAACCTATAAGATCAAACTAACACTCAGTTTATCTTATTTACCTCGGCCAAGGATTTCCAGGTTATAGTTATATCAAACAATCTTATGACATCAACCCCTTATACTGGAAGAGAAGAATCTCATCTTGGCATCTCAATATTTACTTATGTCTCGGGATGTATCAAATAAGAACCGTTATGCATAACTCGAAGAGAACTGTGCTTAGGCAAAAGTCTAAGTACACCTATACTGACATGTAAGATATTGCACTCATACCTCAGGTCATGAGACTACTATGTACTATATCACTTGAGAACTTCTATTTGACAGTTAAGTATAATTACCAACTACATGTTCTCACTGAGTTGTTCAGTCAACTCATTCACTAATGAGTTACCTGTATACTATTTCTTGATGTCTCACATCAATGATCCAAGAGATGGATCATCATCTTATCAAAGTAGAAATAGAGTATACACTAGTCTTCTCAAAGTGATGATGTCCAATTTCAACACTTCATCGACTAGGAACACTTTAGAATATACGTTAGCGATAAATCAGATCTCTTCATTACGATCATATCTGAAATGTTTGATAGTCTAGTATTATTCTAAGGACTTTACCTATATAAATTATCAGATAAATCTGACCAAAATAGCATACTATTATTTTGAACAAGGATGTTATATTCAATAGGTCCTGTTACAATATACAATTATTGCATGTATGGCACCTATATCTAACAGTTTTTAACCTAATTTTTAGGTTTTTCCATGAAAGAATACAGCCACCTCCCCCCTAAACCCTAGATCTGATTTTGGTGTTTCCTCGAGACGTTTGAGATATGACATCAAGTAGAGGGAGAGGTCGAGGACTGTGGCTGAGGAAAAAAGAGGTTGCACACACATTCAGGAGATCAACTACGTATTTGAGGCAAGATCTCTTGCATCCAAACTCATCCCCATAGTTAAATAACTAGTTTAGATGTTAAATTTAGTTTTGCTTGGTGAAGCTTAATCCCATGTGCTAAAATTAAGATTTTTGATATTAAATCGTTGAACCAATGCTAGATCTACAGGTTTTACTTGTTGTTTATTATAAAAACGTGATCATGATCATTTGGTTTGTGTAGATCTTTGTTTGTACCTTGTTTTCCATGTATTAATCATGCTTAATCCCTAAACTTGTGATAAAATAGCTTGCATGCTAATCAAGTATGATTAAATCCTAGGTTTGGGATTTTATTGTTCTGTAAATATGAACAAACGAATTTATAAAAGTTTTGAGTTTAATATGCAAGCATGCTCCATGTTGACCAAATAGAAAATTAGGGTTTATGTCTATTTCTTGATAAATGAGAAGATTAAACCTAAATTGTTGAATTAAGGGTTTAAATGATCATGGAGATGATTCTTTTGTTTTGTAGTTACTAGATTTGCAATGTATTAAAGCATGATTTACACGTGACGATTGCTAAGTGTTGTATGTGCACGGATGTGCGCATGTTTCTGCTTAGTAGTCGACTACTAATGTAAGAATCATAAATTTTGATACTAGTTAAAATAATTTTCTTGTATTTTAAAATATTTAATTATTATTTTTAAAAGAGTATTTGTATTTTTCTCGATTTTCTATAATTTTTATGATTTAAAAATCTGATTATATATTTATTTAAATGATTTTGATATTTATAAATTTATTTTGTACGGTAAAAATTTCTAGAATTAATTTGTTGTGTTATCGGTACTATTATGTATTATTTTAAATAATATGTTGTACTATTAATATTATTACGTAATATTTCGTATAATACTTTGTATTATTAATTGCGTATTATTTGTATAATTAGTTATATTATTTCAACTGTTACATATTATCTATCATATTAGTACAACTGGTACGTTTTACTGTGTATAAAATTATCTCATAATTATTTGATTTTAAATATAAGTAAATATATTTTATTTATTAATTATTCTCGTTTAATTATACAATATGTGTATATTTCGACTATTTCGTATCAACTGTTATATTAGCACAACAGGTACGTTTTTATTTGTAGATTTTTATTCTGTAACTAGTTAATTTTTTTAGTACCCGAAATTAATTATTTTAATTATTTTAGTTAAATACCTAAACCCTAATATCATTCCATAAATACATATATAAATACTCTCTCTCCTCTTATTTTTTAAATCATAGCTGCCGCCCTTCTTCATCTTTTTGTTTTCTCTCTCCCTGAAAACCCATCACCTTCGAACCCATCAACCACCATCACCACTACAACCCAACTCCGCCTCCGCCCCCTCGTCCTCAACCAGCCCCCTCAACCACCAGCCAAGCTCGCTGCGGCCGCCCTCTCGAGCTCAAAGTCGCCGCCGAGCTTCCTCCCTACGCCACAAAGCCTCACACACCCACCCCACGCCGCCCTCAGGCCGCTGCCGCCTCCGACCCTACCTACACCGCCAACCAAGCCGCACCCCGCTCGACAGCCGCTTGAGCCAGCCTCCGCGTCGACCTTCGCCTCTCACCTCCTCAGATCCACCTTCCCCTCCGCCTGCAGCCACTAGATCCGCCCTCCTCCACCTTGTCGACCGTTGTGCCTCCTCTCTTCCCTTCACCGCAGCCGCTTGACAACCCTCCAGCCAACGGCAGCCACCCCGCGCTCCTGCCCTCACCGCGCCGCCGCCGAGAGCCCCATCAGGCCCAAACTCCAGCGCACCCGTGCCATCGCCTCTCCCCTGACACCGACCCACGACCCGTAGCTGGACATCCCTCGTCGAAGCTCTTCCCGATGCCGTGCTCCCACCGCATCGGATCCGACCCGTCCCGTCGACGTCGAATCGTTCGACACAACCCGAGGCAAGATCTCACTTCTCTTTGACTGGTCTTTACAATTTTTGTTATACTATTAATTAAGTATATGCAAGATTCGGACTCTCGTAATTGCGTATCAATTATTATATTGTTGTAAATTAATTTTGAGCAAGATCCTAGCTCCGTTATTTTATCATGTACAATTCTTAGATCTGTTAATAATTTTCTGCGTGGGTTTGATGAATAATATTGAATGGATAGTAATTATGTGATAAATAGTATTTTCAGGACAAATATAATAAATTAAAGAATTTATTTTGGGTAACAGAATTATTTTAGATTAATTATAATATTTTTTAAAATTTATGTTGTGGAAGGAAATTATTTGAGAATGATAAATATTTTTAAAGAAGTTATTTTGGAAAAAAAGATTATTTTTGTATTATGACCATGTGATTGATAGTTGTAGAACATGACATTTCATGTACATTCACATCAACATGTTGACATTCTTATTTATACTCACTCATGTCATATATGCACACATGATTCATCGCTAGCTTATATAGTCTTGTTCATCATATGATTTGCATAAAATTAGTTGTATTTATTTATTATTTCTTGTTTTGTTGAGAACCGTTAGTGGTTCATGTCCTTAGTTGCCTAGCGTGTTGTGTATAAGACCTAGATACCTGTCTATTGTTGACTTATAAAGCGAGAAGAGTTGGGATGGGGAATTCTTGGTTCATGTGATCGGATGTGGATGTTTATGTATTTTCCAGGCTCACACCAGTGGATCGTTTCACTCTAGGGTGGGTCTGAGGAGCAGTGATATCGTAGTTGTATATCGTGGTTGTTGGTTATTTTCCAGGCTCGCACCAGTGGATCGTTTCACTCTTGGGTGGGTCTAAGGAGCAGAGATATCATTGCACGTAGAAGTGAGATTTGGACCAGCGATCTGCTATAGGATAGCTAGTTACATGACATTGTTACTTAGATGATTAAGGATTCTTGTGAGACGAGGACTAGTTATATTTCTTTTCATACATAGTTCAGGATTAATATTTAATTATCTACAATGTGAGACATATGGTATATACATGATGGTTTCCTTGTTTGGATTATTTCGCTCGACGTAGTACGTCTCTTGTTGTAGATTTTTAAGTATTAATTCCATCTATTTGTAAGACATGGTTACCTGGATGATTATTCTGATGGCTAGCTTCATGATCTTATTACACGGATGTTTATGATTTCTCCTGACTGTTATACTCTAGTAGCGAATTATATCTAGCTTGTTAGTATTCCGGTTGCATGCTCCTATTGTTACTACTATCATTACATGACCTGATTTCTGTTATTGCATTGGTCACTCTTCTATTATATGTTATTGCCTTGGTCGTTCGACCGTTTCTTTCTCCCTTGTGGGATCTTGCCGTGTGCCATGCACGCTGACATACACCTGTTTTCTCCGGTGTACGTTAGATTTAGGAGATGGACAACCTCAGTTCGGAATCGTACAGGAGCCAGAGGATTCTCAGTAGGAGCGTCTTGCAGGTGGAGTAGAAGAACAAGCTGAAGCATACAGTAGTTTTCTTCTGTAGTAGCTGATGAACATTATAACCCTTTTACCGTACTTTTCTTTAGTTGATGATGAATTTAGTATTTTAACACTACTTTCTTTAGGGACTATGTATTTCTTAGTTTCTAGTTGGATTGTTTTGTAATAAGGGTATGTTTGACCCATATTTTTATGTCTGGGATGATTTACTATGGATGATATGTTTATTTCTTATTCTGGATTGTCTTTATATTCTTGCTATTGTGACCGGCGACCTGTGATTGAGATTTACGTATTTGACGCTTAGCGTATTAGATTGAGAAAAAAATAAAAAGAAAAAATAATAGTATATATTTCTTCTCAATCTAATACGTCGCGGACTTGTTCACATTCTGATTCCCGAGTATTTTGGGAAGCAGGGCGTGACAGGTTTTAGTGGTGGCCCATGCAGGTCACGGTCCCGAGTCCTCACTAGTAAGAATATAGTAGACAATTTAGATACATATTATATTTCATCTGTAAGACTATAATTAAGTTATTATACTATTATCTTAATAACTATGTTTTAGCCCCTATTTTCTAATATATTGTTTTGATTTTAACCCTAATTCTTTGATCCTCATTTTTCTTCAGAATCATAGTGGGTACTCGAGGTTTTAGGAACCCGTCTAGTAGCAGTGCCCCATAGCCCGAGGTGGATCCAAACCAACTTCTGGCGATGATTCAGGGATTGGTCACCAATCAGCAGCACCTGGCTGGACAGCTACACAGGGAGCCTCAGCACCAGCCTCCCCCTCGCGTAGAGTCTGGAGCTAGAAAGTTTCGATATATGTGGCCTCCTTCCTTTTCTTGTACTGAGGGACCTTTAGCAGCAGAGGAGTTTCTCAAGATCACTGAGACTATTCTCACGGTGACCCACATTCCCCATGCTGAATGGGTGGACCTCATGGATATTCAGCTCACCGACACCACTCGAAAATGGTTGGCAGCTGAGAAGACTCCTACGAAGATTTTCCTCAGTCAGCTCGGGATAAACTCCTACGAAGATTTGTTAAGCTTAAACAATGAGAGAGAACAGTTGATGAGTACAAGGCCGAGTTTTCTTCTTTGAGCCGATATGCTCCCCACTTGGTTACAGACCCTACGATTAGGAGGCATCAGTTTCAGAAGGGTCTAGACAAGTACATTAGGATGGCTCTGACAGGTAGAGCTTTGGTGACCCATGATCCGGTACTAGATGTAGCACGCGAGATTGAGAGCATGCATAAGGAACCTGAAGACCTACATGTGATTCAGAGCAGAACACCAGCAGCACCAGTCCGGAATATAGGGCGTTCCCCTCCGAGAAGGCAGCAGGCTCCGTAGTGACAGCAGTTTTCTCAGCGCCAGCCACTTCCTCCTGTGCATCCCTATCAGCCCCCTGGAGTGCAGTCTCATTGGCCAGTCTTCGGTGAGGTGTTCTTATTATGGGGTATAACCGGCATACCCAGCTGGAATGCCGCAAGCGCCTTCGTCTGTGCTTCAACTGTGGGTCCCCCTACCATCTCAGTCCGAACTGTCCTCAAAAGTAGCAGGTTCGTTTGCCACCTCCTCCAGTTCGGGAAACTCTTCCAGCTCCCCCTCGATCAGTCCTAGCAGCTTCGGTTCAGCGCGGACCCTATCCTCGGGCAGAGCCTCTTCCTCAACAGCAGCAGGTTTATCAGGAAGCACGAAGGTAGCAACCATCGCATCAGGTGTTTATGATGTCAGCCATGGAAGCAGAGGCGAACAACCAAGTTATCACCGGTAAGAATAGTTCAATCTTAGTTTTATTTGAATATGAACTTCCTTACTTCGCATTGCCTTATGATATTATGATAGGATTTGTTTATGAGTGCTAGCTTAGATGTATTTTCCTTCTACACTAGATAAGGTTCTTGTTTCTTCAGTTATTGCCTTATCATTCTTTGACTCTGGAGCTTCACATTGTTTCTTATCTCGTCGATTTGTGAGTACCCACTCTCGTTCCATATCTCTGTCCTTGGGTTTAATTCCGAGGACAGAATTTGTTTTAAGGGGGCTAGAATGTAAAGATTATGAATTTTGATACTAGTTAAAATAAATTTTTTAGTATTTTAAAATATTTAATTATTATTTTTAAAAGAGTATTTATATTTTTCTTGATTTTCTATAATTTAAAAATTTGATTATTTATTTATTTAAATAATTTTGATATTTATAAATTTATTTTGTGCGGTAAAAATTTTTAAAATTAATTTTTTGTGTTATCGGTACTATTACGTATTATTTTAAATAATATGTTATACTATTAATATTATTACGCAATATTTCGTATAATACTTTGTATTATTAATTACATATTATTTGTATAATTAGTTATATTATTTCTACTGTTATATATTATCTGTCGTATTAGTACAACTGGTACGTTTTACTATGTACAAAACTATCTCATAATTATTTAATTTTAAATATAAGTAAATATATTTTATTTATTAAGTATTCTCGTTTAATTATACAATATGCGTATATTTTGACTATTTCGTATCAACTATTGTATTAGCACAATAGGTACGTTTTTATTTGTAGATTTTTATTATGTAATTAGTTAAATTTTTTAGAACCCAAAATTAATTATTTTAATTATTTTAGTTAAATACCTAAACCCTAATATCAATCCATAAATACCTATATAAATACCCTCTCTCCTCTCTTTTTTCAAATCTCAGCCACCACCCTTCTTCATCTTTTTGTTTTCTCTCTCTCCGAAAACCCATCACCTCCGAACCAATCAACCACCATCACCACCGCAACCCAACTCCGCCTCCGCACCCTCGTCCTCAACCAGCCCCGCACAGCCACCCCACGCCACCCTCAGGGCGCTGCCGCCTCCGAACCCACCTACACCGCCAACCAAGCTGCACCCCGCTCGATAGCCGCCTGAGCCAGCCTCCGCACCGACCTCCGCCTCTCACCTCCTCAGATCCGCCTTCCCCTCCGCCTGCAGCCACTAGATCCGCCCTCTTCCACCTTGTCGACCGCCATGCCTCCTCTCTTCCCTTCACCGCAGCCGCTTGACGACCCTCCAGCCAATGGCAGCCACCCCGCGCTCCTGCCCTCACTGCGCCACTGCTGATAGCCCCATCAGGCCCAAACTCCAGCACACCCATGCCGCCGCCTCACCCATGACGCCGACCCACGGCCCCGTCGCCGGACAGCCCTCGCTGAAGCTCTTCCCGACACCGTGCCCCACCGCGTCGGATCCGACCCATGCCGTCGACGTCGAATCGTTCGACACAACCCGAGGCAAGATCTCACTTCTCTTTGACTGGTCTTTACAATTTTTGTTATACTGTTAATTAAGTATATGCAGGATTTCGACTCTCAATTTAATTTCGCATCAATTATTATATTGTCGTAAATTAATTTTGAGTAAGATCCCCGCTCTGTTATTTTATCGCGTACAATTCTTAGATCTGTTAATAATTTTCTGTGTGGGTTTGATGAATAATATTGAATGGATAGTAATTATATGATAAATAGTATTTTCAGAACAAATATAATAAATAAAGAATTTATTTTGGGTAACAAAATTATTTTATATTAATTATAATATTTTTTAGAATTTATGTTGTGGAAGGAAATTATTTTAGAATGATAAATATTTTTAAAGAAGTTATTTTGGAAAAATATTATTTTTATATTATGACCATGTGATTGATAGTTGTAGAATACGACATTTCATGTACATTGACACCGACATGTTGAGACTCTTATTTATACTCACTCATGTCATATATGCACACTTGATTCATCGCTAGCTTATATAGTCATGTTCATCATATGATTTGCATAAAATTAGTTGTATTTATTTATTATTTCTTATTTTGTTGAGAACCGTTAGTGGTTCATATCCTTAGTTGCCTAGCGTGTCGTGTACAAGACCTAGATACCTGTGTATTGTTGACTTAGAAAGCGAGAAGAGTTGGGATGAGAAATTCTTGGTTCATGTGATCGGATGTGGATGTTTATGTATTTTTTAGGCTCGCACTAGTTGATCGTTTCATTCTGGGGTGGGTCTGAGGAGCAGTGATATCGTGGTTGTATATCGTGGTTGTTGGTTATTTTCCAGGCTCGCACCAGTGAAACGTTTCACTCTAGGGTGGGTCTGAGGAGCGGGGATATCATTGCACGAGTGAGATTTGGACTAGCGATCTGTTATAGGATAGCTAGTTACATGACATTGTTACTTAGATGATTAAGGATTCTTGTGAGATGAGGACTAGTTATATTTCTTTTCATACATAGTTCGAGATTAATATTTAATTATCTACAATGTGAGACATATGGTATATACATGAGGGTTTCCTTGTTTGGATTATTTCGCTCGACGTACTACGTCTCTTGTTGTAGATTTTTAAGTATTAGTTCCATCTATTTGTATGACATGGTTACCTGGATGATTATTCTGATGACTAACTGCATGATCTTGTTACTCGGATGTTTATTATTTCTCCTGACTGTTATACTCTAGTAGCGGATTGTATCTAGCTTGTTAGTATTCCAGTTGCATGCTCCTATTGTTACTATTATCATTACATGATCTGATTTCTGTTATTGCATTGGTCACTCTTCTATTATCTGTTATTGCCTTGGTCGTTCGACCGTTTCTTTCTCCCTTGTGGGATCTTGCCGTGTGCCATGCACGCAGACGTACACCTATTTTCTCTAGTGTACATTAGATTTAGGAGACGGACAACCTCAGTTCGGAATCGTACAGGAGCCAGAGGATTCTCAGTA
>BQKN01067501.1:1107979-1123139 GCA_022839385.1 Asparagus kiusianus | reverse complement strand
AGGACTGAGATACCTTACTCTTGTGAGTACATGAGAATTATATGTTGATGTCAATTTATGGTGTTTTATTTTCTAGTGATGTTTCTTTCCATAGTGCAGTATTGATATTTAGGTATCTACAGTCTAAAACATATGGTATATACATGAGGGTTTCCTTATTTGGATTATTTTGCTCGACGTACTACGTCTCGTGTTGTAGATTTCTAAATATTGATACCATTAGATACGGGAAAAATGATGTAGGTAGACTATGCTTAATAGATAGAGTCTCCACTACATCTAGCAGCCCTTTCCTTGGGGGTGGATGGAGGTGATCTTGCTGTAGTGCTCTGACGTTTTTGTTGGTCCTCTTTTTGTTTTAAAATTTTCTTTCAGGTGGTTCAGAGCATCGGAGAGTCGCATGAGGATGGAGTTCTTGCATAGTTGTCGTCATATGAGCTGGTAGATGAGACTCTACAGTAGACAGACCTTATATTCAGCTATTAGAGTTGTCTTTATTTTTTTTCTCACTTTGTGAAGGCTGTGAGCCTTTGTACATTCTTAGTTGATCCATGTCGTGATACATTCATATATTTTATGATGCCAGATGTATTCCAGACTTGTTTATTGAGACATGATTTGTTTATGAGACATTCTTCCTTATATCATGTTAATTGCAATTGTTTTCCTTCTTTTTGCATGTATTGTACTTGCACTTTACTTTTGATTCCACTAGAGGATATTGCTGTGATTGGTAAAACTTGTTGTTTCACGGTGTGGGTACTTTGCAGGTTTGACATCTCTGAGTTCACCTTGGACTGTAGCCTTATGTGAAACTAGGGGCGTCATAGTTGGTATCAGAGCTCTAGTTCCAGTATCCTTAGGATCATTCTGTGTCGAGTTGTGGAGCTAGAATAGAGTTTCCTAGGATTCATGTACAGAGTTCGCTAAGAAATCCTAGAATGAGTGAGGACGATATATGCGTATATCTCAAAATTTTGGAATTTTTTTTATGAAAACTATTTTATATTGATTTAAAGTATTTTCATGAATACTATATGACTGGATACGTATTATGATACGTTATGTATATATATGTATATATATTTATGATCTCATTTATTGTGACAATTAATCTCTCCTCTTGATATTATAAATATCGAGACGAGGATGTGGTTGAGGTAAAACTCGTACCTGGAAAGTTAGGCAAGCAGAGCCTGAGCCACATTAGGCTCCACAATATCCGATGGACTTGATGGCACTATTTGCAATAAGATTTTGTAGCCCTCGAGGAGCAAGTGGCGTATCTGTTTCCGCTAGTAGTACCATTTTCAGGAGTTCCACCACCAGTCGTGCCTATTGAAGAGACAATACTAATTATTACACCATCACCATAACCAGTTGTGGATAGAGCCGCGGAGTAGTAGGCTTGAATATGTAAAATAAGAAAGATATTAGACACTGAGAGCATCATAATTTTGGGAGCACACCAGATTCATGTGCAACCTATAAATAGAAAAAATATATGAAAATTTCTTAACGTCGACTCAGTACCAAAGAAGGAGTTAAATGTATTCAGCATAGAGTATAGCATCGGAGAATGACACCGATATTAGATTTTTGTCGGAGCAACGAATATCACTTACCTGAGAGGATTTTGTTTACTTCATCGACAAGCAGTTGGAGCTAGTCTGATTAAAACAGGGAGATATGCCTGTAATTAATTATAGAGTCATGACCAGCGGGGTAAAGATCTTTACCATCAGCAATAAAGACAGTATAAGAAGAGAGCACACGTGATTTGAGAGTGCCACAGCAGCGCAGGATTCAGAATACATGTTACAATTATAACAAGATTGGGCATAAAGCAAGAGATTGTCGTAGTGCACCAGCAAGGGGCCAGCAGGGCTGAGGCCAGGGTCAGCAGCAGGGCCGCGGTCACGGCCAGCAGCAGCAAAGGATAGAGGCACCACATATTATTTCGAGGATTAAGGGGACAGAAGGTTAGATTTGCGATATCCAGGAGATTCCTGATGGACAGATAATCCCATTATTTCCCCCCACCGGCAGTGCAGCAGTCGTCTGCCACTAGTGGAGTTTATGTAGTCGTAACTCGTCATTATGGTGCGGACGAAGCTTTCTTCATGATTTCATTTCCAGCTCAGAAATTTTGCATTCTTTTATCTTTCATGCAGTAGAAGTGTAGGCAGTGGGGGTGAGGGCGGCCGAGGTGCGAGTTGGCGACGGGTCTGGCTAGAGCTCGAGGCGGAGCTCGAGGGAAGGATGGGCTGGAGATGGCGACGAGGGAGAGAGAAAGAGAGAGAGAGAAAAATTATTTATATATATATATATATATATATATATATATAGGGTATAAACGAAATAATTAATAAAAAATATAATTACATACATTTTAAATTAAATAATTATGGACGTACTAGTTGTACTAATACAACAGATAATATGCAATATTAGTAATAATACAACAAATTGTACAAATAATACGTAATATTAATAATAATACACTACATTATACAAAAAAATATGTAATAGTAATTCTAATACAACGTATTATTTAAAATGATACGTAATAGTATCGATAACACAACAGATTAATTCCAAAAATTTTTACTACACTAAGTTAATTTATAAATATAAAATTTGGACTTTTAAATCATAGAAATTCTAAAAAATTAAGAAAAATACAAATACTCTTTTAAAAATAATAATTAAATATTTTAAAATACTAAAAAAAATTATTTTAACTAGTATCAAAAGTTCATGATCGTTACAGAGGGGAGCGGAGACGTAGGACAGAAGGTCCGAACTCTGTGATCATATTGCTTGTTTGAGTTTGCATTGGCGCACTCTTTTTGTTCATCTTATTTAGCCATTGCCTCTTTGTTTATATTATCCACTATTTTGTTTACCCTTGTTTATATTACTAATCCTTCCATATATATCTTGTTGCATATCATATTTTCTAGGATATTTGTTAGTGAGTTTTAAATTTGCATAAATCGAATTAGATTAGCATGAACCCTATTCCCCCCCCCCCCCCCCTCCTTCCCCCTCTAGGGTTCTTTCCTAGTGGCATTAGGGTTTAACAATTTTAGATATAGGTATTGTGCTTGGCACTACATCGATGAAAAACTCTGTACTAAAAGATAGTGATAATCCCAGTAGCTCCTCAGAAAAAACATACATGAACTCCCTCGGATAGGGTTTCTCCTCTACAAACTTCTCTACCTCCATTGTAGCAAGAACTCCGGCAGATATGGCTAGATACTCTAAGGGGTCCAAATTCTAGCTACCACCTATGAACTCAAAAGGTGTATGCTTAGGCAAACGGCAATTAACAAATTTCTGGTGGCAATCTATGGTCACATAAAAAGTACTGAGCTAATCCATTCTTAAGATGATGTTGTACCCGAGGTGATTTAGCATCAACATGTCAGTGTAAATCTCTCAACCACAGATAACTATAAGACATAACTTACACTCATGTTCCACTACTACCGCCTCACTACCGGTCTTAACATGCCAAGTTTCGACTAAAAGAATGCATGGAATTCAATGAACTTGAATGAATGCAAATGAAACAAAACTATGTGATGCTCCAAAATCAAATAGGGTATGTGCAGTTACTAAGTAGGTTGGTGATACAGGTGTATCTTCTTCCTTACTTCGGGAGCTTAGCGATCCTCATGGGAGCTTGAGGATAGATGATTCTCAGGGTAGCTTTAGAATAGAAGCATGAGCGGAGTCGTCAAAGGCGGCAAAAGTGGTCAAAAGTAGAAAAATAGCAAAACTCAAAAAAAAACTAGCATTTGAACTCTGGCCAGTTGACTACATGATCAGCGTCAGTCAACTGAAAACGTGCACGTTATAGGCGAGAGTCGTGTGTTCTGGTCGGTCAACCAGAATCCATCATTGGTTGACCGATCGGTCAACCAAAATCAGTATCGGTCGACCGATATCAGAAAATCCTGTAGGGTTAAAAACCCTCGCTCTGGCCAGTCGACCGGACCAAGCAGGTCGGTCGACTGAATTATGTTTCCTAGGTTGACATGGACTCTGTTTGACGTAGATTCCAAGTTCTATTAGGCTTGGTTATTTACGAGATTGTTATCCATGTTGCTAGACATATAAATAGGGATTGTTTACGGTTTCTAAACATCAAATTGGATTTAAAAGAGAATAGAGAGGTTGTTCCTTATTCTAGTGAGATTGTGAGGGAGAGATTTTATAATCTTTTAACTCTTCATAATCTAGAGAATGTATTTTCCTTCGCCAATTGAATTGTTTTGTGTGTCTTTACTATTTTCTTCTCAACCCCACCTTTGATAATTCTACGATCAAAGGTGCTTACACGGCAACTCGTATCAAGTTGGTATCAGAGTAATCAGATCCCGTGAAGGGGCAATCTTGTATATGATCCTTACTTGATCACAATACAAAAAGCTAGGTGAGATTCTTGTCTCTTTAGAAGAAGTCTAGAAATCAAGGAAGAAGAAGATGACAGAAAGTGACAATTCAACAAAGCTTGATGCGTTGGAGAAATAGATCGAAACAATCGGGTCGACTCTCACACAACTCGTCAATCTCATCCATGGAGGAAACAAAAAGGGTGAATCTTCTTCGAAGTCCAAGAAGAAACCCAAAGATTCTGGTGGAGAGAGTGTAAGTTCAGATTCTAATGAGGAGGTCGAGACCGTCAAGACTGCTCTACATTAAGGGGGAAAGGGTCCTTACCACAATCTAAAGATTAATTAGAGTAGAGATTCCTATTTATGATGGGAGTGTTGACATCAAGAGGCTTGATGATTGGATCGAGCGTATGGAGACCTATTTCACTCTTTATGGCTATTCGTCAAAGGAGAAGTTTGTTTTTGCGATATTGAAGCTATCCGGACACGCATTGAGAAGAAAATGGTGTTGTGGAATAAGTTCAAGGAGCTACTGAGGAAGCAGTTTTACCCGATGGGATTCCTTAAAGAGTGTTGGTATAAGTGGTATGACTTGTGCCAAAAGTTTAATCAGGTCGTTCAAGAATACACCATGGAGTTCCAGCAACAGGTGATGGTCCTTAACATCACGATGGAGGATTACTCTATTTTTATGAAGTATATGACGGGTCTGAATGAATATATCCGAAAGGAGATGAAGCTATTCACGGTTGAGTAGATTACAGAGGCGAGTGTGAAGACTATTGCCATTGAGGGTAAGCAGAAGAAAGGCAACGAGACAAAGTGGGATGTTAAAAAAGTGGGAAGCAAGTCTAGTGGCTCCTAACCTAAGGAGGAGAAGAAGAAGGGCAACCCAAGGAAGCCAGGATTGACTTATAGTTACTACAAGTAGACATGGCACGTAGTTGATCGGTGCTGGGAGAAGTATTCTCATCTCAAACTAAAGGGGTTGAAGAAGAAGAAGGAGAAAAAGGCATACATGATAGTACAAGGTCCGAAAGAGGTCCTAAGTTGATAGAGCCCAATAGCAGCTTCAACCTTATGGCAGAGAAGCATGCCGCGAAGGAAGACGAAGACCCCCATAGAGCAGCTCTTTATTCTTAAGTTGCAAGTGAAGATCAGCTTAGTAGATACCGTTGTTGATCCAGGCAGAAAGAAGAATTTAATATCCGAGGCCTTGGTTCAGAAGCTGGGACTGAAGATGGTCAAGCATCCAAAGCCCTATCCATTAGAGTGGATTCAGAAGGAGACGGGGCTGAGTGTAGTTAATCAGTACACTTTCTGATTTGCACTCCATGAGTCATATATTGACGAGGTCACGTGCGACGTAGTTTCATTGGATGTTTGTCAGGTTATATTAGACAATCTGTATTTATGGGATAAATACACAATCTACGAAAGGTGGGATCATACGTACACATTCACCAAAGATGGTGAGAAGTTTATATTTCATTCGGCGTCTCTTTTGAAGGAGACAAATTTGGTTATGGTGACCCGGACGAAGAGGCTAGTGAATGCAAGCAAGAAGTTTGTCTTACTGTTCATTAGGCCTCACGAGAAGCCACTAAAAGAGGATTGCATTTTGGATCGAAAGATGACTACGACTAGAAGCGGGACGAAAGGGTTGGACGTCAAGGTCAAGTTCCTAGCAAAGCCAGGTGGTTCAACAAAGAAGGAGGAGCTCAAGAGTTTCCTCAGTTGAAGTTCTAACTTGAATGAGACTTCAAGTTCCTAAATAGGGGGTCATGATATGGGTGTATCTTCTTCCTTACTTCGGGAGCTTAGCGATCCTCATGGGAGCTTGAGGATAAACGATTCTTAGGATAGCTTGAGAATAGAAGCGTGTGTGGAGTCGTCGAAGGTGGCAAAAGTGGTCAAAAGTAGGAAAATAGCAAAACTCAAAAAAACTGGTATTTGGGCTCTGGCCGGTCGACCTCATGATTAGCATCGGTCGACCAGAAATGTGCATGCTACAGGCGAGAGTCGTGTGTTCTAACCGGTCAACCAGGATCCATCATTAGTTGACTGATCGGTCGATCGAAATTAGCGTCGGTTGACCGATATCAGAAAATCTTGTAAGGTTAAAAACCCTCGCTCTGGTCGGTCGATCGAACCAAGCAGTTCGGTCGACCGGAGCGTGTTCCCTGGGTTGACCTGGATTATGTTTGACGTAGATTCCAAGTCCTATTAGGCTTGGTTATTTATGAGATTGTCATCCATGTTGTTAGACATATAAATAGGGATTGTGTAGGGTATCTAAACATTAGATTGGATTTAAAAGAAAAGAGACAGGTTGTGGGTTATTCTAGTGAGATTGTGAGGGAGAGATTTTATAATTTTGTAATTATTCATAATCTAGAGAAAGTATTTTCCTTCGCCAATTGAATTTGTTTTGTGTGTCTTTACTGTTTTCTTCTCAATCCCACCTTTGATAATTTTATGATCAGAGATGCTCACACGGCAACTCGTATCAGTTGGAGGGCACCTAAGACACACCCCTCGATAGGATCCCCCTCCTATACACCTAACACCAATACCTTCTTCCTAGTTCCCTATTATGGTCTACATTTTCGATATTGCTACCCAAGTCTAGTCCCTGAAAGACCTCCTTCTATAGTGGGAATGGTGTTCTACCCTATGGTGGAAGTATGACATCATTCTAGCACATCGCTGATCCGGTCATATTAGGACACTAATCTCGATGGTGTACCTCTCTGCCACATCCATAATAAAATAAGAAAATTACCTCTAGATAGATATGGGGTTCCTCCCTCAAGAGGAACTCGGTCCGTCCCTGGATCTCAAAATCATGGGTGAAATCAAACCACTTAATGTTAGGAAAAATCAAACTTCCTCCTCGGCGTATAATTCTTTGTCGAGATCCTCTAATAAACCCTCTTTGTGATCCCTTTCACAAATCAGTTATCTTCCTCCACCCCTTTTACCTTACTAGTTATTTCCTTGCCCTTAGAGGATGAAGCCCGGTCCTTGGAAGCTATAGCGAATGTCGGTGAGAGAGAGAGTGAGGGCTAGGGGGTGAGGTGAGTTCTAGAGTTTGTGATTTAGGAAAACAATAGAGGAGATGGAGCTAGGAAAGAGAATGGGTAAGGTTGAGCATTTTTATGGGTGCTGATAGGGGTAGATTGTTGAAGTAAAATAGAGAAGATGAGATTGCACCGGCTAGGATTTTGATGAAGAGAGGAAGAAGATTGATTGGGTCAAGTTATAGCAGTAGACCCAATCCAAGACCCGATGTCTGGTCATGCATGAGGCGAAAACATGATGTTGGACCTTCTAGATACCTAATATTGATCAAGCAATCCAAAACTCTATCTATGTTTGCAGCTAAATTTCCACATGTCAGCTGCCATGTCATCCTGCAACTGCAATAGTTCTATCTATCAATCAACTGACAATAGAGAGTGTGTCAAATGCACAGTCTTGCTGAGAAAGAATATCATTAAGAATCATAGCATTCTATTCATCTTAGTCTCTTAGGATCCGAACCGTCCAAGTGAAACCACTTGGGAGAGGGAGAATGAGATTTGTGTCAGATATTCACATTTTTTAATTAGGATGTATCTTTTCCCTTTTGTTATTGTTTCACACATTGTTTTTTGAATTTTGATAATGAAATTTTCTTTTTAGGGGTCTATAGTGTGAGGAAGTGTGAGGAACCACCTCTTCTTGAATCATTTTTAAATGTAGATCTCGATTGGATAATTTTGAACCATCTAATTTAAGCAAATCTTAAATATTTGACACATGTCATATTATTTATTCAAGTGAAATGTCACAATTGTTCTTTTTATCTTTCATTAAAATTTTAAGTTATGAGTTTTTCTATATATTTTATTAGTTTTCATAATGACGTAGGCTTTAAGAGAGCTAATGAGCTTTATGGTGTATTAGCCTATTGGATTGGATCTACTATAAGTGTATCCATTAACCTACAACTCATTTCATATTTTCCTCATATAAAACCACCATTTCCTATTTCTTAAAAATTAGGGCAGATGTTTTGGAGAGCTTAGAGGCCAAGAGAAGGGAGATCTATACCACAGAGTAAGTGATTTTCTTGCTAAATTATTTATTTCAATATTCTAATTTATGAGTGTTTTAGATCTTGATTTCCTCTATTTTCTCAACCAAGAAAATTTTGATTTTAGGTACTTCTAAATTTGTGGGGTTTAATCAAGGAGAGGATTTCTTTAAGAGGTGGATCTTAATCCGTAATCTCTTTCAAGAAAAGGGACTCGATATAATAGATAGATGATAAGATGATGCATTTGCATGATTGAATCTTTATTTTATGATTTGATTTTTTTTTTTTTTTTTTGAGATCTCTTCATCCTTTTGATGTTTTTGTGTTTGAAACGAGTAGTTTGGAGAAGAGGTTGTCCCCAATTTTGGTTAGAATTGTAAGCCTCGAGCTTTATGATGGACTGGTGAATACTTCATATTTTAAAGTACAAATTAGCATAATAGTTTTCTTTTAGCAGTGCAAAACTTAGCTAGAAGTTGGTTTTTAGTTTTGGTTTTGGATCATGTGAGGGTTTGATCAAAAATATTTTGGGAATCATGATTTTTAGCACGAGCACAAGTGCTTGACCTTATGACCACACACACTCAATGAAATCCAAAGAACAAAATATTTTACAGTGTTTGAGCACACGTGTCCAAACAATGAGCGCATATGCTCAAGCATGGTTTTTAAGATGATTTCTTTTTTTAGGTTTTCTTAGTGTGCTGTTAAAACTTGGCTGGCATGGCATAAGGGTGAGCGTATGTGCTCAATCTTCAAGTGCATGCGAACATAAGAAAATAGATTCTTTTGATTTTGAGAAATTAATCATTTGGGCTTGTTTTTCATGCTTCTTTGGTTTCCTTCCATAGATTATGATATCAGTTATATAAATAAGCTTGTTCTTGCCATCTTCAGATAAAGTAAATGATATAATAGTTTATTGGCTATATTCCATGGTTATATTTGTATCTTTAAATTCAAGATATGTCCATGCTTAAGTATGCAAGTAAGGCATGTTGTGATATGTTATCACATAGTGATATCGTATGTTCTTGCTATGTTATGTTATGATATGCCTTGACCTAAAATTCGTCGATATTATGAATGTCAGCCTAGATTATACCTTCGGTCTTTGTTTGATCAATACATTATCATGAGACACAACCCTAGGGGCATGCATGATTAGGCTCCATGGTGTGGTATATACACGATGGAGATGATTGCTTGTATTTGTACATTGAGATTGTCTCTCCTGACACTAAATCAAGAACATTTTGTATTTTAAAATCAATAAAGTTCTTGGTCTTGGATACATAGCGGCAATGAGTGGAGGCTCGTGATTCTCCACCACCAAAAATTTGATCAAATAAAAAAGATGATAATCGAAGAAAGAGAAATCAAGAAAGAGATCAAGTATCAGTGTATATCAAGTCATGATGCCTTGCTATGGTATTTGATAGGCATGTTTCGTTTGCTTCGGAAACCTAGTTGGAGAGGGCACCCATGAGATGGATGTTCTTTATAGATTGAGTTATTTGGCCCTAATGCATAACATATCATGCATAGCCAAGTAATAAAAATGTTCGTGCGGGTTAATTAATGGCTGGCAGGGATTTGGATATCTCATTGATAACGTATGGCATAGGATTATGTTTGAGTGCTAGTGTTAGATAAGGCTATGCACATAAAATATGTAAAGTGATAATTCAAATAACGTTCCTAGCAGATACATCAAACACACATTATCCTGTTAGAGATTTCCCTAAATAAGATTAAGTAAAAGCTAACTACTTAGATATGCACACTACCTTTGCATCACACTTCAGGAGCGAGGTGCGTTCTTGTTGTTATCTTTGTGTTGATGTTGTTCTGGTTATCTACTTTTATCTATTTTATGTTTTAGATTTGTGAGATACATGTTCTTTTCATGAAAGCATGTAAAGTGATGTAGTTATATAGCCTTTATTATGCTTAAACAAGTTACGTATTCATGATACATGTTACATGTGCACAACTCATCCTTCATTTTATTACTTACTAGATGGCTTTCTATCAATCATGGTCTGCACAATAGTAATGACTCCAGACCTTCCTCCCCTGCTTTCAGGCACACCAAAATTTAATGATCTTCTGTAGATGGAGTTTTGTGACGCCCTTGTTTTCACACATGGCTGCAGTCCAAGATGAACCCAGAGATATCAAACCTGTCATGCACCCACACTGTGTAATAATAAGTTTTATCAATCATAGCAATATCCTCTAGTGAAATCAAAATAAAGTGCATGTACAAAACAGGCAAAAGAAAGAAAATAACTACAATAGACATGATATAGAAAGAAGTATCTCATAAATAAATCATGTCTTAATGAACAACCTAAAATACATCTGATATCCAAAATGAATAAATATGTCTCGACAAGAAACAACTAAAAATCGTACTAAGGCATACTGCCTTTACACTATGAAATAAACTCTAAGGTCAGAACAAAAATATAAAACTATGGTGGAGCCTCTAATAAATCTCATGTGACGGTGACTATGCAAGAACTTCGTCATCCTACGACTCTATGATACTCTGAATTACCTGAAAGAATATTAGAATAAAAAGAGCAACAACAAGAACGTTAGAGCGCTATAGCAAGATCACCTCCATCCGCCCTCAGGGAAAGAGCTATTAGATGGAGTGGATGCTCTATCTATTAAATATAGTCTACCTAGATCATTTTTCCCGTATCTAATGAAATTAATATTTAGACACCTACAATACGAGACATAGTACGTCGAGCGAAATAATCCAAACAAGAAAATCCTCATGTATATACTATATGTCCTAAATTATAAACATCTAAATATTAATACCAAACTAAAGATAAACAATCTAAATAAAATAAAAAACTAGAAATCCACAACACGAGACTGGTACGTCGAGCGAAATAATCCAAACAATGAAACCCTCATGTATATATCATATGTCTCAAATTGTGAATCGCTAATTATTGATCCCAACTAAGAAAATAAAGAAAAGTAGTAAAAGAAAGTAAAGACATCAACATATCGTATTCATAATATCTTCCACTGTCACTAAGAAGATAGAATAAATACTGGCACAAATCCCGTGTACTTTCAAATGCAAAGTACTCTGGGTCATATATTTTGCAGTGAGTCAAAAACATAACTGGCATCCGCCAACAACTCGGGCTATAATTTAGTTATCTTAATGTCGTGTAAGATTTTGATACTTAGCATTATCATATACAACGGACTACCCTGTATGTATCATAATCAGTGTACACGGCTCATTAGTTTCAGCGTGATCTCAATGTGTAACATGAGTACGGAACGACCTACCATATAGGTATCCTACAAGTACGACTCCAAGACTCATCGTACCCTCGTGCAGACAGACTACTAGATAAAACATCCAAACCCGACTCAATGGCCTATACAAATAGAATATTGACGCACTACCCTTGTAGTACTGAACTGAGCTCATCAACGATATCCAGAAGGTGTGTGTAAAATATGTACTAAACTCTTTTTCAAAGTAATCGGGTCAAAACCCATCATAATTCCTTTCAGCATACTCATGTGTGTGCTACTACACTATTCGTGAATTTATGTATAAAGAAGTGTGGCTCGAAATCTGTAAACATATCTCAAATAGATGCAAAATAAAATTTTAGGCAACAGCCTTAGTAGTCGACTACTAGACTTAGTAGTCGACTACACTGAGTCTATCCAGACTCTGTAATAACATATATAAGTATCAGTAGTCGACTATTAAGAACATTAGTCAACTACTCTGCAAACACACAGTTTTTGTTATACTTAACTGGGCACGAGTAGCCGATTACTAAGCTTAGTAGTCGACTACTCTATCAAGACATGCATTCTTTCATGCACAAACAGTGTTTATGGCAACTGTACATATCATGATGCTAAAACAAGATTTTATACTTGGCATATACAACAAGAATTATCTAAAACATCAAATTAAATTATTATATCTTCTAAATTAGGGTTTAACATCCTAATTAAATAATTTTTCAATTATCTCATATGTAAACAAAGTCATTATCAATACATGAAAAAAAACTACTCATGAACAGAGGTAAAATTCACTTAAACATGTTTATCTTACTTAGGTATCATAAACCTGGGGTTTTGATCATGATTAATTAACATGAAAACTCAAAAAAAAACTTCACGTAATATATCAATTATTTCAAATCAGCATATCTGCAGTTTTCTGCAGAACATATCATTAGTAAATTAAGCATGTCTTTCTCTAGACAAACTCTTTTTAAGAATAGTTTTCTGTTTTGGAAACTAGATCAATATAGAAATTATTTGGCACTAGTTTGATTCAGTTTGGAGCTTATATGATATCTTAAATTTCTAGTTAAAGGTTACACACGTGCAGCAGTTTTCTAAAAAATATGTCATTAGTAAATTGAGTATATCTTTCTCTATAAAAACTCTTTCTTAGAATAGTTTTCTGTTTTGGAAAATAGATTCACATAGCTTTCATTTGACACTAGTTTTTTTAGTTTGGAGTTTATATGATATCTCAAATTTCTAGTTAAATATTTTACACGTGCAACAGTTTTCTACAATCTATGATGAAAACAAAAACTAAACCTCTTTATAATTTAATTAGACAACAAATTCGGGTTAACACACAAGTTAAACATAATTATTAAGTTTAAAAAATAAAAATTTAATCACTCCTAATGATCATGATCATGTTACTATCATAAACAATTAGAAAAAAGCTAATGATCTAGCATTGGGTTAAAATTTATAATCAAAAATCTCATCTTTTTCATATTAGGTTAAGCCTTAGGCATTAAAATATTGATTAAACATTTTTATAATCATTAAACACTATGAGGATGGGTTTGGATGCAGATGATCTTACCTTATCACGTGTGCAAGCCTTTAAAACTGATGTGAAATGACTCCTCGTCGCCAAATGTCGTAGATCTCGTCTTTTCCTTGCTTCTCGCCTCACAAGACGCTCCCAAAATCTCAACTTTAGGGCTAGGGTTTGAGAGAGAGGAAGAGGGGCTTCTAGGGTTTGAAACTATGATTAAAAGATGATACTTTTCGTAAAAACACATGTATATATATATATATATATATATATATATATATATATATATATATATGCAAATCTGAAATAAACACGTTTGACCCGAACCAGGAAACCTAGTCTGACTAGGAAAATAACATTTGGTATTTTTGTTATAACTTTCTCATCCGACCTCGGAATAAAGTAATTTAAGATTTGTTGGAAAGCTGTTGAAGAGACCTACAACTTTGATCTTTTAAGTTTTAAGTTTTTTTAGATGCAAACTGCATCAGTGTATAAAATATATAAACTCTTAACTGATCATTTTTCCATATTTCTCTACATGCATATTGTGTGCATTTGCACTCATATATTCACAAATGTACATTGAATTGACCTCAAATCAACTCCTATCATAATCAAACATCAAAATATGTTATATTTTCACCATATAACATATTTATTATTATTTTTCACATAATATTCAAATTTTTGGGGTTTTACAAGTTTTATGTCGATCAGCTTGCCTATCCATTTATTTAGTTATGTTTTAGCCTTTTTAACTAGCTATGGTTGTTTATGTTCATCTACCATGTAATGACTATGATAGCATTTGTTTTAGACTTATGAGATCTGCCTTTTATTTTTATTAGTTTATGATGTTCGTGATATATTTTATGTTATTCGCTATCTTTGGGACTTCTTGATATTAGATGAGTATTTTGCTTCTGCTATGTAATTGTATTGAATATTTGCTTATGTTGTATATCAATTCCTCGTATTTGATTTTATGGGTGATTCTTTTCTATGTATGGTGCATGAGATATATGCATTGATCATTATTATAAGCTTAAGTATAAACTTTTGGGTGATGTTTTTCTCAAATTTATATGTTGTCTGGCCTACTCACATGCTCGTTAGGTGTTTCTGGGACATGGGGTGCGACAACCAAGATAGTGAAAAAGCCAACTAGTAGGACATACAAAATAGAGGAAGTGGTATGTGCATAAATAATATGTACCATAGATGCATGAATAATGTAATCTCAAGAAAGACCATAGAAGGTAATAGCTTAGAGAATTCATGATCAAGTAAACATACATCATAGAAGCCAAACTAGAACAACATAGGATAAAGAATCAACATGTGAGCAACTATAGGTACACTATAACATGTATAACATAACAGACATCATAACATGAGTGTGTCTACAACCTTAAGTGTGATTCGTTAGGTATTGTATGTTAACTATCACATAGCTTTTATCGATTGTTATTTGGAAATATTCTACCTATGTGTTGATGGTTAGTGATCACACAGTCAATATGTATCTAGGGAAGGATAATTTAGATGAGGTAGAGGCGATTGATGAGAGGATCGCCTTATTCTACGACTTTATGTTTGGTGCTTAAATTAGGGTTGCTGAACAATCTGCACATGTAGAAACTCGTGATAGGATAGGGATTGGTGGTTCCCCCGTTGTACCTCCAATGATCAAGTTAGATGATGAACTTAAGTGGAAGAGAAATAGCAGAACTTAGAGTTCTCCTTCTGTTTCTTTATTATGAAATTGGGGGGGGGGGGGGGGGGGGGGGGGGGGGGGGGGGGGGG
>BQKN01067501.1:1088407-1107879 GCA_022839385.1 Asparagus kiusianus | reverse complement strand
CCCCCCCCCCCCGCAAAAGGCAAATAGTACCTGTATATATTATGGGAGAAGGGCAGATTGAACAGTTTGACCTAGTACGAAGTAGTGATGGCGAGGTATGGGCTGATGGATGTGTTAGCATCCACTTTACGGGTGTCAGCAGGTGGTTGGGGGAAATATCACTTCAGCATTGGAGAGATCGTCTCAATATAGAATGGAGAGTGATTGGCGGAATGACAGAGCTCATGTGATATGATAAGTCATGGAGACTATCGGGGCTAGGTTCATGATGAGACATGTCCAGTGTTAACCATGGTGCTGACACGTATTTAGGGAGAAAAGCCCGATGTAGATATTATCCTCCAGTTTGGCCAAGAAGTAGCATCCATCGAGTCGTCCTCGTAGAGATTCTAATAGAAGGTTGAATGGGCTCCAGACGAGTCGACTTCGAAAAGAGGGTCGACGGGTCCCACCTCTTGAGTCGTCATGAAGAATGTCTTGACGAGTCGACTAAGTTGGGACTTCCTTTGGGCTTGGGCGACCAAGCTGGTTGGGGACTTGCTTGAGGAAATACACTAGCCTATTGTTTGGTGAGTTGTATTTTGGTGAATGAGAACACCATAACAGTTGGCTTATTTCTCTTGGAGTCAGCTTTCGCCTGGTCCGAGTGAAATATAATAATGAATCACTCTGGAATTGCTTCTATGTGTTGCATAATCTTAGAATGTTTGCCGAATGACTTAGTTCCAATGTGAACTGGTAGATTTAAGCATTTAGCCTGAGAGGGCTCATCTTCTATAGAGAGGAGACGTCTCGAACTCGAGTAAGTCAGCTTTTGAAGGATTAATTTTTTCTAAGTCTTAGACCGATTTGGTCAGCTACTTGTTACTCAGCATCTGAACAATATGGACAAATTACCTGAGAGATATCCTTAAAGTCAATTTGGCGGCTGTGGTGGGTCGATTAAGGCTTTAGTAGACTTTTCCTAGTAGACGTCACTTAACGAACTTCCAGAAGACTTTATTAGGGTAATGAAACGTTGCTATTAATGATGACGTAATGATGTCGTCAGCTATCAGAGTAGTGGCGTTGTTTCATCTTTCGAACGAAGGGGTGTGGAGTAAATAGGAACATCGAGTCGAATCTCGAGCGAACCATTTGAGATTTCGAGATGAATCTCACCCGTTCATTTCAAAAAAGTAGCAACCAATCGGATAGCTCATCGTGTCTCTTGAAGGATATAAATAGCTCGTTGGGGGTGGAAAAGAATTCTTTATGAGTTCTTGCCCAAAAAATCTACGGCGCTTCTCTAAAATTCCGCAAGTTTATTTTGCAACCCAAATTCTTCAATGGCTTCCCAGCTTTCACCACATGCCGCAATGAGGAGAGGATTGTTCTTCTCTGGCACATCCGTTCAAGGATTTTGACAGGGACGCTTGAGCCATATTATGATCTTTGTGATATTTCAAAGGGCTTTTACACTGGGGGCCTTGAGTATGAACGAAGCTGTGTATTTCCATGGCAGGGACTGCGTGCTGCTTTACCTTGCTCATCTTGAGTATAGTCTATGGCTACCACTTCATCCCTTCATTAGGGACGTTTGCATTGCTCTGAGGATTTACCCCTTCTAATTTAACCCTCATGCCATTGGGATTCTAGTGAGCTTTGTCATTATTTGTTATCGTGTTGGAGTCTCGCCGACTATACGACTGCTAGGACATTTCGTCGGATCGATTCAAAGAAAGAGGACCCGCACTATTCTTTCCACTATAGTGGGAATGTTAAGCTTGTGTCAAACGCTCCGGAGCCCCGTGAGGATTGGAAGGAGCACTTTGTGTGGGTCTTCGGGGCTGACGATGTTCTTACTTGCCCCAATTGGCCCGAAGTTGCTAAGGATGTGCTAAGTCTGTGTCCTCTAGATGATGAGGAAAGGAGGCAACTGGCAAAAATTGGCTCTTATGCTGGGTCCCGGTAGAGGAGTAATCTTTTTGAGAGGGCTTCTCTCTGGTCAGCAGGCGTGTCCATGATTTTTCCCTCCTTGATCGACCAAGCAAGGGCAAGTCTGCTTGCTTTCCCCATGAAAAAAAGCGTTAAGATAAATTCAAGGGAGAAGGAATCAATTTCGGCTTCTCGGTTTCAAAAAAGGCTGAGGGGGGATCTTGATCCTAAAGAAGCGATTGGCTTGAGGTTGAGGGTGGCTGAGGTCACCACCCTACTGGCAGAACGAAGGCCGAAGAAGATGAAGGACAAAAAGGATCAAGGATCCCGTAGGGCAAGGGTCGACCCGGATGAGATACAGCTGTTAGCTGAAGCGTCACAACCGGTCGAGAGTCAGCAGAGGTTTGTCCAAGCTTATCGACTGAATGAGGTCGTCCTTATGGGTGACCTTTCCCCTCTTACAATAAGGGGGTGGGCCTAACTGTCGAGGAGATAGTTTCGACGGCCCCTATTGAGGAGACTGTCAGGCCAAGTTTTGCGGTCGTACAGTTCCACAGGCCTGGCAAGGAGCATGTCAGGACATCCGGGGGTGTTGACGAGCAAATAGAACCACCAGAAGGGCCTAAGTCAGGTGAGAGGGCGGATGTGCGGAGTAAGTTCTGGCCATTCTGCCATGGGCTTGATGAGGTTACTCACCGATCCTAGGAGAGGACGAGGACCATGTTGGTGGGAGATTCGTTGACCCTCGGCTTGCCTAGGGAAGAGGTTCCCGAATGTGACAGGTTTGTCCTGGAAGAACCCATGGATGTGGAGTCCTCGGTCATGCAGTCCTTAATTGCCTCAATCGATGTTGTGTCCTAGTTTACCCTCCTGAAGGACAAGAAGCTCTTGAGGGAGATACCAAACGCTGGTGTTCATTTGGCCCTCAAGGCCTATTTGGTCTAAGGGACTTTACTGGAGTAGGAGTTGTTCGAGTGAATAAAGCACATGCATGAGGTGGCACTGAGGTGGTATGTTGAACTGGCCTAGGAGAAGTCGGCCAAGGAAGAGGCAGAGAATAGAATTGCTGCTTTAGAGGCCGAACTTAGAGGCAGAGAAGACCTCTGGTGGCGAGAGCTGGACAAAAAGGAGAGGCTTATAGCGGGCTACAGAATCCAAGTTTCCAAGCACTTGGGTTCTATTGATAATCTCTAGCGGGAGGTGGCCCAGTTAAAGGGAGAAGTAGGTCATCTGTAGTAGGGGATTTCTAAGCGGGATGGCCGACTAACCGCTTTGGCTGGGGAGGTTGAGTTTGAGAGGTGACTGAAGGCAACGGTCGAGGAGGATGCTCGATCGAGCCATCTTTTGATCGAACAGCTGAGGTAGGACCTTGAGGAGCGGTCGACTTCAGAGTCCATGATGATTATCAAGGACTTAGAGGTTCAGTGCTCATCTAGACTTGGCACAACATAGGAAGGAGGTTGTTGACGAGTGGTGTTATGGCCCCTTAGGCAAAACTGAGGTATCCTTGGCTTGCAAGGTTAGCATCGACTATCTCACTTCGCTGCTCCCTTCTAGCTCTCTTCCCTCCCTCGATCGCCGTTATCCCCCTAATGTCTATTGCTGCCTTGATCTCTTGGAGGAGATCGAGGAGAGTGGAGGTGGGATGGATCTAGCACTAGACGTTGGGGGTGATAACGAGCCAAGGGATGATACTGAAGAGAATTCTCCCACTTCCTCAGCTAATGCCACCGAAGCTCCTGCGGACTCTGTTGCCATTGAGAGCTTCCAAAGTCCTACCCCGGATCTGGTCGAGAGGTCTAGGGACTTGTATTTGTACTTTCTTTCCGATGGTGTTTTTGTTTGTTTTCTTTTTATTTATGTTTTTGCCTATTTGTAACTAGGCATGGATATGGTAAAAAAAGCTTTGTAACTTACTTTGTTGGAATAAAGATTGGTTTTTCTCGTCTAGGAGTCTGCCTTCGTTTATTCATTGTTTTTCGTTTTGCTTTTAAAGCTTGTAGCTTTGTTCCGATTGGAACAAGTGTTGATTGTCATGAGTCGGTCGTATTAAGACGACATAACTATTGAGGGGTCGAGATGACTGGCTCATGTCATGTCACTGGTGGGCGAGATAACCGAGTCTTATCAATGAGAAATAGCAGGCAGATCTGCCTAAGTCTCTTTATCGAAGATGAGCGAACATATGAACTCCATGCTTTGGGTTTACCCATGATGGTACCAAGGATTTTTTGGCAGAGTGACAACTCAGAGGTTGGGTGTCCATGTCTTTGATATTCCCATAATGGCTGAGAGGCAACTGTGGGAGTCCACCATATGGTTAGTGCCTTTGTTTATTCCTGAAAAGGAACCAAGGGCTTTTAATTCAACCCTGGGGTTGAATTCCTAGAACTTATTGAAGTTGACTAGGTCTTTTACAACCGCGAGACTGTGCCTAGGACTTACTAAAATCGACTAGGTCTTTCGCCCTATAGAGGGCCTCCCTGGGGGCAAATAAGGAAAATAGCGACCCTGAGGTTAGGTGCCTAGGTATTACGTAGACGTCTGGGTCTTCAAGATCCCCATAATGGTCAACATGCGACTGTGGGAGTCGACCATATGGTTAGTGCCTTGGTTTTTTTCCTAAAAAGGTAACAAGGGCTTTTAATTCAACCCTGAGGTCGAATGCCTAGAACTTACTAAAGTTGACTATGTATTTTACAACCCTGAGGCTGTTCCTAGGACTTACTAAAGTCGAGTAGGTCTTTCGCCCTACAGAGGGTCCCTGGGGGCAAAATAAGGAAAATGACAACCCTAAGGTTGGGTGCCCAGGCCTTATGTAGACACCTGGGTCTTCAAGATCCCCATATTGGTCGAGAGGCGACTGTTGGAGTTGACCATATGGTTAGTGCCTTGAGTTTATTCATGAAAAGGTACCAAGGGCCTTTATGGTTATTTTTTATGCCAAAATAGAAGACATAAGTCGACTTTAGCTTAATGACCATTTTATTATTGATGAACAAAATTGTACAATTTCACTGAGAACATTCCCTCATGCACTTGTCTCGGGGATACTAGAGAGTCCTTTTTTTGGGATTATTTAGTCGATGAATGAATGGCTATGATTCTTCTAAGGCTATGTACAGGTCTCTCTTGTGGAGTTCTTGCGGGTCGCATGATTCGACCATAGAAGCTTAGGCAACTTTTGTGATGGAATTCTTTTTGAGAAAGATATTCCAGGAGTCGGAGTTGTTTTTTCCAAAAAGACGACCATAGTGGTTTTCTTGAGGAAGCTTTGAAGATAATTGGAGATCTTCCATCCAATGGATGGTTAACTTAACAGATACTCCCAAAATGGTTGCTAAGGCTATGGAGGAAGAGGACAATGTCGATTCCTCTCAGCCAAAACCATTTTTTGCTTAGCTTGAGTGACATAACTTTGGACTCCATTTAGCTTGGGTGACATAACTTAGAAGTTGAGCTACAGGATGAGACTGATTAGGCCCTTGTTCAGAACCTGACATATCTTCTCGAAAAAGAGAGGAGGCCCTACGATGGACACCAAACTGTTGATGGTTAGTGATCACACAATCAATATGAATCTAGGGCAGGATAATTTCGATGAGGTAGAGGAGATTGATGAGGGGATTGTCTACTTCTCCGACTTTATGTATGGTTCTTGAATTGGTATTGCTAAATAATCTACACATGTAGAAACTCATGAAAGGACGGGGATTGGTGACCCCGTTGTACCTTCAACGATCAAGTTAGATGATGAACTTGAGTGGAAGAGAAACAACAAAACTTAGAATTCTTCTCCTTTTTTTTATGGAATTGCCCCCCGGGCCCCCCCCCCCCCCACAAAAGGTGTGAATGGTGCATGTCTATATGATAAACATGTAAAATATGTATTATCTTAGTGTGCTTCAAACATGATTTACGAGTGTTTAATGCATATTTTGTGTTTAGATCGAGGATACTGCTGTGGTTTGTGTTCTTATATATAGGTATTGGCTCAAGATTCAAAGATTTGATGATCGTTGGAAGTTATACAAGAGTTTGAAGCAACAACAAGATTTCGAAGGCATGGTTCGTGAAGAAAATAGATGCACGAGTATGAAGAAATGGAATTTTGACCATGATTCAATTTGAATTCGGAAACGTTCAAAATATAAAAATTGTAGATCTCTTAAACAGGTTTCCAATGCAACTTGAATCACCTCATACCGAGGTCGGACACAAAAGTTATAGCCAAAATACCAAAGACTATACAGACAAGCACAAAATCAGCAAAACAGCCCCTACCACACCCTGGTGTGGTGCAGACCATACCTGTGGCATGGGAATTAGTTATTTTCTAGATTTTTAGAGACATATAAATAGATGTTTTGATTTAGGGTTTTGGATATCTTTTGTTTTCTTCTTTTAGCCATCAATTAGCAACTACTCTAGGGTTCAAGTATTGAAGGAAGACATTAATCTCTTGTAGAAGATTGGATTGCAAGTTTTTACTTTGAAGATTTCAATTGAAAGACGGGTTAATTCTTTTCTCTCTTTGATTAATTTCTTCTTATGATTGATTTGCATAATTATTTGATGTATTTTTTTATTCCAATCATGTGTGAGTAGATTTCTTGTCTAGGGTTGGGAAAGAACCCAACTTTTTTGTGATTGATGATGAATTAATATATATTCTTGGTGAAAATTTAGATCTTTAAACTTAATTTCTTGTGTTTTAATCTTGTTGATTCGCTTGATCACCGGATTAGCAATCATAGGTAATTAATTGAATGACTGAAAGGTGAAACTTAATACCGGATCCCTAGAAATTAAGCAGGGAACTCGAACCACGAAAGTAGGCTAGATTCCTTGGGGTTTTGATTAGGATTAGCATAAAGCTTAATAGGTTTAATTTAATCTTGATTCCACGAAAGTAGGTCAATTAGGATTGATTAGACACGATCCTTAGACCTTGAGAGAGGCTTTAAATTAATTTAGGCTAATTCACCCTTTCTAGATTAAACCAACACCAAGAATTGAAATAATTCATCATTGAACACCTAAGTTGTGGTGATAACCCAATCCTAGTTCTTCATTATATTGAATTCCATCCAATTAGTTGTTTATTTTATTTTTTTATTTAATCTCTTCTAATTCACTCATTGATTTAGCTAGTTGAAAACGTGAAACTTGGTAGATAACCCCTAGTCCTTGTGGGATCGACCTTGATAGCTACAACGAGTCTGTGCGCTTGCGGATTTGTCCTATCAAGTTTTTGGCGCCGTTGCCGGGGACTACGGTGTTAATATTGAGTTCTTACGTTATTAAGCTAGACTAGATTTTTTATTTTATTTTTATTCTCTTCGCTACTCACTTTCTTTTATGCAAGGGCATCAAACAGAAGTACACAACGAAAACAATCCTGAATTATCGGTGACTCTTGCAGAGATAAGAAGGTATATAAGGGAGCAAAGGAACACAGAACAAGCTACAATGGGTGATCAAAATCAGCTTCTTAAGGATTTCGCTACCCCAAATGCTCAAGGCACACATTCGAGTATTACAAGGCCCACTGTTGAAGCTAATAATTTTGAGCTTAAACCATCACTGCTCTCAAAGGTTCAGAAAAATCAGTTTGGAGGAAGTGCTACTAAAGACCCGAATCTCCACCTGTCAATTTTCTTGGAGTATTGCGACACTTTGAAGCTTAATGGAGTGACCAATGATGCTATTCGACTCAGATTATTTCCATTCTCTTTAAAGGACAAGGCTAGGACTTGGTTGCACTCATTGCCCGCTGGGTCCATCACCACTTGGGATCAGTTGTCCAGGGCGTTTCTTGCAAAGTATTTTCCCCCAAGTAAAACAGCACAGATGAGAAACTGAATCACAAGCTTTGTACAGAAGGAAGGAGAGTCACTATATGAAGCTTGGGAACGCTACAAGGAATTATTGAGGATGTGCCCTCACCATGGACTGGAGAAGTGGTTAATTGTTCACACCTTCTATAACGGGCTCACTTACAACACTCGGATGACTGTTGATGCTGCTATAGGAGGAGCTTTGATGAACAAAACAATAGATGAGGCATACACTCTCATTGAAGACATGGCTCAAAATCACTATCAATGGGCGAACGAGCGGGCTCAGATATCAAAAGGTGGCAAGTATGAAATAGATGCTTTAGATCATATATCCTCTAAAGTTGATGCTTTATTTAAAAAGGTTGAAAGCTTGAGTATTAATTCTGTGGCGTCTACTTCAATTGCATGTGAGATATGCGGTTATGTGGGTCATTCTGCACTTGAATGTCAACTAGGAAACCCCTCATCCCTTAATACTTCTGATAATGAACACGTTAACTATGTTAATAACTTTAATCAGAAGGGAGACCCTTTCTCCAACACTTATAATCCGGGGTGGAGGAATCATCCTAATTTTTCTTATAGAAACACACCTGGAAATTCTATGCCCGCATCTAATTTTAGTCCACCTGGTTTTCGTCCCCCTCAATCCAATTTCCCTTCTCAAAAGTCAAATTTGGAAAATATGATGGAGAAGTTTGTGATGACTCAATCAAAATTGAATGAAGAATTTAAGCAGCAATAACAAACTACAAATGAGGTGGTAAAATAATTGACCTCTAAGATGGATTCCCTAGCTACGCATAACAAGATGTTAGAGACACAGATCACCCAATTGGCACAAAATGTTAGCTCTTCCTCTAGGCCTTTAGGCATGCTACCTGGACAACCCGAGACAAATCCCAGGAGTCATGTGAATGCTATAACTCTTAGAAGTGGAAAACAATATGAGGGACCCAAGATGAAGGAAAATGATGGGGTAGATGGTCATCATGAAGAAAAAAATAAAAATGTGATAGATGTGGATAATGAGACCCAAACACAAGAAGAAGAAAAAGTTGAGAAATATGTGTCTCCCGCTCCTTACAAGCCTCATCTACCCTTTCCACAAAGGTTAGCTAAGGCTAAGTTAGAAAAGCAGTTCGGAAAATTTTTGGAGATTTTGAAAAAGTTGCACATCAATATCCCGTTCACTGAAGCTATTTCTCAAATGCCTTCTTATGCTAAGTTCTTGAAAGAGATCCTATCTAACAAAAGGAAGTTGGAAGAATACGAGACTGTGGCCCTTACTGAGGAGTGTAGTGCTATCATCCAGAATAAGCTGCCTCCTAAGCTTAAGGATCCAGGTTCATTTTCTATTCCTTGTGTTATTAGTAATGTCTCTATTAACCGTGCTTTGTGTGATTTAGGTGCAAGCGTAAGTTTGATGCTGATGTCTATTTGCAAGAAGCTTGGCATAGGTGATTTGAAGCCAACCACGATATCACTCCAATTGGTGGATCGATCGGTAAAATATCCAGTAGGTATACTTGAAGATGTACCTATCCAGGTCGGTAAGTTCTTTATCCCGATCGATTTCATTATCTTGGAAATAGAAGAAGATTCTAACATTCTAATTATTTTAGGAAGACCCTTCCTTGCTACTACAGGTGCTATAATTGATGTTAAAAATGGAAGGCTCTCTCTAAATATTGGAGGGGAGACGGTAGAATTTGATTTAAGCAATACTATGAAACTCTCTCTAACTGATAAAGTTTGTTACAAGGTCGACGTCATTGACAAGTGCACACATGAGCAAGTTGCAAACTATAACTCAGCTGATCCACTTGAGAAGTGTTTGGTAAGCGACAGATCAATAAATGATGAAGACCCCGAGGTAGCCGCATATGCTCAATCTTTAGAATCAACATCAACTGCTCCATTTCGAAATGCAAAGTTTGAAAGTCTGAAGTTTGAACCAAAAGGATCTGTTTGTGAAGAGGATAACGCACCAAAGGTAGAATTAAAACCTCTCCCTTCCTCTTTAAGGTATGAATTTCTTAGCCCTAACTCCACTTATCCTGTGATTGTGAATGCATGTCTGAATGAAAATGAAACTGAGAAGTTTCTTAGAATACTTAGGGTGCATCGCAAGGTCATAGGATACACCATGGATGACATTAAAGGAATCAACCCATCGATTTGTATGCATAGAATTCTCTTGGAAGATGATCATAAACCCTCTATAGAGCACCAACGTAGATTAAATCATAACATGAATGAAGTGGTTAAAAAAGAGGTGCTTAAGCTACTAGATGCTGGTGTAATCTATCCTATTTTAGATAGTGAATGGGTTAGCCCGGTTCATGTGGTTCCAAAAAAGGGGGTATCACCGTAGTTAAGAATGCGAATAACGAACTTATCCCTACTAGGACGGTTATGGGTTGGAGGATGTGTATTGATTATAGAAAATTGAACAAGGCAACCCGAAAAGATTATTTTCCACTTCCCTTTATAGACCAGATGTTGGAAAGGTTGGCTAGACATTCCTATTTTTGTTATTTAGATGGCTATTCATCCTAGTGACCAAGAAAAGACCACTTTTACTTGTCCTTATGGGACCTTTGCTTATAGGCGCATGCCTTTCGGTCTTTGTAATGCCCCTGCCACTTTTCAACGATGTATGATGGCTATTTTCTCTGATTTTATAGAAGACATTATGGACGTGTTTATGGATGACTTCTCTGTGTACGGAACTACTTTTGATGGTTGTTTAGCTAACTTGTCTCGAGTTTTGCAGCATTGCGAAGAAGTTAATTTAGTCCTAAATTGGGAGAAATGTCATTTTATGGTAAGGGATGGAATAGTTCTAGGACACAAGGTGTCCGAGCAAGGAATTGAAGTTGATCGTGCAAAAGTGGAAATCATTGAAAAATTGCCGCCACCAACGTCGGTTAGGGGAGTAAGAAGTTTCTTGGGACATGCCGGTTTCTATCGGCATTTCATCAAAGACTTTTTGAAAATTGTAAAACCCTTAACTAAACTTCTTCTTAAAGATGCTCCCTATGATTTCACTGATGAATGTCTTGACGCTTTTTGTAGGTTGAAGGAAGCATTGATAACAGCTCCTATTATGCAACCGCCGGATTAGAATCTCCCATTTGAAGTTATGACTGATGCAAGTGATTACGCGGTTGGTGCTGTGTTGGGTCAAAGAATGGACAAGATAGTTCATGCAATTTATTATGCTAGTCACACTCTTGATCAGGCCCAAGTTAACTATGCTACCACTGAAATGGAGTTATTAGCAGTTGTTTTCGCTTTTGACAAGTTCAGATCTTACTTAGTAGGGTCCAAAGTCATTGTTTATACCGATCATTCCGCTATCAAATATCTTTTGAGCAAGCAAGATGCCAAGCCTAGGTTGATTCGATGGATACTACTTTTGCAAGAATTTGACCTAGAGATAAAGGATAAGAAAGGGACAGAAAATTTGGTGGCAGACCATTTGTCGAGGATGAAACCAGAACAACATGATAGGGAGGAGGATGAACTACCGATCGACGACTCTTTCCCAGATGATCAATTGTTAGCCATAGAAAGATTGGCTGTACCATGGTATGCGGACTTCGTTAACTACATAGTGTGCAGAGTTTTGCCTCCAGATCTGAGCTATCAACAGAAGAAGAAGTTCTTTGCTGACTTGAAGTATTATTTTTGGGATGAACCATTTCTATACAAATGGTGTGTTGATGGGATGTTTAGAAGGTGCGTTCCTGAAGATGAGGTTACAAGTATTCTCCATCATTGCCATTCATCTTCTTACGGAGGACATGCAAGCACTTCAAAGATAGCTGCAAAAGTTCTACAATCAGGTTTCTATTGGCCGAGTCTTTTTCGGGATGCAAATCAGTTTGTGAAATCTTGTGATAGTTGTCAGAGGACCGGAAACATTTCGAAGCGACATGAGATGCCTTTATACTCCATCTTGGAAATTGAGGTCTTTGATGTGTGGGGCATAGATTTCATGGGACCGTTTCCGTCATCGTGTAATAACAAGTTCATCTTAGTGGCGGTGGATTACATCTCCAAGTGGGTAGAAGTGACAGCGTCCCCCACTAACGATGCTAAGGTGGTTGTAAAACTATTCAAGAATGTCATTGTTCCAAGGTTTGGGGTGCCACGGATGGTAATCAGTGATGGCGGTTCACACTTCATAGAAAAGAAAATTCGAAGCTCTCTTAAGACAATATGAAGTCACTCATAAGGTTGCCACGCCATACCATCCTCAAACTAGTGGTCAAGTGGAGATTTTGAATCGAGAAATCAAGAGTATCTTGGAGAAAACAGTTAATCGTTCGAGAAAGGATTAGTCTATGAAACTCACACATGCCTTATGGGCCTATCGAACTGCCTACAAAACACCCATAGGTATGACACCATTCAATTTGGTATATGGCAAATTGTGTCATCTCCCAGTTGAGTTAGAGCACAAGGCGTATTGGGCTATCAAGCTACTCAATTTCGATATGAAGACCGCAGGTGAGAAAAGAAAGCTTCAACTTCATGAGCTAGATGAGCTACGTTTAGATTCCTATGAGAATGCTCGCATTTATAAAGAAAAGACTAAACGATGGCACGATAAGAATATCCTTCGAAGAGAGTTTAATCAAGAAGATATGGTGCTACTGTTCAACTCTCGTTTGAAGCTTTTTCCGGGCAAGCTCAAGTCTAGGTGGTCCAGACCTTTTCAAATCCGTGAGGTTTTTCCTAGTGGAGTTGTTGAAGTTTGGAGTGAAACAACGGGATCTTTCAAGGTGAATGGGCAACGATTGAAGCACTACATTATTGGGGAACAAAACGAGAAAGGGGTCACTTATACCCTTTCTGATCCCCCTTCGTCGGAGAATTGAGCGCAAAAGGGGTCGAGCTCATGACCATAAACGAGCGCTTCTTGGGAGGCAACCCAAGTTTTCATCTTTTTTTTCATTTTATTTTTATTTATTTATTTATTTATTTATTTTTTAGGCAATTGGATCGGCACAAATTTACTTATATTATTTTCGATCTTGCAGTTGTGAAGAAAGGGAGGATATGCAAAAAAAACCTACAGAAAAAGGAGTTAAAGATGGAGTGGCAGAGCCTACCACACCTAGGGGTGGTGTACGCCACACCCATTGTCCACAGGAAGAAAAATTTTAGAGCCTACCACACCCAGGGATGGTGTACGCCACACCCATGGTCTATAGGAGAAAATTTTTAGAGGCCACCACACCTATATGCTACACCCGTGGGACGCTGGGTTTAAAAAAAAGAACCTCTTCAAACCAGTGATAATACCCCACACCCTTCTCTGCCCTAATCCACACCGCCACCGTCTTCCTCCCATCTTCGGCCACACCTCCGACCGGATCTCCCCTGACCACCTCCATAACCGCCTCTCTCCGATCATCAAACCACCGGCCACTTCGATCATCATCAGCGAACCGCCGTCCTGACTCCCTCTTTGACCACCAGCGAACCGCCCTCATCCTTCACCATCTTCGACCAAATCATCACCGCAGCAACCAACCGTCGCCTCTCTCCGATCATCAAACCGTCGGCCACTTCGGCCATCATCAGCCAGCCGCCAACCTTCGTCATCATCGTCGCCGACCACCTCCATAACCGCCTCTCTCCTTCGTCACCAGCGAACCGCCCTCATCCTTCACCATCTCTGACCAAATCATCACCGCGACCCAACAACAACCGCCCCTCTTCTCTCATCTTCATCGCTGGCATCCACCCATTCATCCCCTCCGCCCAAAACCCAGCGGTCGACCAAAATCCCCCACCACTGTTTCGAGTTCGTCGCTGCAACACCAACTCCATTTCACAACAGTGAGCGGCTGCTTTCAACACTTACTGTTAATTCCCGTTTGAGAGCCTAAATGGGACCTAAGCACAGACGGCCTAGTCAGGGAGCTTTAATTTCTACAGCGCGACGACGCAAAGGTAACTCTCCCCCTCCCCAAAATCCTCATGCTATAGAATTTTTCAATGCACAACAACAATCTAGATATAATACATTGGTTAAGCGGGGAATTCTGAGTACCTACTACTTGGATGAGAATTGTTTGCATGAGTTAGGGCTTTGGGAAGATGTTTCATACCTCCTGGGACGGGTTGGTTGGTTAAATTTTGTAAAGGCTAAACATCCCACGTACGAGCGTATTACTCTCGAATTTTTGAGCTCTCTTGATGCTGTTTTATTTAATGGTGAGGGCGTAAAGGAAGGAAAAATCACTTTCAGGCTATTTAACCAGTCTCACAAACTTACATTAGCACAATTAAATCAGATATTTGGTTTTTCGGAGGGTGGGGCTAGAATTGTTCCTAAAAATTTTAACTTGACCCCCTTTTGGATTTCAATCGCACGCTCTACCACTCAAAGAACATATGATCCCTCTTTGTCACGAGCCTCTGCTGTTTATAACCCTTGCTTTAGATATTTACAGAGGTTCATGGCTTTCACCATTTTTGGTCGAGGTGAGAGTGATGGAGTCATGTGTCAGAGAGAGCTATACCTTTTATGTGCCATGGTTGAGGGACATAAGGTTGACACATGAGCTTTTATGATTCATCATATGTGTCGTGCAACGAGAGCAACGAGTGGAAAAATTGTGTTAGGTGGTTTGATTACCACTTTAGCTTACGGGATGGGTTTAGGGGAGCTTGTCGAGGGACTCCATCCATTAAGTCCTTGTGCGTCCATTAACCTAGATGCTTTTCTACATATGAAATTGATTAGTAATAAGGGCAATAGGTTATGGTTATGTTTTCAGGACAATTATCATTTCCCACTACCTGATCCTGATCGTACGACCATCCATGTTCATGCCAATTGGTCATACCTCACATCTGATTTTGTGAATTGTAATGGTCACGAGGTTGTACCAGCTGAGGATGCTGACACGGTACCCCCGATCCCTATTCAGGCTGAGCCTACCAGGGGAACTAACTCTTTCCATCACCCTAATTGGTCAGTGGAATTATCAGCTATCCATATTTCTCTTTCCTCCCTTACTAACCGTGTAGGTGCCATCGAGCAAGAGCAACAACGTCAGGGACAACTCTTGGATTCTATCCACCATATGATGTAGTCTTTTCATGAGTGGCAGCGCCGCCATGATGCCACCACTCAACCTCCTTCTGAATAGTGAACTGGTATGATTCCTGCACCCTTGCACTTATTTCTATCATACTACATTGAGGACAATGTAGATCTTAAGCTTGGGGGTGTGTGTTGTTCATTCATTGGTTGCCTGTCTATAATTGCTTGTTTTTCTTTTATTTTTGTTTTTCTTTGCTTTGTTAATTTAAAAAACAAAACAAAAAACATAGGGAAATGATCTCCTGATGATGATATGAATCGTTAACTTTTATCGATCATTGAACTAGATAGATGCTCATTAGTCGGGACTTGGCAACTTCTTAAACCACCTTTCAACTTATTATCAAAGACTTTTGATTGCAAGTTAACAATATGGGAGAACCGGACTTGAATGTTCTCTTGTCTTATAGGATTTAGCATTTATGTGGCTAGCATCATTACCATTATTCTATTGAGACAAGAGAGGAATTAAATTTGGTAGACAAATAAAACCCGTGAGACTTTGAGCCTGAAATTGGATGCATTACACATCCAATCATTCTTTTCTTTTCTTGTGTGATATTCTCCAATGGTGTAGGATACTAGAACTTGCATTGAATCTCTTCAAGGCCACATATAACTTTTGTATGCATAAAAGGTGATTGAGGTATATTTTTTGTTTATAGTCCACATTAGCCAAATAGCCTACCATTAAGCTATTATTTCCTTTGATTAGCCCCCTTGAGCCTATGAGCCTAATTTTGTTGATTTAACCCACATATATAACCTTCTAAACCCGATTGTATTCCTTACCCATTGTCTAAGCTAGTGGAGCATAATTTATGATATAACGGGTTATGTGAGCAATGAAATATAAGCTTGGGGGTGTGAAAGTAGGTGTTTGCTTCTTTTATTAAAAAAAGGAAAAAATTTGAAAAGAAAAAAAGAGATGAATAAAGTGTCCTCTTTATGGTGTATGTAATTGCGGGTGTTGAAAGAATTCATTATGGCATACTAAAGAGAGTAGTTGGAAGAAGTTTTTGATAGATGATGGAGTTTGTTTGAATTTCATTGATCTTATTTTGAGATCAAATATTTTTCAAGAATCGCTCCACTAGTTATAGGCTTTCCACCAATCCTAAATATCTATCCTACCCTTTTGACCCTAGCCCCATTACAACCAAATAAAAGACCTCATGATTTTATTGCATACCTTAGTTTTAAAAGTGGCGGAGAATTGAGATGAAATGCAAGCTTATGGATTGAATACATCCATTCGGAAGAATTTTGAGTGACATAATCCCATCCTTAAACACATGAGAGATTAAGAGTCCACATACCCTAAAGTGAGGTCTACCAATTTAACTACCTGAAGGTCTTAATTTAGTGCTTTTGGATTGAAACTAGTTACATGAATTACTTTTTCCTACTTTGACTTGAGAATTGGATAAGATGGCTATCCTTGACTTGTGACGCTTGTGATCATAAGTAAAGTTTAAAATGCGATTTTGTTGAGAGATTTGGAAATTACTTTGTTAAGTCCCAATGAAACGTGTCTGTCTTGTGATATGTTTGATATTGGTTAAAGGATTGATGAGGGGTGATCCCTACTCTATTTGGCTTCCACTCCTCCTATTTTCTTTATTGTCTATTTGCTTTAGGACAAGCAAAAGTCTAAGCTTGGGGGAGTTGATAAACACGTAAAATATGCATTATCTTAGTGTGTTTCAAGCATGATTTACGAGTGTTTAATACATATTTCATGTTTAGATCGAGGATACTACTATAGTTTGTATTCTTATATGTAGGTATTGGCTCAAGATTCAAAGATTTGATGATCTTTGGAAGTTATACAAGAGTTTGAAGCAACAACAAGATTTCGAAGGCATGGTTCGTGAAGAAAATGGATGCACAAGTATAAAGAACTAGAATTTCAACCATGATTCAATTTGAATTCGGAAAATCTCAAAAAATAAAAATTGTAGATCTCTTCAACAGGTTTCCAATGCAACTTTAATCACCTCATTCCGAGGTCAGACGCAAAGGTTATAGCCAAAATACCGAAGACTATACAGACAAACACAAAATCAGCAAAACAGCCCCTACCACACCCTGGTGTGGTACAGACCACACCTGTGACACGGAAATTAGTTATTTTCTAGATTTTTGGGGACATATAAATAGATGTTTTGACTTAGGGTTTTGGATATCTTTTGTTTTCTTCTTTTAGCCATCAATTAGCAACTACTCTAGGGTTCAAGTATTGAAGGAAGACATTAATCTCTTGTAGAAGATTGGATTGCAAGTTTTTACTTTGAAGATTTTAATTGAAAGACAGGTTAATTCTTTCCTCTCTTTGATTAATTTCTTCTTATGATTGATTTGCATAATTATTTGATGTATTCTTTTATTCCAATCATGTGTGAGTAGATTTCTTGTCTAGGGTTAGGAAAGAACCCAACTTTTTGATGATTGATGATGAATTAATATATATTCTTGGGGAAAGTTTAGATCTTTAAACTTAATTTCTTATGTTTTAATCTTGTTGATTCGCTTGATCACCGGATTAGCAATCATAGGTAATTAATTGAAGGACTGAAAGGTGAAAATTAATACCGGATCCCTAGAAATTAAGCAGGGAACTCGAACCATGAAAGTAGGCTAGATTCATTGGGGTTTTGATTAGGATTAGCATAAAGCTTAATGTGTTTAATTTAATCTTGATTCCACGAAAGTAGGTTAATTAGGATTGATTAGGCACGATCTTTAGACCATGAGAGAGGCTTTAGATTAATTTAGGCTAATTCACCCTTTCTAGATTAAACCAACACCAAGAATTGAAATAATTCATCATTGAACACCTAAGTTGTGGTGATAACCCAATCCTAGTTCTTCATTATATTGAATTCCATCCAATTAGTTATTTATTTTATTTTTTCATTTAATCTCTTCTAATTCACTTATTGATTTAGCTAGTTGAAAACGTGAAACTTGGTAGATAACCCCTAGTCCCTGTGGGATCGACCTTGATAGTTACAACGAGTCCGTGCACTTGCAGATTTGCCCTATCAATATATATTTGTAGGAGAAGGGCAGATCAGACACTTTGACCAAGTACGAAGTAGTGATGGTGAGGTATGGGGTGATGGATGCGTCAGCATCCACTTTATAGGTGTCAGCAGGTGGTTTGGGGAAAGATCACTTCAGCATTGGAGAGATCATCTCGGTATAGAATGGAGAGTGATTTGTGGCATGATAAAGCCCATGTGATATGACAAGTCATGGAGACTATCGGGGCTAGGGTCATGATGAGAAATGTCCAACGTTAACCGTGGTGCTGACACGTTTTTAGGGAGAAAAACCCGATGTAGATATTATCCTCTAGTTTGGCCGAGAAGTAAAGCCCATCGAGCCGTCCTCGTAGAGCTTTTAATAGAAGGTCGAATGGGTTCCAGACGAGTCAATTTCGTCGAGAGGGTTGATGGGTCCCGTCTCTCGAGTCGTCATGAAGAATGTCTTGACGAGTCGGCTAAGTTGGGACCTCCGCTGGGCTTGGGCCACCAAGCTGGTTGGGGCCTTGCTTGAGGAAATACACTCGCTCATTGTTTGGCGAGTTATATTTTGGCGAATGGGAATACCATAATAGTTGGCCTATTTCGCTTAGAGTCAGCTTAGCCGGGTCCGAGTGAAATATAATAATGAATCACTCTAGAATTGCTTCTCTGTGTTGTATAATCTTAGAATGTTTGCCGAACGACTTAGTTCTAATTTGAACTGGTAGATTTAAGCATATAGCCGAGAGGCTCATCTTCTATAGAGAGGAGACGTCTCGAACTCCAGTAAGTCAGGTTTTGAAGGATTAATTTTTTTTCTAAGTCTTAGACTGATTTGGTCAAGTGCTTGTGTTTGTGGGAAAATTAGAAGAATAATTGCGAGAAATATATTTAATTTTATTCTCTCTAACTGATTTAGATAAAGAATGGTTTACAATTCTCTCAAAGTAATCTCTCTCTAACATGCTTAGAAAAAAATTTACAAATATTCTCAATCGGAATCCCGATTTACAAAAGAGAAGAGGATTAATGGAGATCTTCCCCTTTGTTTAAATATGGGTTCTTCACGGTAGCGATGAGATGCCTCTCTCGATGTTCATATCGAGTTTGTTTCTTGTTGACGATCTGAACGTCTTACTTTACTAGAACGGTTGATGGAACTTGCGTAGCAAGTATGAAAAGAACTCTTAACGTGTTTTATAACTTAGTGTGAGTTTTTTTAAACTCTGTGAAAGAGTTGATTTAAAATCGAAAATTCGGTTAGTAAGGCAAGATCTAAGCTCCAAGATCTCTGTTACTGATGATGAAAACTCTTTAAGGATGAATGTCGATCTTCTTTTAGATTTTTTGATCTTCAAAAGATTATCATTCTAAGCTGGTATTTTAGCTATTTATAGGGGATTTAGGGGTGTAACCGCCCCCTAAAATCTTTCCTTAATGGGGTGTAACCGACCCCATTTCATGGAATATAGTTTTGAAACTGTTCAGAGATTTAAGGGGTGTAACCGCCCCCTAAAATCACTCCTTAATGGGGTGTAACCGACCCCA
>BQKN01067501.1:1068969-1088397 GCA_022839385.1 Asparagus kiusianus | reverse complement strand
AGATTGGAGATTCTGCTTATTCTCAATCTCTCTTCCTTCATCAGAGGAAGATTTTAGATTATGAGCTTCTTGGTCAGAAGCAGTATTATCAACCACTTTTCCCTTCCCTTTGCTTGTGTGAAGTCGGGATGAAGACGATTTTCCTCTCTGGGAAGATTCTTGCCTGGCTGACGAATCTGTCTTCTGAGATTTGGCATTGTCTGTGATGATTTGAGTCATCAGGGCTAGGAGTTCATTGAGGGTCTCCTGCTATGATTTAAGCATGGCCTCCTGCTCATACACCCTCTTTGAGAGATCTTCAGAATTTTCTACCATGTGGGCGAAGCTCCTATGTCCAACGAAAGAGCTTGATGGTTGGGACTCCTCAATGGCTGAGTGTTCATCCTCAGAATCAGTTCCTCTGGTTAATCTTTGATAGTTAACTAGAGGAATGGATCTCGTTCGAGTCCGAGTATGTTGATAAATTCCATCGGACCTATTCAGGAGGTCTTTCAAGCCAGGAGACTAATCTTTCTCTGACTCATCGGAGCTAGGGACTGATGATCTCCCTCTGCCGACCATGTTAGAAGTGACTCCAAGGTATTTATCCTCCAAAGTCTTCTTCTTGTGAGAACGTCGTCGGTTATTGAGCAAAGCCACGTTCGTTGGTCGGTTGAACATCGACAAATTGGCTGTGCATAAGCAGCACTGACATCCCGAGAGAATCGCATAAATCAGTCATTTGCATTGGAATGAACAAGTAACTTGTTGTTTTCGGCCTTTCTCCCGATATGAACTCTCTTAAATCTATTACAAAAACTCAAAAAGAGTTACTCGTTGACCGTGAGATTTGAATTGGAATCCCCAGTCCATGATTGGATAGAACTGGCTCTTGGTGAACATGGATCTGGTTGAGATGCCTTGAATCCATAGACTTCTTATATCCGCCCCTCAATCTAGTCACGCTACACAGAGTATTCGGGGGGTCTCGTCAGGTTCTATATTGAGTTTCCTCACCCGAACGCAAGCCTGAGGTCCAGGTTTTCCTAGTGAAATACAGTCCTAAGATATGTGTCTTGCTAGTGGAACGCATTCTTGAGATCTGTATTTTAGTTCTAGAACGCACTCCTGAGAGTTGCATTTTGGTTCTAGAACGCACTCCTGAGAGTTGTGATTTGGTTCTGGAATGCATTCCTGAGAGTTGCATTCAGTTTGTGGAACGCACCCCTAAAAGCTGCATTTTGATTGTACAACACACCACTGAGGGCTACGTTCAGTCTTATTCACACAGAGCCTATGTTTAGGCTCATAGACGTGAGGCTTGCATTCTGAAATAGAAACACAGAGCACAGGGTCGCGTTTAGGCTCACAAACACGAAGCTCGTGTTGACTTGAGGATCGACATTCTCGAATATGTGCTCGTCATAGGAATCTCCTCCTTTGTTGGGTGGCATTCTTCTCGGAGATGTGATCGTCGTAGGGATCTCCATCTGTGTTGATCAGGTTTGTCACCTCAATGGGCCTCTTGTGACCCGTCACCCGTTGATTTGGCATAGGTACAGATTCCTCAACTCGATTGATGAGTTTGGCATAAGCTGAGCCCACTCCTTCGGATGAGGGGCTGTTCGGGCAATCTTGCCTAAAGGAGAGGGCTTCCTTCGGCATAGGAGCAACAGTTGGAGCTTTAGTCTCATTGGAGACTTTGCGGATCTTGCACATAGCCTTGGGGCTAAGGGATCCATAGAGGAGGAACTCTTCATATTTGGCTTGATCGAATTCAACAATAAGAATTTCGATGATCGTTCCATCGAGCTTGATGTCGGATTGCACCACCATTTCTTCATCAGTGAAGCTAATCCCCAGTGGAATCGTCATCTTTTGTTTGTGGAAAAATTAGAAGAATAATTATGAGAAATGTATTTAATTTTATTCTTCCTAACTGATTTAGATAAAGAATGATTTACAATTCTCTCAAAGTAATCTCTCTCTAACAGACTTAGAAAAAGAAATTACAAATATTCTTAATCAAAATCCCGATTTACAAAAGAGAAGAGGATTGATGGAGATCCTCCCCTTTGTTTAAATCTGGGTTCTTCATGGTAGCGATGAGATCCCTCCCTCGATGTTCATATCGAGTTTGCTTCTCGTTGATGATCCGAACATCTCACTACACTAGAATGGTTGATGGAACTTGCGTGACAAATATGAAAAGAACTCTTAACGAGTTTTATAACTCAGTGCGAGTTTTTTTAAACTCTATGAAAGAGTTGATTTAAAACCAAAAATTCGGTTAGTAAGCCAAGATCTAAGCTCCAAGATCTATGTTGCTGATGATGAAAACTCTTTACGGATGAATGTCGATCTTCTTTTAGATTTTTCGATCTTCAAAAGATTCCTATTTTAAGCTGATATTTTAGCTATTTATAGGGGATTTAGGGGTGTAACCGCCCCCCTAAAATCTCTCCTTAATGGGGTGTAACCGACCCCATTTCATGGAAAATAGTTTTGAAACTGTTTAGGGATTTAAGGGGTCTAATCGCCCCCTAAAATCACTCCTTAATGGGGTGTAGCCGATCCCATTAAGTGGAGATATGATTTTGAAACCGTTCAAGTTCTGTTTGAACCAATCAAACGTAGAAAACGAGGGTTCGGCCCTTGCATTCTAATGTTACAATGCAGGGAGGACCTCTGCGTTTTGATGTTGCAACGCAGATTTTGAGCTTTGCGTCTCGTTTTGGGAACGCAGAGGTGAGCTCTGCATTTTGAGTTTGGAACGCAGCCATGAGCTCGACGTTTTAAGTTCGGAACACGACCACGAGCTCAGTGTTTTGAGTCTAGAACGCGGCCACAAGCTCTGTATCTGGAATTGAATGATGGGGTTGAACCCTGTGTTTTCAACTGGAACACTAGGGATGAACCATGTATTTTGAATTGGAACGCTGGGGGTGAACCCTGCGTTTGATTTAAAGAGATCGTTGCAAAGATCGTTAGTTTGTAATCTTTGCATTTGGCTCTTTGAAATATGAGAGTCATCAGATTGTAACTCTTGTTAATGATTGTGAAGGTTGTTGAATTAGAGTTTTCATCGGTTGTTGTGAAGGTCGTCAGATTATAACCTTCATCAATCTATGTGAAAGTTTTCAAATTGTATCCTTCTGGAAGCTGCCAAATTATAACTTCCATCATCGGTGTTTAATGGGGATCTGCTATCTGTAATAATTTTTAGATAGCCTACAGCTCGTTACTCAGCATCTAAGCAATATGGACAAATTGCCCGAGAGATATCCTTAAAGTCAACTTAGCGGCTTTGGTGGGTCGATTAGGACTTTAGTAGACTTTGCCTAGTAGATGTCGCTTAGCGAGCTTCTAGTGGCCTTTATTAGGGTGATGAAACGTTGCTGTTAATGATGACGTAATGATGCCGCCAGTTGTCAGAGTAGTGTCGTCGTTTCGTCTTTCGAGCGAAGAGGTGTGGAGTAAATAGGAAAGTCGCTTCGAATATCAAGCGAACCGTTTGAGATTTCGAGATGAATCTCACCCGTTCATTTCGAAAAGTAACGACCGCTCGGATAGCTCCTCATGTCTCTTGAAGGATATAAATAGCTCGTTAGGGGTGGAAAAGAATTCTTTACGAGTTCTTGCCCACCAAAAAATCTATGGCGCTTCTCTGAAATTCTGCAAGTTTATTTTGCAACCCAAATTCTTCAATGGCTTCCCCAGCTTCCACCACATGCCGTAATGAGGAGAGGATTGTTCTTCTCTAGCACATCCGTTCAAGTGTTTTGACAGGGACGCTTCAGCCATATTATGATATTTATGATATTCCAAAGGGCTTTTACACTGGGGGTCGCGAGTATGAGCGAACATGTGTATTACCATGGCAGGGACCGCGTGCCGCTTTACCTTGCTCATCTTGAGTATGGTCTATGACTGTCACTTCATCCGTTTATCAGGGATGTTTGCATTGCTCTGGGGGTTCCCCCTCCCAATTTACCCCTCATGCCTTTGGGATTCTGGTGAGCTATGTCATTATTTGCCATCGTGTTGGAGTCTTGCTAACTATACAACTGCTAGGACATTTGGTCGAGTCGATTCGAAGAAAGAGGACCCGTACTATTCTTTCCACTATAGTGGGAATGTTAAGCTTATGTCAAATGCTTCGGAGCCCCATGGGAATTGGAAGGAGCGCTTTGTGTGGGTCTTCAGGCTGACAGCGTTCTTGCTTGCTATAATTAGCCCAAAGTTGTTAAGGATGTGCTATGGCCGTGTCCTCTTGATGATTAGGAAAGGTGGCAACTGAAAAAAATTAGCTCTTATGCTGGGTCCCGGGAGAGAAGTAATCTTTTCGAGAGGGCTTCTCTTCGGTTGGCAGGTGTGTCCATGATTTTGCCCTCCTCGATCAACCAAGCAAGGGCAAGTCTACTTTCTTCCCCCTCAAAAAAAGCGTTAAGAGAAATTCGAGTGAGGACGAATCGAGCTCGGCTTCTCGGTCTCAGAAGAGGCTGAGGGGGGATCTTGATCACGAAGAAGTGGTTGGCTTGAGGTTGAGGGTGGCTGAGGTCACCGCCCTACTGGTAGAAGGGAGGCCGGAGAAGGTGAAGGCCAAAAAGGATCAAGGGTCCCGTAGGCCAAGGGTCGGCCCGGATGAGATACATCGGGTAAGACGAAGCGTCGCAATCGGTCGAGAGTCAGTAGAGGTGTGTCTAAGCTTATCGACCGAATGAGGTCATCCCTATGGGCGACCCTTCCCCTCTTGCAACAGAGAGGGTGGGGGTCCAACTATCGAGGAGGAAGTTTTGACGGCACCTGTCGAGGAGACAGTCAGGCGAAGTTTTGTGACCGTATAGTTCCGAAGGCCTGGCAAGGAGCTTGTCGGGACATCCGGGGGTGTTGACGAGCTAACAGCACCTCCTGAAGGGCTCGAGTCGCGTGAGAGGGCAAATGTACAGAGTAAGTTCTGGCCATTCTGGCATGGGCTTGATGAGCTTACTCACTGATCCTGGGAGAGGATGAGGACCATGTTGATGGTAGATCCGTTGACCCTCGACTCGCCTAGGGAAGAGTTTCTCAAAGGTTATATGTTTGTCCCGGAAGAACTGATGGATGCGGAGTCATCGGTCATGCAGACCTTAACTACCTCGATCGATGTTGTGTCCCAGTTTACCCTCTCGAAGTACAAGAGGCTGTTAAGGGAGATACCAAGAGCTAGTGTGCATTTAGCCCTCAAGGCCTATTTGGTCCGAGGGGCTTTACTGGAGCAGGAATTGTTCGAGTGAATGAGGCACATGCATAAGGCGGCATTGAGGTGGTATGCTGAGCTGGCCCAGGAGAAGTCGGGCAAGGAAGAGGCAGAGAATAAAATTGCTGCTTTAGAGGCCGAACTTAGAGACAGAGAAGACGTCTGGCAGCGGGAGCTGGACGAAAAGGAGAGGCTTATAGCAGGCTACAGAATCCAAGTTTCCAAGCACATGGATTCTGTTGATGATCTCTAGTGGGAGGTGGCCCAGTTAAAGGGAGAAGTCGGCTGTCTGCAGCAGGGGATTTCTAAGCGGGATGGCCGACTGATCTCTTTGGCCAGGGAGGTTGAGTCCGAGAGGGGTCTGAAGGCGATGGCTGAGGAGGACGCTTGATCGAGCTATCTTTTGATCGAACAACTAAGGAAGGATCTTGAGGAGAGGTTGACTTTAGCGTTCACTATATTTATCAAGGACTTGGAGGGTCGGCTTGCTCATCTAGACTCGGCGCAGTATATGTAAAACCCCGTGAATTTGAAAATATGTTGATAAATAATAATAAATGTGTTATATGGTGATAAATAACATTTATTAATATTTGAGTATGCTATAAATTTATTTAAGATCAATTCAATGTATATATGTGAATATAGGAGTGAAATCATGCACTGCATACACGAGCCTGAAATCTGAAAAAACGACCAGTTAAGAGTATACGTGTTTTACACAACGATGCAGTTAGAATCTGAAAAAACTCAAAAGATAAAAGTTGTAGGTATCTTCAATAGATTTCCAATAAATCTTAAATCACCTTATTCTTAGGTCAGATGAGAAAATTACAGCTAAAATACCAAAGGTAGTTTTTCCAGTTAGACTAGGTTTTCTGGTTCGGGTCAAACGGGTTTGTTTCGGGTTTGTCTCTATAAATACTTATGTTTTTCATAAAAATTCCTCTCTTTTATTATATCTATAAACCCTAGCAGCCACCCTCTCCCTCAAAAACCCTAGATTTTTTTCTTATGAATTTTGAGAGCTTTGTGAAGCATAATACCGACACGAGAGCGAGATTATTGATGTGTGGCAAGGAAGAACGGGTTGTTTGCACTTGTGGATTGCTTGTTGTTTGTTTCAGAGGCTTGCACATAATCTTAAGGCAAGGTCATCTATATCCAAACCTTACCCGTAATTTAAAACATGTGTTTATGAAGTAATATGGTTATTTTGATGCTTAGATCTACTTTTAACATGATAAAAAGTAGATTTTTGATATAAAATCTTAACCCGGTGTTAGATCTACATGTTTTTCTTGTTGTTTATAATAGAAACATGATCATGATCATTAGGTTTGTTTAAAAAAAATTTAACTTGTTAATCATGTTCTAATCATGTTTAAACACTAATTTTATGTTTAATTGAGATCACATGTTGATTAGAGATGCTTAAAATCTAGGTTTGTAAAACATAACTAATATGAGCGAATTTAAATCAAATTATATCTGATCTATGAGTTTTTACAAGCAAGCATATGTTAAACATGTTAAGAAATCATGTTCTAATCGAGGAATTTTATTAATTAGGTTGTTAAACCCTAATTAGATTAATCCAAGAGTTATAGTCATGTTCAAGATAATTTTTGTAAGTAATTATCAAAGCTTAAGTGTTGTTATATGTTTCGTGATAAGAAAGTTTTGTTTTTGAACAAATTATGATATCGTAAATCAATAAAACCTGAAAACTTGAGAAAGCAAATTTTTTCTCTGGCCGGTGGACCGGCACCCTAGGGACGATCAACCGAAAAATCTCTATTTGTGTACGTTTCTAGTCCGGTTGACCGACGCCTTTGGGGCGGTCGACCGGTCTGCCTCTTTTGAGTTTTCTGAGTGTTGTTTGCTTGCATTTCGGATGCGAACGTAGGGTGTGAGCCACATGATGATACACGTACAGCCTTGAGTACACATGTATAGTGTCGTAGCATACATATGAGTATCCCAAAGGGGATTATGACAAGTGTTGTCCGATTAGCTTGAAATAAAAGATATACATGCATTGTAATATACTGCTTGTTGATTATTTTACACACGAGGTATTCGTGAACACGAGTTGTGGATCCGCACGTCGAGATACCTGCGCGGATGTTGAATACATGTTTTGTTTGAGTCATATCACATGTTTAGAGTTGATATTGTTGGTATAACATATGATAATGCATAATTCATTAGTTGTGGATGCCCGGTGATGGACGTTTTATCGCAATGAGACTGTGGCTGTACCACACTAGGAGTATTGGGTGTTTTCCCGTAATAAGACCGCGGCTATACCAATACTCGAAGATGATTCGGGTTTTTTAGATTAGGCTAATATGCCTATGCTCTGTTGTACGATCATCTGGATGCATCATCAGGAATAGGGAGATATACCTATTTCCGCAGAACGATTGAGTAAGGATATTATTTTCACACGATAGTGTGCTATATCTTACAAGAGTATCATTATTTCATGTATATATATATATATATATATATATATATATATATACACATACACAGATGTAGTTTTGCTCCCATGTTAGATTACCCAAGAGTAGGGTACAATTCAGATACTTTTAGCATACATGGCATGATCTATAGAGATGTTTTTTTATGATGTTTTCCTTATGACTACGCCACTACCTAAGGGTAGTCCGAGATTATAACATTTTCTCATCATGTTTGAGGTTTAGAGTTGTAGTCTACTTTCATGCATTGCTTCTCTTTTACTTCTTAGTTGGGATCAATGATTAGCGATTCACAACTTGAGACATATGGTATATACATGAGGGTTTTCTTGTTTGGATTATTTCGCTCGACATACTAGTCTCGTATTGTGGGTTTCTAATTATTGGTTTCTTTAGATTGTTTATCTTTAGTTTGGTGTTTATGTTTAGGTATCTACAACTTGATACATACGATATATACATAAGGGTTTCCTTGTTTGGATTATTTCGCTCGATGTACTATGTCTCGTTTGTAGGTGTCTAAATGTTAATTCTATTAGATACGGGAAAAATAATTTTAGGTAGACTATGCTTAATATGTAGAACCTCCACTCCATCTAGCAACCCTTCCTCTAGGGGCGGATGGATGTGATCTTGCTGTAGCGCTCTGATGCTCTTGTTGTTGTTCTTTTTATTTAAATTATCTCTTTCAGGCAGCTCAGAGTTTCGGAGAGCCGCAGGATGACGGAGTTCTAGTATAGTCGTCGTCGCACGGTCTTAGTAGTTGAAGCTCCACCATATAGTTACGTTCATTGTTTAGACTTTAGAGTTGTATTCATTTTATAAAGACAAAGTGCCTTAGTATGTGATTTAGTTGATTCATGTTGAGACATTTTATTATTTCAGATATCAGATGTACTTCAGTTGAGACATGATTCTTTTATTTATGAGATCTCTCCTTCTATATCATGTCTATTGTTTTTACTTCCTCATTTTGCTTATTTTGTACATTCACTTCTTATTGATTCTACTAGAGGATATTACTGTGATTGGTAAAACGTATTAATTCACAGTGTGGGTGCATGGCAAATTTGACAATCAGGGTTTCACTTTGGATTACAACCTTGTGTGGATCCTAGGGCATCACAACATAGGAAGGAGGTTGTCAATGAGTGGCGCCATGGCCCCTTAGACAAAACAGAGGTAGCCTTGGTTTGCAAGGCCGATGTCGACTATCTCGCTTCGCTGCTCCCTTCTAGCTCTCTTCCCTCCCTCGATCGCCATTATCCCTCTCGTGTCTCTTGCTGTCTTGATCTCTTGGAGGAGATCGAGGAGAGTGGAGGTGGGATGGATTTAGCACTGGACGTTGGGGGTGATAACGAGCCAAGGGATGATCCAGAAGAGAATTTTCCCACTTTCTCAGTTGCTGCCGTCGAAGCTCCTGCGGACTCTGTTGCCATTGAGAGCTTCCAAAGTCCTACCCCCGAATCTGGTCGAGAGGTCTAGGGACTTGTATTTGTACTTTCTTTCCGATGGTGTTTTTGTTTGTGTTGTTTTTTTATTTATGTTTTTGCCTATTTGTAGCTAGGCATGGATATGGTAAAAAATCTTTGTAACTCAAGGTCTTTAGCCCTACAGAGGGCCGCCCTGGGGGTGAAATAAGAAAAATGACAACCCTGAGGTTGGATGCCCAGGTCTTACGTAGACGCCTGGATCTTCAAGATCCCCATAATGGTCGAGAGGTGACTATGGGAATCGACCATATGGTTAGTGCCTTGGGTTTATTCCTAAAAAGGTACAAAGGGATTTTAATTCAACCCTAGGGTCAAATGCCTAGAACTTACTAAAATTGACTATGTCTTTTACAATCCTGAGGCTGTGCCTAGGACTTACTAAAGTCGACTAGGTCTTTCGCCCTACAGAGGGTCGCCCTAGGGGCAAAATAAGGAAAATGACAACCCTGAGGTTGGGTGCCCAGGCCTTACGTAGACGCCTGGGTCTTCAAGATCCCCATAATGGTCGAGAGGCGACTGTAGGAGTTGACCATATGGTTAGTGCCTTGAGTTTATTCCTGAAAATATACCAAGAGCTTTTATGGTTGTTTTTTATGCCAAAATAGAATACATAAGTTGACTTTGGCTTAATGACCATTTTATTATTGATGAACAAAATTGTACAATTTCACTGAGAACATTCCCTTATGCACTTGTCTCGGGGATACTAGAGAGTCCTTTTTTCTGGGATTTTTTAGTCGATGAATGCTTGTGGAGTTCTTGCGGGTCGCATGATTCAATCATAGAAGCTTAGGCAACTTTTGTGATGAAATTCTTTTTGAGAAAGATATTCCAGGAGTCGGAGTTGTTTTTTCCAAAAAAAACGACCATAGTGGTTTTCTTGAGGAAGCTTTGAAGGTAATGGGAGATCTTCCATCCAATGGATGGCTAACTTGACAGATACTCCCAAAATGGTTACTAAGGCTATGGAGGAAGAGGAAATTTGATTCCTCTCAGGTAAAACCATTTTATGCTTAGCTTGAGTGACACAACTTCGGACTCTATTTAGCTTGGGTGACATAACTTCGGAGTTGAGCTACAGGATGAGACTGATTAGGCCCTTATTAAGAACCTGACATATCTTCTCGAAAAAGAGAGGAGGCCCTACGGTGGGCGCCAAACTATTGATGGTTAGTGATCACGCAGTTAATATGTATCTAGGGCAGAATAATTTTGATGAGGTAGAGGAGATTGCCTTCTTCTCTGACTTTATTTATGATTCTTGAATTAGGGTTGCTGAACAATCTGCACATTTAGAAACTCGTGAGAGGACGGGGATTGGTTACCCCGTTGTACCTCCAACGATCAAGTTAGATGGTGAATTTGAGTAGAAGAAAAACAACAGAACTTAGAGTTCTCCTTCTGTTTCTTTATTATGGAATTGCCCACCCACCCACCCATCCCCCACCCCCCGGCAAAAGGTGAATAGTACATGTATATATATTGTGGAAGAAGGGCATATCAGACACTTTGACCGAGTACGAAGTAGTGATGGTCAGGTTTATGCTGATGGATGTGTCAGCATCCACTTTACGGGTGTCAGCAGGTGGTTGGGGGAAAGATCACTTTAGCATTGGAGAGATCGTCTTAGCATCGAATGGAGAGTGATGGGCGACATAGTAGAGCCCATGCGATATGACAAGTCATAGAGACTATCGGGGCTAGGGTCATGATGAGACCTATCTAGTGTTGACCACGGTGCTGACACGTGGTCAGGGAGAAAAGCCCTAGGCAGATATTATCCTCCAGTTTGACCGAGAAGTAACGCCCATCTAGTCGTCCTCGTAGAGCTTTGAATAGAAGGTTGAATGGGCTCCAGACGAGTTGACTTCGACAAGAGGGTCGACGGGTCCCGCATCTCTTGTCATCATGAAGAATGTCTTGACGAGTCGGCCAAGTTGGGACCTCCGCTGGGCTTGGGCCACCAAGTTGGTTGGGGCCTTGCTTGCTGAAGTACACCCGCTCATTGTTTGGCGAGTTGTATTTTGGCGAATGAAAATACCATAACACTAGGTAATGTGTGTTTGAAATGCCCACACAGGACTTGATCTTGATTTCATAGTTGGTGTTGGTTTTTGCGCATACAAAGTCTTCCTTCAATGCACTAGCACTTAAAACACAACCATGAGCTGGATATCTAAGAGAAAATCAATTTCTTCTGATAATAACTCACATGAATTTTCTATTACTTAGTTATACATAATATGTTATGTACTAAGGCCGAACAACCCAATTCGTGGAGAGCACCTACTAATAGGTGGCCTCTCTAACTTAGTTTTCAGAGTTCCGAATCATAATTATCAAACATCAAATGCTAGTTAATTACGACTTGATATATGAATTTTCTATTACTTGGCTATACATAATATGTTATGTACTAAGGCCGAACAACCCAATTCATGGAGAACATCTACTAGTAGGTGGCCTCTCTGACTCATTTTTTAGACTTCTGAATCATAATCATCAAACATCAAATGCTAGTTATTTACGACTTGATATACACAAGATCTTGATTTCTGAAGTATCTTGCTTCTGCCCTTGAGTAAGTTTTGAGCTAGTGGCGGAGAAACGAGACCCCACTCACTAGATGCCACGTATTTCACGTGTATAGGACTTAGATAACCTTTGTAATTATTGCTTTTCTTTATTTATGATCATTGGGACCGTTTCCCAATACCGCTGACTACTGGCCAACGTCGTCTATCTATCTAGTCGCCCACAAATAGCGAATCTCCTCGCCACAACATCGTCTTGGAACCAGCCACGTAAACGGCATGCCTTTTTTTTAAGCTCCGGCCATTTAGAAAAGGGATGGGCCCCCACCACGTAGCCAGCTTGCCATCTTTCCGGGGGCTGAAGCTCGCAGCTCCACCCGCCGCGTGTACAGAAGGGAAAGCAACTTGACACATGCTCTGCAGCCGTGGGGCCCGCCACGTACTATAAAATCGTCCAACCTGCTGCCTCCTCGTGCTACGTGTCAGCTCAGGACGACCCAGGCCCGCGGATGACGTCCTCATCCTTTGTCGGGGCGAGAGCTTAGGATCTGCTTTTAGATTTGTTGTCGGGCGCGTCACTGGGGCTGACGGGGGGCTTTGTTGGGATGCAAGTATGTTACTGGCACGCGACTGTTCTGCAGCCGGTAGCCTATATGTAATAACCGGCAAGTGACGGTCGGCGGGGCTGAGCCTGAGGGGCCCTCGGGGAGGCAGGAGCAGGATTGGCTTCGGTTATTGTGGTGGGGATCTTTTTCATGAAGATTATTAACCCATGCAACGGGTTGCTTTTGTGCTGAGGGGCTGTTTGGTTCATTTCTATATAAAATTATGGGATCGTATTTCTTCATAAAAAATTAAATTTAAAAGCTTTTTAGGATATCTAATGAACCCAAAATTTGTGTTTAATTTGGAATGATAAAGCAAATAATAAGGAAGCATAATCAAAACTCATGTTTATTTTATTTTCAAATAATAAGAAAATAATCATCATAGAGAGAAGAAAAGCTGAGCTGACAAATATGTAGCCCATTTCCAAGTGAAAAGATGGGATTTGTGTTGTCCAAACAATATCAATGTTTTCTCTCTTTTTAAGAAACATTTTTTAAAAAAAAATTTAAAATAAACCCAACTTATAAAATCACATAATTTTTCAAAACCTACTTTTTTTTTTTCAAAAGATGATGATTTCCTAAAATTTGGACCGAATAAACAGTCAAACGTGGGACCCTGTCACCACGTTCTGGGACCCATGCCTCTCTGAATTTATTCAGCAGTCACTAAAAACACAACGACGCCTCGAGACCGTCAGTCACGTGCGAACCGACCGCCCGTACGCGAGAGCCACACATCAGGGGGCAAAATACCATGTTTAATGCGGTATATACAGCTAATGAGACCCCCCCCACCGTAAACGCAGCAACGTTCATAGCTCATAAACAGAGTTTTCCCGAACACAAAGAAACACAGAGGAAAAAAGGCAGCGTTACAACACTGCTGCTGCATTTTCTTCATGTGCATGTTTTATTACAACACCGCCGCAAGAAACTTGATCAACACGTATCAATTATTTTCAGCTTGTTTCTTTTGTTACAGTCACAAGTAACCAGATATAGAGATCGATCTTCAAGGGTAGCAATAAATTAAGGATCACCACCCATGGACGTGCAACACGTAGTAGGCAATAATTAAACAGATCAAACGGTGCTACTCTCCCGTGTGACTCTCGGGAGAGATCATATACATGCTCATGTAGCCAACGTAGTCCTGGGGCAATTGTCAACACTGCATGCTAAGATATCTCTGTAATCACGGGAGATTGTGAAGCGATCATGCACCTCCCCGTTGCTGCTTCTTTTGTACTCGGCTAGAAGCGAGGAATGGTTGAACGCTGTGAGCTTCACAAATCCATAATCACGGTCCCTGACGTGACTCCATTTTGGTATCTCGGGACTGAAGTCGGCAAGGCTGGCTCCAGCACCCCCTACTACAATATGGGTGGTTGCTTGGAAGGAACCGCTGTAGTGATTTGATCCATTTTGAACGCATGTGTTCTGACGTAAGGGGGGAAAAACAAAGTAAGCATATGAAATATCACAGGTGGATGGATTCAGTGGATAGTCTGATAAGCTCGGGTATGTTTGGCTACTACTTATTTATTTTATGGAAGTTACTTAATTATTACTTATTTTTAATTATTTTGTTAGGGGCACCATCAGCAAGTGTCCAAAAACTAAGTTGGAGGATCCCAACTTATTTTCTCATATTTATAAGTCACTTAGTAAGGGAGCACGTGCATCGCACGTGCCCGGCGGAGATTTTGATGATTTAAAGGATTAATTAATTTCAAAAGACGAATGATTTTAGGGACTATATATTATAAGAAAAATCCATTATGGTTATTTGGTCGCTTTTATTTCACTTTGGCATCCTTGATGTATTTTTCTAACATTTTAATCCAAAATTTCAGACATATTTTGTTTCGATATCATATCCATATTATATCAGAATTTTCCATTAAACTTATATTGCATCAATCAACATGTGTTTAATAAGTGACGCAATGCATTTTAAAAAGGAAAAAAAAGGTGGATGTCCAATATTAAAAGTTGTGTATAGAGTTAAATTTCTTGGTCATTAAAATAATTAAAAAGGAATTTACCTCCATACTTCTTATAAGCTAGATGTAGTCTAGATTTTCTATTTATCTGATGTTTTTTTATGAGTGTGTATGAGATATATAGTTATAGTTAGTACTAGACATTAGATGGTTTGTTGTATATGTGTGCAAGTATAGATGTGTATGCGTGCGAGTGTATTGTTGCTAATCACAAAGGAAACCAAAGTTAGGAAGAAGACTATAACTTTAACGCATGAAAAGAATGTCCACGTGCAATTAAGTTAAAAATGCATGGCCAAAATTGGCTCAATAAATTATTCCGCAGAACTGCAAGTATCTGATCCCTCTTTTTGTTGCACAAAATTAAAGAAGTATATACATGACAATAGAGTATAAGAAGGAAAATACAGCTGATGCTAGAGGGCAACTAACATGTTTGGGTGAAATAGGATAAAAAGTACATAACATGAGGTAGGATGAATATTAAAATTTAGAAAACTATTAATTAAGTAGTAAATAATTATATTTAAAAACAATAAAATGTGTTACTCGGTGATAAGTGTTAGTAAACAAATTGAATCGTGATAAATATAAACTTATAGCTGGTTAATCTAAATAATAATATCGTTTTCACTTTTGAAGACCCAAATGCATTTTCTAATGTTATTATCTCCTAGAGTAAGCTAGAAATTAGAATACTATTGTAATTAATTAATTAATTTCTAAAAAAATTAATTAATTAATTAATTAGTCTCTAATGTCTGGAAAAAGCCGGGTTAATTTAAGGTGGTGTACTGATTTAAGAATGTGGTGGGTAAAAATTCTCATATTATTTAATAACTCTACTTTTTTATATATAGGTAAAACTTCACATATTATTTACTAACTCTACTTTTTATATATATATTGAGGAGCATGTGCATTGCACGTAGCTTCTTCAGAGTTGTTGCGTATCGAAATTCCTATTAGATCGTTGAATTCTCATAAGTTGTTTGAAATAGATCACTACAATTACTAGTTCTACTCTTTATTTGAAAAACTAATTTGGAATGATCTAAGTATCAAGGACGTGATATCAATTGCCCTTATTTGAGGGATCAATTTTAAAATAGCTTAAGAAAAGGGGAACCTAATAGCAACTTAAATGACTTGAAAGACTAATACCAATATATAAAAGATTTAAGATATTAATATAGAAAAAAGCCCTTTCGATTATTTGGTGGCTTATTTTCATTTTGGCGCACCAGAGTTATCTAGCCTTTTCACTTAGAAGTCTTAGAGTATTTCTTTTGACAATAAATAGTATTTTGTTGGGTAAAAGGAGAAACAAATTATTTAATAATAAATCTCTATCAAAATGTCAGGCTAAATTCTTCAAGTCAAAAAATTATATCATTCTACAACCTAAAGTTCATTTAAACTATTTATAAACTTTCAATACATAATTCTGAAGACTTGTAAAAATAGTTAATCTATGCAAATCTAAATATTCACATAAAATTTAGGGCTATTTACTATTGGTCCCTCAAATTTTCAATGGCTCTATATTAGCCATTCAAACCTTTGAAATTACTCATAAGTCCCTTAAATTTGAAGGGCTCATACAGTATAATATATCAAAGAAAAATGTGTAAACTTTGAAGCATAAAGTGTCGAGGAAAAATCTTTGAGATATCAAAATCAAAATTAGAAAATTAACTTCAATGTATGAAGCTGCAAATAACCCAGCTCCCATTTACGTGTATAACTACAAATAATTGGCTATTCACCCTATAGAATGTAACTATGTACCATGTATTATACATCCTAGCATGCAACTATACGCTTAATACTATGTAGGTATCCACTTTGTGCTATGTAAATCACCATTGTATTTTGGGTATATGAAAATGTATAAAACTATGTGGGTTTCAAAGTAAATTGAGTCAAGCATTGGGTTAAGTATCTTATTGCTCGGCAAAATCACCTCTGTGGGTCCCACCATGTATTAAAAAAATATATTAGCCAGTTGTGTGATGGGACCCGCCTACGTACCGCAAGCTTTTATGTTCTACAAACTTTCGCAAACTCATGTTCGGCTTTTTAATATAACTAATGAAAAATAAGTATACAAGTAAATTTTACCAAACATGTATCTCAGACTCATATAAGTAGACATATACCTATAGCTTTACTTTTACTTTAGTGTAATTATACATATACCACCATTCCTTTCTAAATTTTACCAAACATGTATCTCAGACTCTTATAAGTAGACATATACCTATAACTTTACCTTTGCTTTAGTGTAATTATACATATACCACCATTCATTTCTAATTTATATGTAAACCACCTTAAGAGTTTGATTTCATTTCAATCAACCACTAGGACCAAATATTTAGCTTTAAATCTGATTCTACCCTTACAAAATGAATGTGATTTGCACGTGCCACCCATTCTTACCCGTCCTTAACTATACTGTTAACCCATTGACCAAACCATTAACACAAAAAAAAATAAAAAATTAAAAAAATACATTTAAATAAAACTGATCCTCCCTTTCTCTCTCTTCGGCTGAGTTAAAAATCAATCCTCCCCCAACCACCAAACCCTAGATCCATTAAACCTTGCAAAGAAGAAGAAATCTCATCAAATTTTTGCTATTCATCTATAGATTGAAGAAAAATGTCTCAGACTTCGCTCCCCTATGAGATTGCTACTAGTTCTTCTTCTTAGACTCATTACAAGCCTGAGGTGAAACACAAATGTGGGTTTAGGGCTTCTATGCTAACATCTCGAGCCGAAAGGAACTTCAGATGGAGGTTTTTAAGCTGTCATTTCTATTGCAAGATCATTGGTAAAAAAAATAGAAAGTAATGATTTTTTTTAGTGGTATGACGGAAGCCAAAACAAGTTATAAATATGCTAATGATTGAGAAGAAGATGGATGAGGAGCACACCGAGATGGGTAAGAAGTATGGAGTAATGAAAGAAGAAAATAAAAGAATTGAATTTGAGAATAAAGTACTTACGGATGAAATTTTGCAAATGAAGGAGGAGATGTGAAGAATGAGAGAGATGTCTATGGTGTAATTTGTTAATATTCTGTGTAATTTTAGTAGTTGTGATTTTTTTCTGTAAGACTTCGTGATCATTGAGAATTAGACCTAGTGTTAGTCCTAAAAGCATATCTACTCCAGTGACATAGATCCTCAGCCATGAGTATGCATATGCGTCTTTATCTAATTCTTTCATCTATTTGCCAAATCAAATTATACTCTTGTTGAAGCCCGACAAGCTTTCCAAATGGCATCTTTGAATACTTGCCTGGAAATCTTTAGTTGATGTTAGCATGAATATGCCGACAACAAAACCTTATTTCTGCGTTTAGTACTACAATACTCAATGCCTCAATCAACCCTTACACACATGACAACACACATGAATAATTCAGCAAAGAACATCATATATCACATGAAATAACTAAAAGGCAAATAAGTAAAGAAATGCATGTGAATACATCTTTAGTTTATCCGACATAAATGCCCACCCATTAGACTAAACAGGGCCAATATTATTTATCAAACAATGAAGAAACCAACATCATGTATCTTTGTTCTCGACCTCAACCACAGCATATGCAATTGGAAAAATGTTACCATTCCCATCTTTTCCCACTGCAGAGAGAATTTGTCCAGTGTAAATCCCTTTCAAATGTTATCCATCTATCCTTATAAGTGACTTGCGTCCTCTTTTGAATCCCTATTTACAAGCTTCGAAACATACATCCTCTAGAATATAGGTGTTAGTTGCCTTGGATTATTATCAACTCGCACCAACAACTACCAGGATTGGTCCTTTCTAATCTCACCATCATAGTCCCATAACCTCTGATATTGTTCAGTTGCATCACCATGTATCTTAAACAGAGCTCTCTATCTAGCTTTGTATGCGAAAGGCTTAACAATGGCAATCTGAACTTGTTCGATGGAATCATTTATTTCCATTGTGGACCATCCCTCCGCATCACCTGATATTTTTGTACTAACCAAGTAGAAGAGACTTTGGATATGTTGTGTCTGCAACCCCCACAATTGTCATGTCCTAGCCTCAATGACTTGGTTTGGATAGTGACTTCATCTGTCACCTTTACACCATAAACTTTGAATCTGCATTGATCTTTACAAGTATTCTTGCACTTTAATTTCCTCCCATGCTTGAAGTTATCCTCACATTTACGCCTATACTTGCAATAACTTGAAATCCTATTTCTATCATTGTGTAAATAGTACTAATCATACCCTTCTTGCACTGCATAAAGCTTCAAAGTTTTCTAAGTATATCATTGTTTGCAAACATTAGTCCCAAGTTCAATGGTTTGTTTAGACTTTAGATCAATTCCATTATTTAATTCAACATATGGATATACCTCATCATCAAATCCATACGAGCTCTCCAATTCCTCTATATTGCAATCCCTATCCTCACTAATATCAGGAAAGTACTCCGCATCTTCAAAATGCTCTGAATTACTAGATGTCTAGAGCACTCTGAGCTGCAATAGTCTCATCCAAATCAACATTTACATGGTAAAAAAAACATCATTCACAATACCAACATCATAATCAGCATTAGTATCAGAAAGCTCAAAATCTAAATTATCTATTACTTCTTCTGCACACTCATTCTACACCTCTACAGATCCGTGAGAGAAGGCAAATAAGGGCCTATCTTCCTCAAAATCTTCGAGATCCATCTACTAACCATTCAGGCACATTCACATCTTTTTTGAGATAAATCTAGCTCATGGAATTAGATTGAGGTGGAGGAATATTGTCAAAGTTTGGAGAAATTAGTAACTCATTAGTATTAGACAGAGGAGTGTGATGTGGAAGTAAATTGGCATTGTGTCGCATAATTAGGGGTTCATTGGAATTAGATGGAGGGGGTGGAGGTGGTGGATGATTGACACTGTCTTGTTCAAGAATTGGGGGCACATTGAAATTAAATGGAGGAGGTGGATGTTGAGGATGATTGACATTGTCCTGTTCAAGAGCTTCATCATCAATGACTTCATCAATCATATTCAAGAGCT